>LYUA01000481.1:585343-601550 GCA_002093875.1 Calopteryx splendens | reverse complement strand
CAAAATAATATTCAATTAGAAGAAAATTTTGCTTTCGCTAATGTGGAAAAAAATAGATTTAAAAAATGCAGTGAAAGTGTTAACAAAGTTAGATTAGGATTTAAAGAGAATAATTGGGATGGCTCACTTATAATGTACTAACCAAAAAAGCATCCTAATTTTAAAGGGAAAAACCAAATAGTTTTGCCTGTACTTCCATGGGATGGGATCAGGGCCACAAAAATCAGTATACCTTGGAGGAAAGACTAAAAGTTTTCCTAGTTAAATAGTTCAAGCAAAAGTGATGGAGAAAACTTGTATGATTTATTGGGACTAGTAGTATTTCTAAATAAATCCATAAGAGATCAGAGGATGCATGCATAGGTAGTTTTTTACCCAGTTTCTCTGTAAAGATTACTCAAAACAGGGAAACCATTGCACATGCAGTTGTCACTTTCAATGCTGGTCATATTATATGCATGGGTAATGGAGGAGCTTCAGCTTTTACAGGCATGCCAATGACCAGAATCAAGGTCTTTTTGTCCTTTTCAATTGTGAGAAAAGCCAGGCCAATATTCAAGATACTGTAGAGACATAATTAAACAAGTGTGGTGTAACCCTAACTATAACAAGAAGATGGGTAGGTAGGGGAAGTTTTATCTGTTAACTTTACCAGAGATAGATTTAAGTTCTTTAAGTACTAAAAGTGATGCCAGAAAGCATTCAATAATCAAAGTGATTATTTCAGAGTTTTTATGAAACCAGCTTTTATACCTTGCAACTAGACCATGCACATAGCACTAGTCAATATACCAAGCTTACTTTTTTACTTGATTGTCAATATAAAGTCATTATAATGAAAGGAAGTTAATTAAAAAACAAGTAATTTACAATTTAAAAACTTCAACTGATTATCAAGAAAATGAATCATAATGGCTTAATTTTTAATGAGAGCTTTCAGGTCATTATGGCCAACATTTTGACAAAACAATCATATGAAACTTTAGTTTAAGAAAGTTGGCATTAGACTTTTCAGGCAAAAAGATGCACAGCATTAATTTATTGTTATTTCTAAAACTTTTTTAATGAATTGATTTCACATAAATGAAGAAATTAAGCATTCTCTCTCTCTATATATATAGCGGCAGTTTCAAGATCCACACATTAATTTTGTTTCGAATGATAAACTTGTATTAGATCACTAATTACCTGTATGGATGCATTGGCTAAACTTCCATCAACATCATAAAACTTGAGAGCTGCACCACCTTCGCCACCAGAAACCATACTACTTGCTCCCCCTTTACTTCCTCGAGATTTAGATGCAGGCAACCTCTCCAGGTACGGGTTGTAAATGGGAAATTCGGTGTAGTAACGGTCCAGGATCCATGCAGCAGCACTCTGTATGCTGAGTTCCCCAATAGCATAGGAACGGCTTTCACCATCTGGACTTCTTACAACCTGAGTAAACAAGAAGGTTGAAAATGGTTAAGTCCTCAATTCACATTATTTGTGCTGATGGTACATCCATGTTGGCAAGTGACATTAGAGTTTCATCATTATTTATAATTTTTTAAATCAAATGTTTAAAAATGCATCAAATGTGAAAAATAAAAGCATTTTTCTATTCAGCCTCATTGCACATATGCAATGAGCCTGAATTCTAATTATTTTCTCAACTTTCTCTCATTAAATACTTCATCATTTAAGAAAATATAGGCTCTTCTGTTAAGAGACCTCCAACCAAGGATTGGCTTTCCTAAGGTATATTGGTGTCTATGAGCAAGATGGATTTGGTATTTGGAAATGTAATTAAATGCATTAATATCTTCGTTCTGCAAGCTACAAAGTTTTAAAATGGGGGAAGTAGGCACTAGAAAGGGAAGAAGCAAAATTGAGCCAAAAGACCATTACACTCTACCTACCATCTAAACCACAGTGAATGGAATTCACCATCATAAAAAATAAAATCTAACCATTTATTGAGTGAATACTACCCAAACATCATGCCGAATACTTCTGAGCCGAGAAGTGAGTCACGACAACTGGAGATGTTGAGAATATATCTGTATGTTTCATGTAATTAGTTTCTTTTTATGGTTGGAACTGGTCTACGAAAGGCAATTATTTCTAATCGGCTGGATAAGCAACAGAGCAAGAATTATGTTATTCTAAATATAAAAGAAAATTCTACAGGTTAAGTGAGGTATTACTACACTAAAAACTACACCAAGATCACTGTCATCCAACTCACTGTGATTCACCCTTAACAATGCAGTGAACTCACCACTTTGGTAATCTATAAAAAAAAATGTCTCAATAAAATATACTTCAAACGTTCAATACTTACTTTAATATAGTAGGTGGGTTGTAGGTGCCTTATTTCTATGAGAACAACAGCAAGATAATGAACAAACAGCAGAGTGTCGGTCAAAGTGGAAGCATAAGCCACTAGTCCAGCATACTGTATCTTTCCAACACCATTGGTCCCACGAGCTGCAGCAACACTGGCTGTTCCTAAGATGATGAAATGAAATATAATGCTACACAGTACTTTCTTTTATTCCAAGACATTTCCTAGATCTGTAACCACCCCTTTAAAGTGAATCACCAGCATATTTACACATTTATGGAGGAAGCACATTTAAATACCAATAAGTGCAAAATCAAATTTATACAGCCCATCAAGACTGCACAGTCAATCTAACTACAAATGCTAATTGGTGCTGATGATTGAAACCACAGTCTTCTACCCACAGTTTGATTTTATGGATGAAATAGGTAGATCTCACCTATTGCAGAACCCTGGAGAATTTGAAATTTGCACATTGAGGTTAGGGGAAGGCATAACCTTTCCCTGTTTCAAATGTTTATCAGAAATTTGTGTTATCATCATGGATTTTAATTTTCACAAGCATTATCATCATTAGCATGAAGATTAATGATGGTGTTGTAGCCATTACATATTTTAATTTTCCACGACAGAACCTGAAATAACTATTACCATGAATGTAACAATTGATTACAATGACCAGTTTTCTTTAAAACATCATTTTAAAAGTCAGCACTCAGCTTAGAAACAACATCTTAAAGAAAAAATTGAAGGAGTATATAATTCCCAAGTACACCAGTGTACAATTAATCATCTAAATCTGAAGAGACATGGGCATGTACAGATAGGAAAATTATGCATTAGGTTTATAATCAAATTAGAATGATTATATGCCTTAGTAGAACAAATAAGGCGATGACACCACGATAGAGAGTGTATCAGAGGGATAAATTAACAGAAATGCAATGAAACCATTGCTCAATACTAATTAAATGCTGTGATTATAATATGAATTGATGACTATCAGGTGATGCTAAAAGATTTAGTGTGAAACTGAATTCCTGGAAAATGGTACATAATTCATTAACTGGAGCACCTTTAATTGTTTAATTGAAAATCATAAATATAATGAAGTCAATGGTCACTGTCCATATTAATTCAAGCCAAGTGAGTGACTATGTACACTTCTAACTGAAACAAACCACAGTAATCAACCCCAAGGCTGGTTTGATATGTAAGGGTAGAGCTCACCCAATTAATACTAAGCCTTACAGGGTGTGGAATTCACACATCAGGGTAGGGAGACCAGTTTCTTTCCCTGGACTACCTGCGGTTTCTCAAGAAGAATTTTAACTTAAGCTCAAGCTTATTTATTTAAGTTTACTTCATTATCACAGGAAAAAGGAGAGTTTGTACCTAATTTGGCAATGAAAATTATTTCGAAAACATTGACTGAATGTTCACTGCATTAGCAAAATGTAGCGAAAATGCAGATAGAAACTAACTATCTGCACTGAATATTTGCCAGTAGGGTAGGTCAATGACTGATTTTGTCGCAGTGGCTAGAGTCCCGAGAGAAATGGCAGAAGATGCCATTAGTGGCGTTGAGGGGTGATCAGTGGAGTCGAATGTATTAACAGCGGGTTGGAAATTCATGAGATTGACACTATGAAAATGATGGCAATCCTCCAAAAAATGGGGAAGGGAACCAAAAACATTCACATCACACCAAGCCATGGTAACAAAATAAATTAATAATCAAGCACAATATATAAAAAAAAACAATGGCTTATTCCTACAATAACTAATCTGACAGTCTTGTTACTAAATGATTTGATATTACAGACATTGAGCAGTAACAAATTACACCTCATACAATTGATTAATGGGAAAAACAAAACTAGATATGGATTAAATCCAGAATTTCATAGAATCAAAATCCTTTTCCCATCAAATCCAGAGTCTCAAATCCAAAGTAAAAAACCTAAGTATTTAATTTATTACAATTTAATGCATAGACAGAGAAAATCAGAAATAATTCAGCTGCATTTAAATATATTAAGATGTGTCCACATGAATGTGACAGGAATTAAAAAGTAACTTACCAGCAGCCTCGGTAAGGTGCACAATGTAGAAGAGCCAGAAAGCAAAAGTGAGAACAGCACCCAATGAGAGAACAGCAGAGCGAAGAAGACAGATACGGGGTGCAGTAAGGTGGGGACGCCTTAAAAATACTGCCCAAGCACCACCTCCAAGAGCCACCAATTTGAAAGCCAAGGCAACGAGGGATCCTTTGCATTCAACATTGCAGGCATCATTTAGGTACTGGTGTGGTGACAGTGTAGCACTACTTGAACCAGGAGGAACACGAAGACTGTTGCTGTCCAAACCTACGATAAAAATTCATAATCATTTAACTAAAAAGCCAAATATCCATCACCAATCCACATATTTCCACACCAACTCAAAAGATTTCCTAAAGTGCTAGCTTAAGGCTTATTGTAAGTGAATTTTTTATAACCAGAAACTGAAACACAATGCTTAGGTAAGAAAATAGTTAACTATTCCATACAATATAGGTTTATTGCGACTGGTTTCGAATGCATGGTATCATCTGGCTCATAGTATCATCCTCTGGCTCATATCATCATCATCTCATGGATTTGAACTGGATGCAATAAATCTATATTGTGTGGAATATTTGAGTACTTTCTTTCCTACGTATCATGAAGGAGTTCCACAAAGTTGAGCCATCCACCACTGAAACACATAACTTGAGCCCAGTATATATTATCATTATATATTTATTATAATATGCATAACTTTATATAATTTTTCAAAAATAAAATATCCCAGAACAGAAACCATGCCAACAACTTTATAAGACATATTCAACACATTAATAGAACTAATGAGTTAAATAAGCCAAAAATCTGGTAGAATATTCTGAACTGAACACAAATTGTAAATCCAATGAAGGACAAATTTATCCTTTTTTGACTTTAATCAAACCAGGGCATTAATTGACTTTGCTTGGTACAAGTATAAGCTTTCAAAGCCTACCATAAAACCATTCTCTAACCTGGAAGGAGTCCCAGCTTGGGCAAGATGACCATGGCAAGGGGACTGAATAGGGCAGCTACAGTGAGGGCACCTGCCAGCAGAATACCCAGATAGCGGTGACAGAAGAATGAAAGGGAAGAAGCTGGAGGAGAGGTGCATGTTGGGTCCGCTCCTAGACCGGATGGGGATGGTGATCTCCACTGGACACCCCCAGGCATGCCTCCACCCGTGACATCCTCAACAGAGGCTGACCGCTCTGATGTTAATGCTGTTGTGTTCTCACCCCAATTATCATCCTGTTTGAAAGTACATACAATGAGTTATGCTTTCTACAAAAACATCAAAAATTTGTTTCACTACTGAAGGAAATATTCTGAAAGTCAGTAATATGCCAGAAAAATATTTTACGAATAACTAAAGGATTGATTTACTATAGTTTCATGAATACCAATTTTAGTGAATAAATTACCAAACAATTCATAGATACTCCATAAGCAAAGGAGGGTATTAATACATTTCTGAGGTAGATGGCACAGGATCAGGTGACTGCTTAAGAGACTTAAAGGCACATCAGTTAAACCACTCCTATATTTGTTAAAGATCACTTTATCAAGCTAATCTTCATGTAAGGGAAAGTGGCTTATTTTGAAATGAAAGGGGTACTGGGAGATAAGGGCATGAGGAGGAATGGTCGTGTTCTCACTACTAAACGCTTCAAAATGTGAATTGTGACCAATACATAGGTGTGGGCTACATCAACTGACCAATGCAGTAACAGGTGAAGAGAGAATGATATGTCATGGAAAATTGTAGAACAATGTGATTAAAGCATTATTAAATGAATTGAATCTTAACTATGTCATTTTACTTGATAAACTTGCTTTGGGACGGTGAATCTAGAAATTAGGATGGAAATAGCATGTTTAGTACATGTTTTCTATTATTTCACCCTTTGTTAACTTGTTTTTAATTTGGTCTTAATTTTAAGCAAACACTACATTATATTGGATTTGAAAAATATTCTGGTGATCTTATTAAATTTCTTAACTTTTCTGTACTACATACATGAAATTTTATGAAATTTCCAGGTGAGCAACAGTGGTGCCATGTCCTTGAAGATGCTTATATCATGGAAAAAGGACCACCTAAGATGATACAATCCAGAAAACCACCAACCTTTTTCAATATATGACAGTATCACTTACTAAACTTTCCCTAAATCAGCTTTCTGCTTTGAATACAAAATGAGCATGAAATAGGCTATTATCTATCCTACTGACTTAGTTTACAGTAACTCATTATGAACCCAACAGCAGCCGTAGCACATATTGTGTGTGCAGCAATATTTTGTATATTGTTTTCTTTGGAAACTCATTTAACTCAGCATCAATTTGTTTTTTTTTGCATCAAAGATAGAGGAAATGAAAGCATAACATTTTATTACATATTTTTTTTGATCAATGATTACATTTGAAGAAAAGGTGATTGCAACATTTTTTTGATAAATCTTTTCGCTAGCTCAGTTACTAGGGAGTGTTGATGGATGAAGCATGAGTGAGCATTCTAGTGAGCTTTCATGCTTCATCCACCAACACTCCATTGTCTGCCTATATTTTTATCAATGAAATTAATTTTGTTTTGCCTGAAAATATGATGATAGGATTCAATGTATTATAACAAACTCCCCCATCCTCATATTCTGTAGGTAAAGTGCAGAGAAACAGCAGGTCCATATAAATTCTCAGGGCAATTGAAAAGCCACCCACAAACTGTGAGGTACTGCCTGTCATTCATCTGATGTCACCACCATTGAGCCTCAGATTCATTCACAAGCATGTTTTCTTAGACAGCATAGCACACAATAACACAAAAATGTACAACTTTGATTCGGTGTTCACCCAATGGAACAGCTGTAGTACCAAAAAGTGGAATGCAAAGAGAAACCAGCATGTTATCACACCAAAGAGCAGCAAAACAACACCTCTTCCTTTTAGGATTCATTAACAGGCATGGTAGAATCCATTTAATTGAAACTGCCTGGAAGAAACTAGTCCCCAGGTTCATATCTTTAAGTGAGAATAGATTGATCAGTATATCAATCAATTGGGCTAAAGAAAAATAAATATTGGGATATTAAATCACTAAGATACCTTATAAGGTGTAGAAATGAGAAAAATTGAAATTAATATTTTAGGGTTCTTGGAAATGGAATGACATAAAGAATAACACAGTGGTAGAATTAGGTATTCAAAATAGATTTATGAATACTAAAGCAGGTGGAGGAGTCATACTTCAGAAGAATATCGGAATAGGCGAGAAAAGAACTAAACTAAACAATGCCATCATGGTGCCAGTAAAAATGTCTAACTCAGCTTATGACGAAGAGGAAGACTATGAAAATATAGTAGAAGCAATAGAGACATCAATTGAGAAGGAAACTTAATAATCGCAGGAGCCTTGGAGATTCTTGGGGCACGAAAGAAAAACTGAGGGAAATAGCGTACATGGTCAATGAGGAAGCCCTGAAAAGTGTACGGGAAGAAAAAGTTCCATTGAAAACTTTTTAAAGAAGAGATACTCTACACACTAAAGTTTGGCAGACTCTTTAACATTAGATGACCATGGTGATGACGCATAGGCTCTGATTTTAAACCAATTTAAAATTTGTTACAAATTGCATATTAAGTTTATAATTGCTGCCAAACTGAAAATGTGTTTTTTTTACTTTCAAAATTGGATCAGTCTTTACAATTAGTATTTCACATAAAAAGTTAATTGAATAATTGCCCATCTGTCACGGCTAATTCACAGTGATTCATCATCCAAAATGATCTAGGTCCTCACGTCTGTAGATCATGCACTCTCTCTCATACCATTCTTTAATAAGAACTACCTGTTATTGCATTTCCATCACAGTTATTATCTATATGATGATGCATCACATGAGATAAAATACTGGTCGAATTTTTTGCGATCTCAATCTCTGGTAAGGTCTACAGCTCAACTTTGCCAGCGGTCTCTCAAGCCTCATTAACTGGAAAATTGACACATTGCAATTTTGTTGTTTCATTGTTTACTCATTTGATACATTCTCTCATATTGTCACGATTTATTCCACTCACTCATTTTCCTTTACTCTCCCTTGATATTGGGACAATTTTCTTTCAGTAGAACAGAGTAAACATTACCTGGAGAAAGTGTTGCATTCCTCTTGAGAATTTATGTGGTGAACCTGTATTCTGTTATAAGTAATTTCTTTTTTTAGTACTCCGGAGACTTTTTATCAGTGCTAAAAGTTGTGATATCAGGAGTTGATAATTTTGGAACTTAAAAAAGCAGGCCCTTCAAGAAAAATTATGTAGAGTGGCAAAGAAATAGCAGATTACTATTTAGAAGATGTGTCAGATGAAAGTGAATCGCTCTTTCCACCAGAAAGGGATTTGGGATCTGAAAGTGATATTGAATGTGTGCCAGAAATAAGAGACAGCGAAAATGAATCTGACTGGAGAATGGATGGAAAGCCATTAAGAGCCAGAATAGCCCTATCTCAATCAGCAAATGGTTGGTCCAAAACACATGCCATCATCCTTCTATTGCATATGTTTATGGAACACCTTTTAGTTCTTTTTATAACAGAAATAAATCGCTACCCCAGCAGCATAATTCAACAAACAGACAACAGATATCACCGTTACTAAAATGGAAAAATGTTACTGTGGCTAAGATGAAAGCACCCTTGGCATGTATACTGAATAATAATAGGTGGTTTCAGGTGTGACTTTATCGAATCGATTCATATTTGCAAAAAAATTGTAACTTTGTGATCCCACAATACTTTATTTAGATATGACCTGGGTTTTGACGTCCAACGTCATCTTCAGGTGTGCCTGAAGATAACGTTGGATGTCGAAACCCGAGTCTTATCTAAATAAAATACTGAGGAATCACTAAGTTACAATTTTCTTTCAAATATGTGTACTGAATATGGAACTAACAAAAAGTCTACAATATCTTCCTACTAGTCAACAGTACATTCTCAGTTGGTTCCTTGAAATGTTTTTCAAGCATCGCTTTGCAATGATTGTCTTATCTTTACATTTAGAAGACAATGGGAAATTGATAAATCGTACAGACCCTGATTATGATTCCTGTTTGAAGTACCAGCTCTAGGTTGATCATGGTAATTTTGTTTTTCGACATCATTACATGCCGCATGAACAATTGAGATTGATGAAATGTAATGATCGCACCCAATGAGACTTTATGTCTGTGGTGAATTTATAAAGGTGTGTGTGTGTGTGGGATATGGAAATTTTTGGGAAACTTGGTATGATCTATTGTTAGCGGTAGTCATGACATTTGAGGTGTGCTGCACTTGGCTCCAGAGAAATTGTCCAAGAGAAAGGGGGGGAAAACTTATACAGTCAAAAGATGTCAAGGCTGCCTCATACGCCATTCCTGCCCCAGGACAAGTAAACACCCTCCAATTCATTCTTTCCGGACTTTTGGAAATTCCCCACCCCTCCTTGAGCCTTGGGAACGGGACAAACAAATGCCATGACACCCGATTGTTAGTGATTGGGGGTGTCATTTCTGGACACATTTATGGGTTGACATCACTCTCTCTGAGTGATTGTCAGGGTGTCACACGGAGACGTAAAGAGATGACTTCACTCTGTACGAGTGAATGGCAGAAGTCCGTAACAAGCATTTTGCTGAATAAAACTCTCCATATGATCTGACTTCACGTGAATTTCAATTCTTTGTGCCCCAACCCTTGGGGACAGAAACAACCATTCGAGCCTACCTCCACTCTTTGTCGCGAACTCAACAATCACAACAGAGTCTTGTGGGAAAGAAAAATAGAACCCTAGAGAAATATTTGCTGACAAGAAATATCATTGATCGGGGATCAAATTCTGAATGCTCTGCGATTCTGTGTCAAATTATTGCCTTTCCTACTTCACTTAAACAGGTACCATAAGTAAAAATGACAGCTGAAATATGGACTGGGATATACAGTGGTTGTGAAACTTTTGTAATAAGGAATTATTTATATAATAATAATAAGCTTTATTGCCCTGTTGGTCATACACATACAACATAGGACATGTCAGGGTTACCATGTGTTTGTTGACAGTGTCTTTATGTCAGTGTCAACACTTGCTCAACACCGCTACTCACTGGGAACCTACATATAACTGATAAAGACAGAAAAAAATATGAAATTTCTTCCTGAAATTTTCAAAAAGAAATGAGGTAGGGGAAAAGTTATACTTTTGGTCAGGGCCTGTTCTTGCATGAGAAAGCAGGGAAAAACAATCTTAAAAAGGAGCTATTCTGTTTCTCTCTATTAAAGCAAATACATTGGGTCAAGAAATGAAGTCTAGCATAAATGGGAAACCTGAAATAACTTGCAGTTAAAATAAATTTATGGGGACACTTCTGGCATGGATGAAAGAAGGTGTGTCAAATATTGGAAGAAAGTTGCAATATATACAATTTCAAAAATGTTTATAAACAGTTATATTCTATATAAAGAAAATTTCACAGGACCTGGGACACTAGAGTCAAGGCAAACATTTGAAGCAAATGTAATTTTGTACATATTTAGGTAATGAGTGGGTTTCAGTGAGGGAAAATACAAATAAAGGTGTTTTAAAAAAATTGATGGAAAAGAGGATAATGTTGTGTTTGCAGGGCTAAGAATAAATGAAAAACATAGAAAATTCTGTGCAATAGGTGGAATAAAGCCTTACACGAGGAATGCTTTGCTAAACACAAATACTAACAGGGTGAAATGTACTTTTTCACATCATGTCACATATGATTAAAATGAATACTTGTGTCAACTTGGGATATGCTAGAGTTGATTCTGAAAAATGTCATGCTGTCTGTACATATCTTTGATAAATACTGAGGTTATCAAGTTCTATTATTTTGAAAATAATTTTATTTTTTGTACAAATTTATTTTACAAAAAATAAATGTTTTGTCACACTTAAATTTTAATATCCTAGATCAAGAATTATGCCTTCTAAAATATCTTTTAAAATACTACAAAAAATAGGCCTGAGCTTTCTGGGATTAAAAAAAACCTAAATGCTGTGAGAGGGAAATGGTTAATCACTTGCTTGGGATATTTTTCCTTATCTACCAACTTGGAGAAACACTATTTTGAATAGCATAGAATCTATTTTCTAGCCCCACTGACGACCCTACAGAAACCTTATTTCCTTAAAGTAATTTCCAGCTGAAGTCACAGGCATGCATGCTGTGATTGAGACACAATGAGCAAATCACTGTGCATGGCTACAGCCACTATCATAATTTGGAAGATGATACTAGTGCATGGATAAAGCTGCTTTCCCCACTCAAGTGATAAAAACTTTACTTCAAAGACAAATATTTGTAGTGAAATGACACTCCTGAAGTCATATCATATCTCTTTGAAAAGATTACCTGTGGTAAAATCTGCACTTCTATGACTTCTCCACCTTCACCTCGTCCATCATCAGGAGATAGGGACACTGTGGTCTGGAAGGGTGCCATTATGCCTCCTTCTCCTCCACTGCCTCCACTCCCTCCCCCACCAGCTCTACGAAGACTTCTTCCACTTCTGCAACAGAGGCACATTGGGGGATCACACAACAAGGTCAAAGACATGGTAGAGAAAATAAGGATTAAATCGTGGGGTATTAGCTAACAATCCTCTCATGGGGTTATTTCTTCTGATGGCTCATTAAGATACTGGAAATCACAGGATGGCTATACGCATGAAGTCTAAAAACGCAAACCAAACATAACAAACATAAAGATGAAATAGAATATATTCCAATATTCAAATTTGACAATTAAAGGCAGTCCAAAAATGAGGCAAGCATCAGCTACTTCGTATGCACAATGCAGCATATTTACGACCGAAATTAAAACACTACAACTAAAACTGTCCAACAAAATTCTCGAAGCCAAATTTTATATGTGAAAATTGATTTATTCCCTCCGGAAATGAATCACATCAAGATATTTATATACCCTGGTCTGTGACCCTTTTATTGTATACGGATTTAGACATGTTTTAACTGTCGTTATTTCAGAAATGGTAATTGACACCACGCAAAGACCTAAGGTACTTTGAAGTCACATCCATCTCACCTAGCGCTTCTATGGGAATGATTCCGGTTACTCCCGTGGTGGTGGCTGTTGTGGTGATGATGGCTTCGGGATCGACGTGACCTAGAGCTCTGCTCACTCACCGTCGACTTGACCGATTCTGTTTCCATCCCGGAAAGGGTAAGGAGGAGGATAAAAAGGTACTTCGGGATGGGGGGCATCGAATTATGCCGCTGCCAGAATACATGGGTGACAGAATCGCTCTTTCAAACCAACTTCTTATAAGTTACGACGCAAGGGGAAGTCCACCCCTAGATAAAAAAGTAAAAGAACGATTCAAACAAACTTTGAGTAACTATGCAACAAGCTCTGTTAAACCAAAAGAAGCATGACGGCAAAATTTAAGAAATGATAAGCTGATTAAGATACCTTAAAATGAAACCCCGTGTTTCACACGAAAAAAATGAACACGCAGCATAAGAAAGAAAACTATTTGTCATTTAAAGTTCAAATGTTTCACATTGTCCAGATTAAAGAAATGTGAACACAACAAACCGGAGGGCGTACATAATATACAATAAAATTCAGTAGAATCTATCTCACTTACGTGCGTCTTATTCTTCCAGTATTCACCAATGGTACTTGAAAAAGTATATAACTAATTAACTTATATGTGGATGCACATTTTGTACGTCATAGCCCACTTGAGTCCAAACGTAAACAGTTCGCATGCCATTTCCACTATCAACGACTGAAAGCTAACGTGCGCCCATTAAACTTCTTCCTTAAGCGTACGTTGACCTTACACTTGCAATTTATATGCTATTAATATTATTCCATACAGTAGATCATATTTTATAGATAATAGGATGCATAAAAATCTTATGAATGGCATAATTTTCCCTCATTTTTTCCTATTTTCAATTTAGTAAACACCCAAACACTGGTTTGCGATTAATAAGTGCTGACACCGCTTGCTTGGAGCGCTTAGTAATTCATGTCGACTTCGCATACACGTTGAATACATAATTTTTCTTATGGTAGTGGTCAGCTTTTAAGTCAAATATATTACAACGCATAATATATTATGCAGAATAATTTATGAATATTTCCAAAGTGATGTCACTAGTAGAAATATTTAATTCTAAGGCATGCAAAGATGATGCGATGAGAAAGTCATTACAATAATCCATAGCATTTTAAAAGTTTTGAACCCAAGAATTAAGGACATAAAGGATTTACACTAGTCATGGACATATCTAAGAATTCATTTCATAATTATTTTAGTTTGTTTTTTCCACATTTTTGAGAGAATAAGTCAAGGTAATAATAGTAAAATACTATTTGCGATGAATTATTTCAATGAAATCTAACAAATGTATAGAAATTCACCGTATGAATATAAACATGAATGTATGTTTATATATTCATTAATATAATTAACACAACGACACGACAAATCGCTTCTATTTACAGAAATATGCGAAAAATGTAACCGCCGTCTTTTGTTTGAGCGGGGTATGAAAAATTCTGAGTCAAATGCTGTAATAGGAAATAACTTCCCAATACTCAATATTTAATGACTATGTAAAGAAATGTGCGAAAAATGTGGCTTCTATAATACATTTTAAAATTTTAGTAGGAAATTTCTCCGATAAAAAGCCAAAAATATTATCTCGTAATTGAAAAGTTTGGTAATTTTGATATATTTCGAAGTGACGTCACTGCTCATTGGTGGACAGCAGACAAGTTTTTATTGAAATAAGTAAACAGAGGTGGATGAATAGTATTTTCCATAATAACCGTAAATTTTTATTACCTCAACAGTAAAAGCTGACGCCGTACGTTTCTTAGCACTTTTACAAAATAACATCATGTAACTTCCCGCCGAAAGAAGATAGGAAGACCAAATACGAAGCCGCCTGTTGAAACTGCTGGGGCAGGTAACGCTATTCCATCCTAATGCAGGTCAGACTAAGTGAGTGCGTTATGTCCTGGTTGTTTCAGGATTCTGTTCATGGTTCGGACAATTTTCTAATTGTACTGCCATTACGAAGTCCTTGATTTTTGGGAAAACCTAAACATTATGGTCGTCGACCCACGGCAGGATCTTTAGTTGGACGTACATCCGGGAGGTAGCGCTGAGGACGTTCACAGGGATTGATCGCACGCGCAAGGAAATAGTATGACGACGAGGCTCTAGTTTAGGGAAGGGGTCGTCGGAGGAGGGTATTGGTGCTGGCCGGAGGGTGGGAGAGTGGGGTGTGCGGGGGATCGGCTGGAATAAGGGGAGTCGGGTGCTTTGCGGCGAGAGGGCCGAGGTGGCGGGAGGCTGGCGGGCGACAGGAGGGGTTTCAGCCGGGGAGGATTCGGATCGTAACGTTTTTTACCCTCAGCCGTGCCTGCCCTGCTGCTCCGTGGTGGGGGCGCCTCGACCGACAGGGGGCGTTATGCCCCGTGCGTGCCACCAAGATCCCTCGTCTTCTCCTTCTCTGGCCCCGGGGGCAGAACGGGGCACTGCCGCCCTCCAAGGCGGGACGTGGGAGTAACCGGCCTCCGTCCGGCCGGGACAGGTCTTCGGAGTGCGGCCGGTGGTCCCCTAGAAATTTCCAGGGACGTCACAGGCGGCGATTCCGTCGTGCTTGCGGTGGATCCTCCTAAATGCGCCGGGCAAGTCGGCGTCTCTCGGACATCGTTTTAAGGCAAGTACCGCTTCAATTATTTTCATTATTGAATAAAAAAAATGCCCGTCCCCTCCTCTCCGTGCTTCCCCCCCGTCCCTCCCCAATCCCCTACGCATTTTCATCGCACACACTCCTCCCCCATCCCCTGTCATCAAACGTCCTTCTCCTTCCTCCCCCACTCTTTTTAAGCCCCCTCCCCGCATCTGTGCATCCCCCTCTGTCCCCCGCCTCTACTTCACTCTCTCGTGCCGTCCGTGCCCCCTCGACTTCCCGCGTCTATAAAGCATGGAGCGACCGGGGGGAGGGGTGTAGTGAGGGCATCCTCCGCTGGTTTTTCCCCGTAAGCTTGTTTGGTGGCGGGGAGTGGAAATAATAAGGCAAGGTCGGCAGCGTAGCGAGAGGGTACACACGAGACGAAGGGTGGGTGATGTGTGTGTGGGGGGATCGTACGCTCTCCCCTCCCAGCGCTTTCGTACGTACTTGGGCACGTGTGCGTGTGTTCCCTGTCGTCGGATCCCCCCCCCTTTTGAACCCTTGTGCTTCGTGTGCTCCGCTCGAGCCGGTGGGTGTCATGCCACTGGGAAAAGGGTTTCCAGCGAGACGGCAAGTATGGGAGAGGGAAAAACGCGATGGAGGGAAGGGTGATGGAAAAATCGAGATAGAGTGAGGAAAATACTTGTGTTCCCGTTTCTGGCAGCTCCCTTCCCAGCGTCAGATTTGAATGGGGAGAGTGGGGTGGGGGGAGGGCGACCGATGCTTTGGGCATGGGACGAGGATCGTCGTCCTTAAAAAATCCGAAATGAGAGGATGTCATTGATGTGGCAGCATCAATTGTTTTTTTTGTGGTGCCCCGCGCCGGGGGTCACACACTCACACACACATCACCCTCAACTCGTCCGTGGAGAAATCAGATGGGTTCAAAGGCGGGAAACCGCATCCGCGATCTTCAAGTTTGCTGTCGAGCACGTCCATTTTGAGGGGCTGCTCTCGTTTTCCCACCCAAGGGTGAAAGGGAGAGTTTCGGGGAAAGTGGGGG
>LYUA01000481.1:547461-560784 GCA_002093875.1 Calopteryx splendens | reverse complement strand
GGGTCGGGAGAAAGGGGCCGTGGGAGAAAGTGATTCCGAGAGAGGAAATGAAAGGGGAAATGGAAAAGAATGAAAAATTCCTTCGACTGCGCCGCCAAGATCGATCCATCGATCGGGAGGAAGGAGGAAGTCTGGAGATGCGACGGGTAGTAGAGAAGATGGTAGCGAGGATCGTCAGTTTTTAGTGTCTTTTTTTTTTAGTCCATCATTTACTTTCACTTTTAAGATTTCGTCTTTCCACAGTGTTCAGATTTCAGCAGGCGCACTAACACGAATACTACCAATAATCAATTTAGGTTTCATTTCGGATTGAGTGAGTGAGGCCACTCCCTAGGTACTCGTATAACTTTGTGATATTGTTTTGATCTCAAGGATAATGCCTAAAATTGGCGTGAAATCTATATTGTTTTGGAATCGTATAATTAGTTCGTTAAAAAATATTTAATTCGAATATTCGTGTATTTTATTATACGTGTTACAGAAAGTAACAGCCTATCTATCGCAAACTTCTCCATTTCAATGCGTTTTCCATTCAAAATAATGTCTTCCTTAGCACATCCATTAATAACTGATAAATGAGATTTTAAAAATTAACAATTTACTCGCAGAGTGTAGTTTGTTATTTATTTCTATGTTATTCTTTCTGTTGGATATATCGTGTGAACAGGTTTTCGTACAATGTATTAAAAATGTATTCTCTATCAACGACAAATTCGCAGCACAGGAACTCCTTTATATTGTATTAAGAGTGGAATAAAAAATATATATATTATATATAGGTATGGTGTTCAGGAAATTTGGAGTTTAACTATTACTAATACTTTTAAGAGAAATTTAAGTTCCCCTTAAATCTATTTGCAGACAAACAAAATTTAACTTTTATGCATGAAACATTGATTAATAAAATGATGCATTACTAATTTTAGAACTTTAATTATATGAAAACGCCATAATAAACCCACTTGGTTTCAGTAATCGTTAATAAAGTATTAAGGGTAAATTACTGCGATGTTGAATTGCGATGTCAAAATCTCGATGTCTAATTGATGCCCACGAAGAATTTATTTACCTATCCCTTGATTATTATGTGGAAATTTTGAAGAATACCCGAGTGTCGGTGAATGTCGAAATGTCGGTGGATGTAGATGCCTATAGAGAGTGAATTTTTATATTAGTGTCGACATTTCGATGCAGACACGAATGTGATAACTCTGTTTCAGCATATGCGGCATAGACCTTAATATCGATATTTCTAATTCAAAGATGGGATGAGTACAGAAAAAAGTAACTGGATTCAGTTACAGTTACTTTTCTAAATTTTTAATAAGTTGCATTACTTAAAGTAACCAGTAACAGTTTCAATTAGGCTACATTTACGTTTGATAAAATTTTAGAGAGGAGGAGAGTGAGACGGCGCGGCGTAAAGTACCATACACGGAAACACTATTTCATGAAGTGTCCAAAATATCGACTTAGAAACATTCGTGTTTGATATCCAAATCAGGAAAATGTTTTGCCAAAACTGGTGTTGAAAGTATCGTGCGAGATTGAAATGAAAAAGTAACGATTACTGTCTGAAAACCTCGAGTAGATTACAAGTAATGGCTAAATTTTTCGAAATGCAACAATTACAAGTAAAAAGTAACGCAAAAGTTATCGTTTCTGGTGACTCAGATTTTATGTCAAGTTACTTCCCATCCCTGGTCGAATCGCCGCGCAAACCTAGGCAAGTGGGGAGAGGAAGCTTTCAGGGAGAACAAAAGAGGGCGTGGGCCCTGCATCGCCTTCGAAGGGAGAAGAGGGGTCGGAGAGGAAATGAGAGGAGAAAATGGTTCGGGTTGGCGGAGGGTCGGGAAGGGTTGGGAGGCGGAGGAGGGGGGGGGAGAAGAAAAATGCCCTCTTCAAGCCTCTTTGAATACGGGATGCTCTACGGAATGGTGTGAGAGGCTTGAAGGGGAAGTTGGAAGATCTGGGTAGACGACATAAAAAATATATAAAAAGACCAAAAAAGTGGATTGTCTCGCGGCAGGAATGGCAGGAGGAGGATGCGGCGGGGGTAGTAGAGAAGGGGTCGTAGAGAGAGAGAGAGGGAGACGGAAGGGAAGAAATAGTAAACTCCAGAAATTATGAACTAAAGAATAGTCGAAGAACTTTGTGGCTTACGTAACGAGAAAAAATCCACCACGTCGAATATATATTCCCTATAATCTAATAAAATGTTTCCTTTTTCGAAGAATATTATCTCCACAGCTCGTTTCCCATATCATAGGTGGGTATTCGAACCCATCATTCTCTTGTCGGGAAGTAGGTACGGGGAGAGTCGAGTCATCAATATCTTGACAGTTGGTGGTACCCATGTGAGCTACTGACCTGCTAAAATATTAAAACAAATTAAAATAATTGCGTTCACACCAACACCCACGCATAGCATGAAAAAGTTATAACGGCTATCGTTTTTTCGAAATATTTTCGTAGTTCTTTGCTTTTAGAATACAAAATCATATTCAGTTGGTCTTGTATCACGCCAGATTAGTTTCTTCAGAATTTAGAAATCAGTCTCTTGGATCACGGGCTCGATAGAATTGTCCATTTTTCCCAGGGACCGTGTAGCTGACCGTCGGTCAAACCCGTAATCTGTAAATAACAGGGGCCGTCTTTCGATATAAATGGGTACTGTTTCAATTTTAGTGATTATAAATGAAAAATTAAGGTTGATATTCTGAACTGATAAAGGCTGATTTCCGGCATAATTTCTCTTAATGAAAAATGTTTACGATAACCGTAGTCACCCGATGGATCTTCCGTATCGCAATGCGGTTTGATGTATTATAATATGGGCTAACCTAGATTGCTATAAAAGGTGTACTTTTTGGTTGATACCGACGGAGAAAATTTGGAAATCCAAATATGAGCTCGGGCAAAGAGGTGTAAGGAAATCTTCTTGCATGCTACAAGCGACCAATGCTCCAAAGCCGTTGTACTTACGCCGATCAACGTGCGTACCTACTAGGCAGTGTTAAAATCTGATGCTACTGTAGTATTAGGTGTGGTGAAATTTGTGTCACTTATCGTAATTTTATTTCGCAGTGTTGTAGTCATTTAATTAAAAAAATCCGGAGACACACAAAACCGAGCTATCACAGGAAGTTTCCAAACTGAAATCTTGAATAATATAATTAAGTCAATTATTTCCATTTCTAAAATACGGCGGAGATAAAGACCTTTTCATCCATTAAAACTTTTTGTGAGAAAACACGTGACTCTGAAATATTTTCCATATTTTCAACTGGGGTAAAAATTAAAGGATAACTGAGAAATATCTTTTGGTAGATAACTATGTGCTAGATCACTGTGAGGCAATGAGCTATAATTCTATAAAGTGAGAAATTATTTGAATTTAGCACATTTCAGGGCTAATCACCTCATTATAATAAAAGTATGTCCTCCTCTCTCCGCCATCCTAATTCTCGAAATTGTTCGGCCATAATTAAGAACAGCGTAAAATTGGTTTTACTTCTGCAAATTTGTTCACCTTGCTGAAGACCATGATGTTGTATAAATCAAGTAAGGGGACATATTGAAAGCCCATAAGGATGAAAGCAATTTTAAGTTTCAGTACATTGCCGGGATTAGTTCCTTATTTGAAAAAGCAGATAGAGCGGCTATCATACATTCATGTCGCTCATCGCTGCTAAAGCAAATGTTACTAAATTCTGTGTTGGTCTTATATATCTAATGTTCAATGGCATTAACTTAAAATGGCGTATTCGAATTCCACAATCCGTAAATATTTGTATCCGTTAATTATTGCCAGAGATAAATACGATTTTGGCCTTTGCGATTTCCCAATAGTGAGCTTATATCTAATTTTATGCATCGTTGGTTTCGAATTCCGTAAAGGCTCACCTTCCATTTCTCCTATGTAACTGACACCTAAATTTTCCGGGCTTTGCCTCAGTTACAGTTATGTCTGCAACAAGATCTGTTTATTTCCGAGCTCGAATCAGAGGCCTTCCCTGAGCCCTACCGAAAAAAAATTATGGTGTTCAACAAAAAATTCCCGCTCACATAGATGGCGTTAAAATCAGAACTCGGAGGTTACATTTACGAAACAAGCGAGCACGAGGAACCGTCATTTCAAATTCTAAAATGAAACTCAGTTGATACCGAAGTCTTGGTTGTGTGGTCACGTTTGGTCAGTTCCTTGATTTTCATCGGTTTATTTGGTGGACATTTCGTTTTGGTCGAAAATAGTTTTGTGTTTCAAGGATTCAGAAAATTCAAGATGAAATTAAATGAAGTGAAATCCATCAAATGCATAAAATGTGCTTAGCTCCGCTGGAAGTAATCAACCACAGAATCATCTGCTTCTCGGACAGCCAAATCAGGAGGCTCATTCTCCAACGATGTCGTATCCGACGAAGTTTCCCATAAAATGGTAATGTGCCTACTTACTATTAATTAATTTCCTTTTTGTTAATGGGTTACAGTAGTGTAGGCTGTTCGTGTTAGTCGTGTAGTGGTGATGTCCATCAGAAATCTACCCTAGCCGTAGACTACCATAATAGAACTTAATTTTGGATCCTTCGGTTTTTTTATACCCATCATGTAATGGCGTGATGCAACTGAGATGTGACTGAGGGGCTGGATCTTCATGGTTTATTTTTATCTGGTGAATAATCAATTGGTCTAATTAGAATAATGAAAAATAGATTGCCATGCATAAATGATCATCTATATATAAAATAAATCGATCAAATTCGAGCTTGAAACACCATTGGCAATTTATATTTATCGGCGATTTTCATTATTTTATGCGAAACTATATACGTACGTACGTATGTAACCTATGCGGGAGGGTGTAATCTTGATATATACATCGTCTTGTTCCGGATGAATGTAAAAAGTTTGCATTTTCTCTGAACTAGGGTTTACTGTAATTTTTTAGGTCAGGGACCCTTTTTTAAAGTTCAAGTAGGGGCCACCCGCGCTGTAAATCGCAACTTTCCGCTTCCCCGGTGTTGCATAAATTAACGTCATTGCAGAAAACCCTCTCTACAGTCATTTAGCATTGCGTAGCTAGTAAGTAGACGGCGGTCCAGGCGGTCGCCTTTCGGTCTGACGTAAGCGCGCTTAGCGAATTTTGGCGCTCCTCGCTGTAACTCGCTCTAATTCTCGCAAACGAAGTATTCATCTGAATTGTCCCTACTGCAGTCTTCCCAAATGCGCGTCGGATAAAACTGCTTCCCTCTTTTAAGGTTTCCCTCATATTTTTCCGCCAATCGTTTTACGCACTCATGGTTTTCGGTTCTCTCATACCCAGCTTTAATTTTTTAGTGGTGGTAGTAGCTATTATGAGGGTCTGAGATCATAAGTGCCATTAGGGGCAGGGGAGTAATTTGATGGTAGGTATTAATTTTTAACGAACGAAGGAAGCCTGGCACCGCTATTGGCCTACTTTAAATGAGGCGAGACAGGTCTATTGTTTGATATGACCTCCGATCGACTGGTTGTGTGCGCACTTGAAGTATTGTTAGTCAGGAACTCGGGTGAGAAACTAAATTATATGTTATTAGCCTCCACCACCAAGATTCGAACCCTGTCCCTCGGTTTTGAATGCCAATACACTATCCATTTCATAAATTATATTTAGTTTATTTCCTCCATATCCGAATGAAATTTACTAAGGCCGGAAGGTTACGTGAAAGGTTATATTAGGGCCTCATATTAGGTAAACATGATATACCCACTGCCTCTAGTTGAGAATTGAAGAATTAATTTGCTTAATTGCATATATTGAGAGCTCTCGAGAGAAATTTGATAGAATTAGTACCTATGTGATATTCGAGGTCATAAAAATCTTCCTCTTACAAGAACGTGGTAAATCGAATGGCTGCACAGAGAAAGAAGCTTTTCCCCTTACCCTGGCTGTGTGAATTTCACACGATTTTGTTTAATTATTAATATTTAAAAGCTTTAAATTTGGGGTGATCTATCCTCACCAATCAAAACTAAGTTCACCTAATTATTTCATTTTTTAAAATTCGAATTTCTCTCTCGCCTCAGTAATACTTGTCTATCAGGTAATGATTACATTGGGCCCTCTTATGTATATCACTTTCAATGATTTCCATTTTATATTGCCGATAAATCCACAGTAGTGAACCACCTTTCGCCAGGATTTGAACCTGCGACACCCAGAGCCTGATGTTTATCATGTTGGTAATCAGGAAACAGAAGGATCTTTTTGTGTTTTTAATGTTCCACCTATAAGGTTTGTTCTTTTAAATCATAAATCATATGAACCGTAATTGATTCTTCCAAATACTAATGAAACCGTTTATTAAGACAACGAATAAAAATATTTCTTGAGAGAGAAGTTTTAGTTCGTAGTTTTTGGAGAATAAACGTGTACATGCAGTCCTTGTGCGCAAATTGACGAATGTAGTGCGCAAATTAATATCCAGAATGCTTTTATTTGGGTCTGACTGTTCTTAATTTGATGAAGGTGTAAGAATTTTCCTTCGTTGGGCGGAATGAAGGGTGACGGAAAATATGCAGAAATGGAGAATGGGTTACTGCAGTGTGGGCATTTCAGATGTTAGTGCCGTGTGTCTATGGGAAACCCACTCTAACCGGTAGATTACCATTATTAACGTTTCCTTCGTATATTAGCGAATGCTTGTGTGGCATGAATACGTGCTTGTTTTATTTCTTGCTGATTGTTTATATATTCCTTTTTGTCGCCGCTCGGCTCCGTGAAGTGATTCCACAAGTGCACATTTGTGCCTGTGAGAGTGTGTGTGTATATACGTCACATGAAAACGAGTCTCGCGGCGACGCATGCGTAGGCGAAACTGAGGGAAATGAAGGGGTTCGGGAGGAGGGATATTAAGGCGGGAAGAAAAGGGGAGCGGCGACAAATGACTTTATTGCGTCAAAATTGCGAGCGCCTCATCACGGCCCCCACGAGTTAATAGCCATGAGGAGGGATAGGAATTCTAAGGTGTACTTATTAAAAGAAAAATAAAAGTATACGGCATCACGGAATTTTCCGTTTTCGTTTATCCGAGTGACGCAAGGAGGAGACAGGAGGAGTGATGGGCTGGTTTGGTGTGGAGGAGTAAAAAGGGGTAATTACCCACTCCTTGAATTTCTGACCGCTTAATAGAATTAAATACGCATTTCAACCTCATCCTCTGATGTTGATAGTATTTTCTCATAATTTTATAAATTCTATCAGCGGAAGAACGTGTTCATTTTATTCGTTCGCGGATAACATATTAATTATAACAAGCCATTAAATATATAAGAAAAATTACGGGATAAAAGAAGCAGGCGGATGTAATGACAACGCCTGTCATGCTACCATAGCGTCCTTTTCTATTCCTTTATCATATTTTTTACTTTATTGATTCTGGCCCTTTATACTTACTGACTTTACGGAATTTTGCGTCTAATTTTTACTCTTTCTTGTCCATATTAAACTATTAATCATGCTTGAAAGTGTTAGTACACTGCCATTCAATAATTAAGTTAGACGTTCATTGATGAATCTTAAGTCGAGCCTACAATAGACATTCGGTAGAGGCCGAAGAGTATAAAACCCCTACCCCCCCTCCCCCCCCCAAGAGGCAAAATTTGTGGTTTACAATGAACTGCAAATTCGGGAAATTAACTTCTTTCCTTTAATGGCCCTTTGCCAGGATTGCTGGCCGCGCTGCTAAAGTAGCCGGATGGACTTACACGGTGACTTTACTGACTTATGTCACGTGGGGATCATGAGGGAATGTGGACAAATGGTAAGGAGAAGAAGACGATGAGGACGGAACTTTTGGTGAAGCTCCTTGCCTTAGGTTGATGATTAAACAAACAGGGTAAGCGTTTCCGCAAAAGAGGAGACATTTACGAGATGGATGTTCTCGCCATCATTAGCTCTAGTAGACTCTAAAAACAGTGTAAAACACCTGGAATCCAAATCATTGTAAGATTTACGAGAAATGTTGTAGGATTTTATTAGTAGTAAATCTACTGGCAAAAAAAAAGAGCATTGAATAATAGGCCGTCGTTGACCAGGTAAACTGGCATTTCGAGGTGCTGAGTACCTAAATCCCAAGTTATGCAACAAAATAAAAATAATCTAATTGGCCTGTATAATGAAGCACTGATGTTTTAGGAAAAAGATTCTTTTCATCCAGATAGCTTTTAAGTGTTGGCGTTCTGGATACTCTAACTGAGGAGTTAAAATCGTGACGTATATCTCCTTCACGTTCACTGTTATAGCAAATGGAGTCCTCGTTCTCAGAACACATTGCTTATTGACGGAGACATTTTTTTAGAGATGCACTGACTTCCTCTGTGGAATACAGATAACGTTGGCTCTGGGGCCTCCGTTCATTTTTTCCCGCTTATCAAAATGTAAGAGACGTGCGTAGACTTATGATAGCTCGCGTTTCAACCTTAGAATCCTGGGCAAACAAACCAAGGGTTTATGGGCGACGCGACGGCAGCTGCTTGCTCTCTTCTGTCGGGAAAAAAAACATCACTGTTAAGATTCCGCATCGCTGATGACGTCATTTCCTTCTTACGCGAACTTGAGGGTAGGGTTTGAGGGAGGGCAAGGAGGAAGGGCGAAGCCGTGAAAGGAATGAGAAAAAGAGGTCGTGAACTGGAAGGATGAAGAAAAGGGATGTGAGTGAAAGGGAGTGCGGTTTCTTTTTCTTAAGAATGATATTTGAAATAAATTTAAATTTCGTGACCTTGGAAGAAGTGCGTTACAAGAACGCGGATCTACAAAAAGCAAAGTTTCAGGCGTGATGTGATGGAATTTGAACATAATGAAATGAAAGATTAATTGTGGAACAATGCAATTTATCTTTCATTTCAACTCGGATCTTGTCTTCAAATTAATTCAAATTTTCGAAATAGAATCAATGGAGTCCCGTAATCTCAGAGAGAATGGTTTTAATTGTTTGTTTCCACAGGTCCACGATGGAGGGGTGTGTGCCCTCTCCTTGGTGGATTTTGTCGTAAAAGTCGTCCAACTGTTTTTCAGCTCCCAAAAATGCAATTTTTTTGTTGAACGAACCACTGAGGTAATTTTGAAGAAATAAATTACTAACATATCCGTTTCAGCGTAACCATTGCCTTCTCTAGCCCAGAAGTTTGCTTGTTAATTAAGTCAGAACCTTCAGCCTTAGGTCGCTGTGATGGGTGGGGTTAGGGATCAGGTCGCACGAAGGCCCAGGGTGTTAGAAATTCAAGCGGGCCAAGTTCCTTTCCCGGAACCCCCTGTGGTTTCCCAGAAAGTTCTGGTTCAGATAAAATTAAAAGACTTGACTTTATCTGAAGACGTTTAAAAGCAATACCCAGACTTGAGCCCGGCCCTTTCTCAGTCGGCATGCAAACGCTCTATCCATTAGGGTACCATACCGCCTAACCCATAACCAATCGCCAGTTACAATAAGAAAAATATTCTGAGAATTACAAGTTAGTAAAAATATTTTTTACATAAGAGTCACGTGCTAGCATATTCTGGCAAGCAAAACTAATGATCCTGCCCTGTCAATGGCCTATCTCTAACTTTATATATAAGCAGTAGGAAACTAATGATATAAACAGCTGATACCGAATTTCACGTTAGGAAGGTCTCCTAAATTTAACTTTGTGCTCAAAATTGGAGGCTAGGATCCTAACGTGGTGTTGCGTGCTGCTTCATGGCTCCACGATTCGTCCTAGTGCGCCAATCCATTGTGTTGGAGGTAGTTTTAAAATCAATGAGACGGAGGCAAAGCTCCTTGTAGGTATGTAGTATGTCCTTGTCCGGCGAAGATTAATTTCCTCTACCCCTTGAAAATTATCTCTAAGACAACTTGAAACGTTCTCTTCTAAGAACTCCCAAAAATAAATTAGTGTTTGTGTCGTCACAAGTATTTTGTATTGCGAAAATAAGTGTAGTATTTCAATGTATATTTTATAAGCCTACATATTTAAACATAATTTAATCAATTTAGGCATTTTTCGGTCCCTTTGTTTTTTCGTTTTAATTGTAATTGGCAATTGATCCCGAATTTTCGTCACTATACTGAAGAGTATTCAAACGAAATGAGAATAATTGCTATGCTTGCATATTCTTTTCCGACTCCTGATATGGAGCCATTCTTGTTCCTAAATTAATGGAAGGAACTGAATACCTACTTTCCTGCAAGTGCTAGTGTGGCTTCATCGACGCGTCATAGATAATTTCCATTTTCATACCGGTGAGGGGTAAATTTTTTTAATGCATTTATTATTCTTATAACAAATTATGTATTATTCTTTCCCATGCTGATTTATTTAGCAATGAGTGATACAAGACATACAGCTATTTAACAGAATACTGGGGATGTTGTGGATAACAATTCAGTGTTCTACCTACAAATTATTATAACATAAATTTTTAGGCGCAAAAATTATGACGGAAAATTAATAATTATATGTAATTAATGCAAACATTTCATTCATTCCGTAGAAGTCTTTTGTGTTTAGAATACTGCCTTTTGTGGTTCACGAATATTAAAAAGGAAGCTAAGATCGATTAAGGTACACAATAAAAATTGAATTTAAAAATTAAAAATTAATGGTATATTTATGCGTATCGTGTAATATTATTACGATAGTTAGATTGCCATGTTAGCGTATGTCTTACCGGCTTATAAAAATTCCTCCGGGCCTTCTGAAAAACTAAAAATAACCTTTTTACCTTCATGATTGCCTTCTTCAGCTCCTCATCATTTCTACCATTTCTTCCTTCCCCCGGGAACGCTTATTCTCCTTCTTCCCTTTTCCCCGCTCACAACATATTTCCACTTCTACGTAATCTTTCAACATTTTGCTATGAGAAGAGTATGCGATGCACAAAAAATTTCAGCACAAAACATGACCTAATAGCATGCACACGAAAGAGGATCGCTAAAGAATAATAAGGGAAACAAGGAGGGGAATGGAAATAAGGAGGGTAGCAATGTGAAAAAGCAGGGGTGAGGGCAGGGAGCGAGGGGATGGTGGAAGGGAAATAGACTTAATTAAGGAAGGAGATTGTGCGGCACGCCCTCTCACCGCTCTCTTCCTCCCCTTCCTCTCCTCCCCCTACCTTCCCCCACCACCTCTCCTCCCACACGCCCCGCCCGGTTTCAACCCCCGTCACTCCCCTCGGAAACCACCCTTGGAAAACTACCACTCATCCGCGTCACGTAAGGAGGAGGAATTAGGGGAGGGGGGTCGTGGCGCCGAGGGTGAGGCGCTCGCAAAGGATGGTGGGAAGCAAGCGCTCGTAATCAGCGGTGCGGGAGGTTCAACAATGGTGTATTTTTGGTGGTTGAAATCTCCATCACGGAATCCTCTTTCCTTGTCTTCTACTCCCATGTTCCCCACAGTATTCAAATGATAATGGTTGTCTTTCTTCGTGAGGTATATTGCTCTGCCGTGGGGAAACAATATAATATATTGATCAGCCCTAACTTTCTGGAAACTTTCAATAGTTAATTGGTATAGAAACTTTAGGGTCCTTCATCAGTTGCTTAACGCCTTTGAGAGGCGCGGTTGGTAATTATAGCACTAGGTAGTCCGCTGATTAGAGGTAGGCTTTGGAGCGTCCCCGAAAACTATTACCCCTTGTCGAGGTCCTCTGCAAGCAGTTCCGAACGGCACACCTTTTTCCATGCACTTCCCTTCTAGCACTTCCGCAGAGTACGAACACTTTTTGCCTTCTTGAGCTTTTCATAATTTCAACCCGCCTTCTTATCATCCTTAAATTCTAAACTTCTCATCCTCCTTCAAGGCGTGCCTAAATGTCTCTCTTCTATTACGGGTTACACATGCCACTACATCTCACAATCAATATCTTCATTATCTATCTCCAAATTTTTCCTTCTTATTCGAAATTACACCACCAACTTAGTCTTTTATCCCGGTTTGTCACATACCACTTTATCACGTTTGTCTTCCTCACCGTCTTGTTTATTTTTTTGTCCATTCTTTTCTGTGCTGACTTCCCAAAAGTCTTCAGTCAACACTCATCCTCTTCACTCGAATGACGTGGCTTCGGGACCATACTCATAGTCAATTTTGCTCGTAATCAAAGCATTCACTAGAACTTTCATAGAGTTATCTCTGTATAGATAGAAGATTGATAGATCCGGGATATATGTAGGTGTGCAACTGGGGTAAAAATTCATAATTTGATTGTTTTGTCTGAATAATAAGTAGTCCAGTGCAGGAAAAGATTAACGCAAAAAGAGGAATGTTAGAAACTTGCAGTGGCTCTTGATAGAGTAGCTAAGTTTTTGAACACACTAAACAAAAATATTGACCATAGCCGTACATCATAGAGAAGATAGATTATAGTTAAAGGTAGAGATGAAGATACAAATGCGACATATAAAATTGCAACATATATTAATATGGTTGTATGGAATTATAAATTTCTTCCATGAGGAAACAAGAATGGCAATCTCCTCCTATGAAACATATTAAGATTTTTAAGTATTAGATTGTATTTAACGTTGGTTTTTTTTGCGATCGTAAATGATGCATGGAGATAAAAAGCATTTAAATCCATCCGATCGAGAGCCTATTTTTCTTATTTTGTTCGAATATTACAGTTTGCCGATATGGTGGAGATATGTACTTATTTTCGGAGTCATGGGGTTATGCGAATATTCTTTACCCCTCTTTAAGCATAACGTACCTTTTTTTACCACCTTTGGTCCTCAATGTCGTGATTCCACTGTCATCCTTCGCCACGTAGTAAATATTCGTTTAAGTCATTTTAATTATTCATTCTCGATTTCTTAAGAATTCTTTTGGCCATCAATTTGGCAATTTGAAGACGGACCGTTCTTTCAAATTGATTGTGGGATACAAGCAATAGCCAAAGTGAAAGAAAAAGGAAATCAAACATTGATGATCTGCAAAGCGGAGCCCTAGTCCATTTCACTTAATGACTGGAAAGGGTCCTATCCCATATATCCGTAATGACCCTGCAATAATTCTTTCGGCCTTTCTCTTCGTAGCTTAATTTGTTGATAGAACTAGCAAATAGTCTTGATTCCTCATGCAACAATGTGTGGGAATGATGAACATGGCTGTCGCGTGCGTCGGGTATAAGTGTATGTCGTCGTGTGGTTCTGACGGGACGGTCGTGGTGTGGCAGCCCTGGGCCCTGCGAGAATGGGAGCAACGGGAAGAGAGCCGGGGGAGGGGGGGCGACGGGAGGGTGACAGTGTAAGACGGGGGAAAGGGAGAGTTTGACGGAATGCCGGGAGAGCTGAGGAGGACGGTTGG
>LYUA01000481.1:458662-472073 GCA_002093875.1 Calopteryx splendens | reverse complement strand
CTCTCTCGTCGATTCGCTTATTATTTCCCTCTTCCTTCCCAGGGACTAGCCAACAGTGGATCTCGGCGATTTTGCGACGGCTCCGAATGCAATTTGTCGATTTACATGCATACTTGCGATGTCACTTAGCGATGCTTATTCACCCAAGAAATAATGTGTCGATCTAAAGACAATGTTTATTGGTGGACTCCCCCGCCTTTGCTGCCACATGATGTAGGTTATAAAGAGTTTACGAGGATATCACATTACTTTCAGATTCATTATAAAATAATATGTATGTATTCAATTTTCCTTTTTAAAAAAATTATGCATATAGCAAGTGATTTTTACATATACCTAACTGGAAGTTAGTCGTTTAGTGGCAACACGCACCTTGTGCTAATGTGGTTACTCTGTCAGATATATTATAATGAAGTAACGAGCGAGCCAGCAGTTATGTGTCACATAGTCGATTATTAATCGGAATGGATTAATGGCCTACTAACCGTCAAAAGGGCATATCGGTACAGATCGTTCCGTAATGATTCTATCCTGAACTAGTATCTCTTGAAAAATTACGATATTTGTAATTTGTGTGTTGATGAAATAATTCTTATTTTATACGTAAAACTGTTACATGGGTGCTATTCGGTTCCCACACCCATCTTCCAGCACAGCCTGTCTCACCCTGTCGATAACGTTATCTTTTTGACGAATCGATGGTCGAGCGAGCGTAATGCAAGTGCATAATCTATCGCCGAATCTCTTCCCTGGTTACCATCTCCTTTCTCCCCCTCGATCCCTTAGTTAGGCTCCCGTCTCGCCCTCAACTCCTCACTTATCTCCTCCTGCCAGTATCTACATCTCTTCTTGCCCACCCTCCCCCGTCTTTCCTCTCCAATCCATCCTCCACCTCCCCCACTTTATATCCCTACATCTCACCGGCTCCATTCTCCTCCCGATTTCCTCGCGGCCACCCAGCCCTTTCCCCCTTCCACCCCCCCGGGCACGCCAGTGCAAACGCCTCGCCTCGAGCCTTAAAAACCCTAGCTCTTAAACCACCCCTCCCTTCCCCCTCTAAGCCCCCCACTCTCTCTGTCCCCGGTGCAGCTGTCTCGAACCGCCTGCTCCTATAAATCTTCCGTAGGGAAGGAAAGGTTTGAGGGGGAGGGTAGGAGGAGAGAGTTAATGGGTGGAAAAGAGGGAGAGGAGGGGAGGTCGATATGGTGTCAGGGCAGGTCAGATCCTCTCCCTGTTAGGTCCCTCTCCCTGTTAGGTCGGCGGGGGTGTGGTGCGTTGATGAAAGGCAGACGGTCGTGGGAGAGGGTTGCGGAGGTGTATCTACGAAAAGGGCCCGCGAGGTGTTAGACATTTGGATTCCAGGTCCTTTGAGAGGGATCCGCGGGAGGAGGGATTTGCAGTTTGATTTTAGTCTTCATTTTTCTTTCAAACGCCGGCGGGGTCGGTCCATTGGACTGACGGGTGGATCGGGGAATCGAATCAAAGTTGGGCTCCGATGGAGGGGACTGTCACTAACGAAATGTGTCATCTATATTTAATTTTTTCCTATGCATGTATGCCTACCTTTGATGACTGGAATCCAAGTTTTAAAAAAACACATTCGTATTCATCTATGTTAATTTTCCGTAAAGATGAGATGACTTGTTCCTCACTTCTTGCTTTGCTCATTTTTTATAATTTATAAATTTTATTTCGAAATACCGAGAGCAAAAGATACGATGGTCGCACTTATTCTTCTTTCACCAGCATCCTATGTTGATTTCAATTATACTGTTGTACAACAGCTGTTGAATTATAAAATATCTTAGGTATATAGTATTGTTGAAATATTCTCAAGACATCATCTGGGAAAAATTAAGTAGGGAAAAACTTTCTAGCGGCTAGTTTCTATCCAGGTGAAATATTCCCGCATAATCCTTGTTTTATTATTTTAATATATATTATGAATGTATTTTGCGGAATTAACTTTGGTAGACAAAAGTAAAATTCCATTGACAAACACCCCTCAAAGACGAATTCTAAAAATATCAGTACCTCAACAAAGGCTTATCCTTCTCGCAGGATTAAGCATTTTCTTCGTGTGCCCAAAGCGTATTCGATGTTTGAGAGGGAGAAAGATGAGAAAATTTATCTCCTAAAGGATTCCTTTTTATTGGTAGCCTAATATGAATAAAGTATCGCAGCTCCACGATAAGTTGCAGAACTTTATGCATCTTCGGTATCTATTTTGAATATTGATTGGGAAATTCGTAGGCATTACCATAGTGATTTGGTTAGAGAAAAGTGTATGTAGGTTTTATAAGGTTCGGGATTGCTAGATGAAATACGGATGTCAATGCAAAGGAGGGTTATTATTTTCAGTTATAAATGTATTAAAGGATGTGATGGAAGGGAGAATGTTTGCTGAGCGCGGAAGAAAATAGTCAAAATAGGCGGCAGGAGGAGGAGTAAATAATTAGCATGAGCTGAAGAAGGCCGCGTTCTTTGAAAAGAATATTTAGTTTTTGTTGATATTTTTAAGAAGTCATGGATAGATAGAAACGTATGCAATGCATAGAGATCAGTGTCAGTAATCAGAATCATACCTCTTTTCGGTGGAAAAAAATAAAAAAATCGTAAATCTCGTAATTCCTTTAAATTGAATCGAAAGCAAATAGGTACTCAAGTTCTGCGGTATATGTAAATTTAGAATCGTTGCTGAAATTAGCCTGCAGTTTTATTTCAAAATTTTATGCTATCTAGGTACCAATATTTTTAACTCTTCTGTTAAGGGAGAGGGATTACTGTCGTAAGTTTTATAATGGGCTTATATAGATTTCGGTATGCTGAATAAATGAGCTAAAATTTAAATTCATTTACATAAAAGGAATTATGGATACCGCATGCATATAAAACTATGTAATATATATAAATATATGCGTGTTTATATAATAATGGAATTATTATTGAAATGGAAAAATAATCTTTATCTCATTTTTTGGATAACTAAGAATATTTCAAGGCTGGTATGGGAATGAAAAAATAACTATGGATGATCTTTTAATTATTCTCGTCTTTGTTGTTTTTTCGCAGTTGTTTTGATAAGGGGTTGTTTCTTTAATCAGCGAAATTTTAATTAGTATTTGTTTTAATTAAAACTAGAAGGAAATCGTCCGTGAATTTACCCCTTTACCGAAATGTTAACAATGCTATCAGTTTCTGCCGCCACTAATAGCTTTGGATATGAAACTTACATTTTTCCCCCCATTCGTACCGAACAACTCGGGTTTAAGACGCCGAAATCCCTCGTTCGTTTGGAAAGGTTTCAAATCCAAGGAAAAGAAACGTATCCATCATCAAGGGATTATACCCCGTGCAAACCTCAAAATTGTCATGTACCTCGTGAGATGAACGTGGGCGAAACTTAAGAGTGACGGTTGAATTAAAACCTTTCCTCCCCTTTGTTGACGTAAACGTGGCAATTACAGGCCTCGTTAGGATAATAATGCCGAGATGAGAACACGGCGATGTCCGCGCAGCCAATGAAAATCCTGACAGAGAGGGGGGGGGGGCGTCGCGCGTTTACCTCAATTCCAACGAGGGATGGGGAGGCAGGATCGAAGAGGGGATGTGGGGCAATTTGCATAGCCAGATCACGACGGGCGGTGGGAGGGAACGAGTCCTCGACAAAGGAAGATGCTTGGCCTTTAATTTTCGGCAATCCGGGATTTCGAAACCACCACCATCAGTGGTAATCAATCCAAGGATTGGTTTAACGCAGCTCTCGTCTCTCTCATCGGGTAATCTCTTAATGTGTTCATATTTTTTCGCGTTCGCTACCAATGCCAGCTTCACGTATAGCATCGAGAGTCTTCATCCAGTTCCTTTCGTTTACATTTCCCTCGAAGACTTTCATCCGCCAGCAGTCGCGCAACCAAATTTGCACGATGAATTTATCCTTTCGTCTTTTCATTGCTTTCCTTGAGCTTTTTTTTTTCTTCCATTCTTCGTAGAACTTCGTTAATCACTGGACCCTTGAATTTCACCTAAATCATTCACCTGTATTGTGCACCTCATTTCCGTTCCTCCCAGTCTTCTTTTCTCGCCTGTCATATCCTCCCATTGTTTTGCAGCTACAGAGAAGTATAGGCTTCGAGCACAGATGATGTCACGTAGAAGGGAGAGGGGAGGTTGGGGTTTGATGAAGCTTGATAATAAGTGGCAAGAGGGGCTTGGGGAGACGAGATAGAGACATGTCTGTTTTTCTAGAAGAAATGGTCCAAAAGAATTGCCATTTATTGATTTATTGGTTTACCCCGAACTGAAAAAAAAATCGTTAAGTATATGTTATCATTCCTCACCATCTACATCAGATTTCCATACATTTTCAATGGCATTAGGTTTATGACGTTCAACGCAATTTATGTCACTTTAAAAATATAAAAAATGGGAATCAGAAGATGCATCTCAATTTGGATGATATTCTAAAATCGTTACGTCACTTTGGGAAGGGTTATTAATCACGGAGACAAATTGTGACTTAGGGAAATGGAGGGGTCAGAATAGGTCAATTCTGTGACGCCATTTGTTCACAAATTTTCTTTTCGTATGTATGTATATCTTGATGAAGCGTTTTCTCAAGATTTTTTATTTCAAACTATTGCTCTATGTTCAGATTTTTCTCCTCGTAAGTAGCCTTCTTACATCTAATCTTCTTTTAACTTTTTATTTACGCTCCTTTTTCCTTTTTGTTTATCTTGCCTTCCAAATAGCTATACTTTCTCTCGCCGTCCAGATCTTGATGGTCATGTTTTATATTTGTGTTACCTTCTGTTCTTCTGTCACAGAACAGTGCCTTGTTCAATTTTTTTAAATTTATAGTATTCATCACCATACTACTATTTATTACTCTTACCAGATCTTCTTTGTCTTCTTCTGTAACAATATCATCTGCGATAAGCAGCATGCTGATTTTTTTTATCTCGTTCGAAACTTTTAAGTGAAAAACTTTGTGTCCTCAGGCCGAAGTAGGTAGGTCCATTACTTTGTCAGGAATATGATGGTCGCCATTTTGTGGCTTCAGTAAATAGAAAATATAGTACTTGTGATCCCGAGTTTTCACTCAAGATCAAAGGAAAGGATTAGGGAATGAATAAATAGGTACCAAGTGATTGGATCAGGCTTACTTTGTTGCGATCACGTATTTTTCGTGCAAAAAGGATTCCCTCAATATGTTTATTCAGATTGTACCTATCTGATTTTCATTAATTTTATATTATTAGTCCGATTGGTAAAAATACGTTGCTAGTTTTATCTATTTGACAATAGAAGTCCAGTACTTCCAATGAGGCTTAAATCCATGCCACCCTCCGTCAACCAGGCGTCTAAGTAGTGGCTTCAGCGGGAGGGATGGAGGATGTATGAAGCCGATGGGTAATAATCGACTGCCAACCTATCATTAGCCTCATAGAAGATACACCGAGAGGTGTGCAACTGTCGAAAGAAGTTCCGGGATCAGGTGTGAAAAAATAAATTAAAGAAGGGCCAGAAAATATGAATTAGAAAGCGATGTCTGATCGTCAAGTAAGGATATCATTCGTTTTTTTGCGACAGTAATCTAACGTATCTCTCACTCTCTCTCTGCCGTTGTCTTCGAATAGCATCGTCATTCGAATCCATCCTCCCTTTATACACTTCAGTATATAAGTACGGCCGAGGTCTAATGAAAACATGGGCAGATGCAAGGGATGGTAAGCTGGATATTTGTCCCACTCTAAAATTTCGAACATGCATAAACATGGTGCTTTAAATTCGCGTGCTTTATAATGAGGATTTTCAATTATCTCTCAAGCTTAATTCAATTGCTAAACATCCGTAAGAGAATGTCTCATGCGTCTGTTTGTGTAAACATTTGATTAACGTATTTATATGTACAATAAAAACTAATATTTGTTTTAAAACTAATTTTAATTGGGCACCGAGCATTTTTTCAGTGCAGTAATGTCATTATCATAAAGGCACGTTAGTGTCATTATTAAGATTTCCCTTTCGTAATTCATTCTGTTTCAAAACAATGGTACAATTAAATGTTGTGTGTGAACTAACACGTGTTTTTAATTTCATCAATCAATATGCTAAAAAATCGTTTGATTCCGTTTTGATAAATCATGTGTTGGATTAATTGCAATATAAAAACATAGAATGGATCAAATTCTATTTCATTTCTATGCATCTAATCTATTTCAGAAATGTCTCAATGACATTGCTACTTGTAAAATTCCATTCAACCTTAGTCCGATCGCCACCTTCACCCCTCTCGTCCTGACTGCGTGCCAGTTTGGTACACGAGGGCCCCGACTCATTCCGGAGAGCACTTCCTCCCCAACCACAGGGTGCCATTTCCCCCTTGAAAAGACCCGGGAGAGCAACAGCCTATCACAACTGTCACGGCGGACGAGGCGGGAGGGAATTACCCCTCTGCGTTTTTCCTTTCATGTCCTCCCCGGAAGTTATCGATATTGGTCGGAAATCACCAACGAAAGGAACAAAAAAAGAATGAAGCGTCGCGCTGCACTGAGAGGATGTTTTTCCTCCGTCGCGTGAATGAACCCCTTTCGTCAATCCTTCCGTCTCCCACCCCGCTTCTCCTCACCCTCCCCCCCTCGCCGTTACGAGAAGTACTGGCTGCGTGTAGATGAGATTAACTCGTCGAACCCGACTTGCATTCCGGTTCGAAAGGAAGCACCTCTTCCCCGCCCGTAGAGGAGACCTATGAAAGTTTCCCAGCAGAGCAAAATACTGCTGCTTATGAATTGACTGCTTAAATAATAAAAGTACCGTTGTATCAGAAACCTGGAATTTGAGGAAAGCGCATAAACTTCTTGCATGACTGGCCTTTGTGACCAGGATGAAAAGAGAATTGTAGAAAGAAAAGTAGCTGGATGAAAAGGAATGAAATTGAAGAATTCGGCTAGTTGGGGAAAAGATTTCTTTGGTAAAACATCAGGACCTGTTTTTTGGTACGAGTATCTAGGGTACAAATCCTAGGTACCGGTAACTCGGTACCAGTACTTAAGTAAGATATCCTAGGTATTTATCGATAACTAAGTACCGGTATAGGCACCAATCCCTGTCAAAAATAAACGATTTAACGAGAGGAAGACAAACGTTTTCGAAATAGAGTGGTAGGACAGCGGAAGCTGGCGGTAGCTCCTCGAAGAAGGCAGAAAAGGTGGAAGGAGGAATATGAAGAGGCAGTGGGGCGTTGATGGCAGTGTTTGGAGGAAGAAATTTAGGTAATGGTTTAAGGCAGAGAGGCAAATTGAGAATTAGAGGGTGGCATGAGAGGGGGCAGAAATGATTTAGGGCCTTATAAAGCAATGGTAGTATGGGAAAAATCTTGAAGGGTGTATATTGAGTTTCATGGATCGTCCTTAACTTATCCAGCCGCGGTACAACACGTAGGTATAATAAATATGTTTACGAACGACCAGATTTTAAATCTCAGTGGATTCACTATTCAAATATTTAGGCTAGGGATCAATTGACACTGTTGTAATTATTGATTACGTCGGACCGGAGGATGGCGGAATAGAAATCATTGAGATGATAAACGTCACATTAGGACGCCATTGGTAGAATTTAAACGGAGAAATTTCTATACATAGGTTCCATTTGGTGCCACATCGTATTCTATCGAAGAGAGTCGGTCTGCATTCTGGAACTCATTATAACCGTTAAGGCGTGGCATTATAAGGCGTGTATGGAATGGAATATCTTAAAAAATCAAAATGTTTAGACTCTGGTGAATTATTTTGAAAGTGAATTGCCCTTATGTGTACCGTAAGATGTCGTTCCAAAATGTGTTATTGACCATTTTTTTTAAAGCCTGAGCGTCGGGGGACTGGTCATATAAAAAAAAAGGGTCTCCGCCAACCCTCGGACGTGGCCAACCCTGGCACCAAATCCCTCCCCGCACAAACCAATCAATTGGGCTGTCATGCCGCTCCCCGTACAAAATGACCGCCGAGCCCCCCCCTCCCCCTTGGCCCCACCCCTTTAATGGACAATGATCGACGCAGCGCGAGGCCCACCCTGGTGGCCCCGCGGGGACTGATCCCTTTCCCTGCGTAGCGGGAGGGAGCCCTGTTCTCCGTCGACGACCGTCTTTTGTCCGCGTGAGCGATGTGGTCCGTTTAAAAATTCTCAAGACTCGCCCTTGTGGTGGGGTAATTTCTCAATCGGCGGGCACTTCGTCTCGCTCGCATTTTTTTTTCTTTCAATTTTCCCGTCGAGTTGCGAATCGGAGCAGGGTCATTACCGGGCGTAATGGGCGGCCAGCTGTCTGGCAGGAGGAGGGTCGCTGTGGGACCGTATGCGAGTTCGTGTTGAATTAATCTTTCGAAAAAAAAAATACATATATGTATATCCTCCGTTTCCTCTCCCTTTCTCATTTTCCATCTCTCTTTTGCCTTCGCTGCCGATCTTTAAGGCAATCGAATTCGTGCGGTGGTTAATGTGTGCATTCCTTCCCACCACGAGGTTCAGGATTCAAATCCCGGAGGCGGCGGATTTTTCAGTGGTAGCGCGATCGTTTCTTGGATGCCACGTGGACAGCATCTCCAGGCTAATGCCGAAGAAGGTTTCTTTCCACTCTTGTCCAACTCCAGAAAACCCAGCATACCCCTAAATTGCCCGTGTCCTTGGAAAGGCGCGAATTATAGCAGCTGTCGGCCACATTAAAAAAGACTAATGAGTACTGCTCGATCCTGAAGTAATCCTTCAAGTTTAAAAGCCAGCGGTGTTTATTTTCTGAATTTTGCAAACGCGTACAAGTGCGTACATTCGATTAATTTATGTTTCAACTATGTGTGTCTAAGGTCATCATTTCGATATTATGATTACTTATTAGGCTGGTAGGTAGCTCCCCTTGAAGAAAAATGCCAAAAACTAAAGAAAAGGAAACTAATTAACTTCTTATGTGATTAATAACAATACCTGGCGAGGATACCAATCTTAATGGGCATGGGTATATGGGTATGTAAAACTACACCATCGAGATGCACAAAAGTCAAGTAAAGGCAATGATATCAGTCGAATTTTGTAAAATAATTTCCAATTAAAACTTGGTAAAGAGACTTGAAAAAGAGGAAGAAATTGGGTGTTTAGCCAGCAGGATTACCAACGATGGGAGACATGAGTGGGAAATAGTAAAAATTCAATGGCGCAAGAAATGTTTGGGATTCAAACTCGGAGACTGAGGGGTTATGTAGCGATTAGAGAATAAAGGATAGGATCAATGTGTAGTGTTAACGAAATTCAATCTGAATTTTTAATTTGATTTTAGAATTACATGCTTAATTAATTTAGTATTCTTATATTTGGAAAAATAAAATGAGTAGAACGAGTGACTATTAAGGAAGTCTTCCTTCGACTGAATGGAGAGATGATATGGAAGACATTGACGAGAAGAAGAGGACGACTGAATAGGGACACTGTAAAGAGCAAGAGTTTACTTTAGAATGTAATGGGAGGAACTGAAGAAGGAAAATAGGGTAGGCAAATACAAGGGATAAATTACAAGAGGCAAACGGTAAAAGCAAGGACCTATTAAAAAATGAAGAGATTGTCAGGGAGCGGAATACTTGGAGGGAAACTACAAACTATTCCTCGGTAATATATGATGTTAGAGTAGATAATGGCATATGAAAATAGTATGTTCTTGTGGTGCGCTAAGTTCCTCAAAAACCTGTATACTTTCAAGTTTCTTTACTTGAGTCATTGAAAGCATTGCATTCAATTCTTCATCATTACTCTCTTTAGTGCGTATGTATTCCGTTTTGTTATTCTGTCAAATTGCTAATCAGTCCCTCAATTCGTTGATTGAATCCTAGATTTGTTCAATGTTTAACAAACTATTGTAGCGCTTAGGGATTTTCCGCACTGTAGAGAGTATTTTTGTATCCTAACGGATAGTAATAATAATAATAATAAAAAAACAACAAAATCAATATCCCATGCCTCCCCATAACTTGCTGATTCGTTAATAAATGATGTCAATGTGATTGAATGAGATTGACCACGAAATTTTACGAAGGAAATGACTTCCCAATTAAAGGAACAAACATTTTCAGCGCTGCCTACTATTATTGTAGCGCCGTATGTATTAATTGCGTCAGTTATTGGTAATCACTCAGTGGTAATCATTTATTATTACGCTTGGAGTGCCTTAGATTTCGAAAAAAAAGAGACACCATTTCACAGTTATCGGAATTCTGTGAATGAATCCAGAGACTTTGGCATCCTCTGTCGTTTTGACCCACCTTCTAAATGTCGAATAAACTGCGCCACACGTCCCCCTTATAGTGTTGTGTGGTGCTTCTGAAATGCTTTCCACGCGTTCTGCCTGTGAGAACAGAAGTATGAAATAGGTGCCAAATAATAACTTCTCTCCTTCGAGCGGATTCGATCTGTCACTTACGGGAAAGAGTTAATCACAGCTATTCTAATATGATATCGTGTCCATTCAATACGAAATAATATTTTGTGAAAAATAATCAGGAGCATCTGATTAGAATTTTGACGTTTCTTCATTTTTATCAGGAGCAGTATTGCTGCATCATAAGGCAGGGCCGCTTAGATAGAATGTGTAGTACCCATGTTTGGAGAACGTAGCGTTAGAAAAGAGAAAGAGAAATGTGCATTTGTCGCTTTTGGAAGCAGCTGCGTGTGGGGCCTTGTCGACCAAGCTTTCGCGGCCATTGCAGGTCGCATCATCAGGGTGATTATGTATTATAATCACCCTGATGATGCGACCTGCAATGGCCGCGAAAGCTTGGTCGGCAAGGCGCCGTACGCAGCTGCTTCCGAAAGTGACAAATGCAGATAATCCTCGCTGCGAAAATATGAGAACTTTCAGAAGGAGAAATGCTACATCCTCGTCAAAACCTCATTCAAATATGCTGTGAGCATTTTGGGTCCCTTTAAAAAAATGCATTGAACGAAATATTGATCAAAGATCCTCGAATCGTGAAAAACTGCAACGTTAAAACGAAAACCGTGATAATCAATGCTTCATCTTGGTTTTCATCTCCCGAGAACATAAAGACTCAATGTGAAATTAATTCTACCCAATGCAAAAGAATCAATCGTGTGCTGTTATATGCGACATTGAGGAAGCAATTCATGCTTCGTGCCTACTACATTAGCAGGACTTGCAATGGATAAAATTCGAGAACTTATAGATTTAGGAATTCGTTTCACCTTTTCATTAATCTCGACCGCAACATACATAGAGGGAAACGCTAGCGAACTGGTGCGTCTCTCCTTGACAAACTTCTTTCTCTCGTCCCATGACCGGTACCTACATTCACCGCTGGGACGGCTTATGCGGTCTCTTAGGTCTCTCTCTCTGCGGTAGATGTAGATATCACTGCCTCACCAAGCAAGATAATTGCATACGATGAATAATTCAGAAAGGTAGAGTGCAATTGGACGGCACTATGCATTGGACGGGATTAAAATCGCGACTTTTGCTTCACTCGACACGCTAGTCTAACCAGGCAGTCGTCCTGATAAAATATTTTATAAATTCCGTGTTTGTGTCAAATGTACATTTTTTGCAGCCGATTTTTCTGTAGAATTAATTATTTCTATAAGAGTCATTTTGGCCTCTTACTGCAGTGATAATCTTCCTAAAAGGGATCTGAACATAGCGGCAACTTATCCTTCGCAGGAAATTTTCTCAATCCATAAACTTAATCATAGCCTGGATTTAACGGACTATTCGCTGAAGTTGAGCGAATTTTGACAAAGAAACAAATTCCTTCCTTATGCATAACAGAATTTCAAATTGCAATTGAACTCATTTAAAATGTTAATAAAATTAATTGTCAAAACATAGTCACCATATCTAGTCATTTGAATGTTGAAACCTAAAAATTGAGTGGAAGTGTTTTGAGAATAATGGAAAGCACGATGTTGAACTAAATGATGCAGAAGAGAACAATTGAACTACTAGACTGAAGAGTTAAAAAGAGAATATATCTAGTATTTAAGGGGTTGGAAAGGGTTTCCTAATTTTATATATGCCGCTTAACTATGAGGTAGATAAATTAATGTAAAAGTCACTTTGTTAGAGAAAAATTACGCCGCACGAAAAGTAGGGAATCTGTTAGTAGTGACTTTTAATGAACAGAGATGCAAGGGAAATTTATTGATAAGCCATAGACTATAATTTTTGTAATCTACATACAATTTTATGCGTAATTATGAATCCCAAATGTCTGGCATTTATCGTAAATATCTGGCATCCATAACTAATGCTCATACCATTTATTATCTTTCTCGGCTACAAATGCACTTGATATTAGCACTAGCGAAATCTTCATTTTGTCCGTGTGTGTGAGGTCTCAAGTCGGAATAGAATGAAAATTTATTTTTCTTTGATTCTGGTTTTATTGATTATAATATTTTGAATTAATTCGATGCCTAAATTGTCATTGCACGAAGTAATGGTAACAGAAGGAATTCATTGAGCCTGTAGTCATCATAAAGAATCTGGATATTTTTTGCGTTTCTCATCTTCTTTATTCGATAAAGAATACTCGAGAACAGATTAAAAATGGAAAATGCACGTACGTTAACGCGTCTCAAATTTCATAGGCATGTAACGTTAAAAAGGCTTCATTTTTATGGATTCCTTCGTGGGAAACGCTGTAGCTTCTCGATTCCAATTACTCAAAAATAAATATTTAATTTTTATTGACATGATCTGCGTTTTGTGTTATGATTAAGTTATTTTCTCCTGATGTTTAAATTTTTACGCTATTCATATCAGTGGCGTAATACTTACGTCACTAATATAAGTATATTATGCTACATTCGCGACATCAGTGACATCAACCCAATGTTTTTAATGGTGAAAAGTAATTTACTTTAAACAAATCAAATTCAGAGGTTCTTTTTAGTATAAATTAAATTATGAAATAATGTCATGTAGAGAGGACCATTTAGTAAGAGCCTGAAGTAAAGGAAAGCGTGGAGGGGATTCAAACCGTTTCAGCGTTTTCCTGCGCGAGTGGCTTGCCGGTTACGTACCTGACAAGAGTCGTGGTGAATTGGATAATGCAACGCCAGGCATCACACAAATGCTCTAAATCGTTACTTTTTTTTGGGACTTCATCCTCGCAGTAGTTTCTTGGTACGAACCGCCTCTCGACGGCATTGCAGTAATTAATGGCTTTCAAAAAAATAGTCCGTCCGTCCAGACTCCTCTCGCGCGACACGAAGCTGGAATCGCGAGTGGCACTCCCGCTTGCCTTCTCCCGTCTATCCGCATGCACACACCCTTCCGATCCATCCCCCATCCACCCCATCCCGATCCATCCCTCATCCACTCCAAAAAAAATATTATTCCAGGCTACGCGACCGC
>LYUA01000481.1:315359-334411 GCA_002093875.1 Calopteryx splendens | reverse complement strand
TGAAACCCGGGTAGTAATAAAAATTTTATCTGTGGAAAATTTGCACGTCTTTATATTCATAAAGCTAATATCTGGCCTGCTTGACCTTGGCCCCAAGCTTTTTATCTTGCTCATGACTTTTGACTCCCAAGATTTGTCAAAATGGGAGGAGGGCAGTGTTTTGGCCACATCTCTGGACTATCAATTGCATATATGATGCAACTGAAAGTCCATGGGTCCGAAGTCTCGGTCGGTGCCTCATCTTCTAAGCTATTTCATCTGGGAAAGCTGTTTTTCCCTCAGGAAAATCTTGATATATATGTACATTTCTTTCCATGATTTTTTATTTTAGTCTTAATTCTGTGTTTATGTTTTTCCATTTCCTTCTCTCGTCTTATCTTTCTAATCATCTCCCCTGTGATCCATGCCTTCCTCATCCTTTAACTATTTACTCTTCCTATTGTTTCATATGCAGCTTTTCATATCCCCTCTCAGAGATGCTCCCACTTCATGAACTTAATTAGACATTACACTTCATGAGCACTAAACTCTGATCTGACTCAACTTCCACTCCAAGGAAACTGCTCTTTGATGATGCTGTACCCTAAATATGTGCCTAGCCATAAAATAGTCTTGCTGATATCTCTCCAAGTCTCCCATGTATGCTACAGTTATTAACCCAGGTGTCAGTTACATTTCGACCATTTCTCTTACAGAACTATTGTTTTCTCCCCATGGTCAATCCTTTTTCTAAACCATATTCTCCCACCTCATTCCCATTCCTCCCTTTGCCCAACACTGTATTCCAATCCTCTGACACTATTTAGCGTTTTCTTCTAAGAATGCTCTCAATAATTTACTCAAGTTGGTCATATATGCTGTCTACCTCTTCCTGCCAATGCATATTTTTTGACATATAAACCTGATTAAAAACCATTTTCATTGGTTCTGCTTTTATATCTGCTAATATGCAATATTCTATTACTCACCTTCTCTTTGTTGACTACTCTTCTTTCTACTTTTTTGCTTAATACCACTGCTACCTCATTCTGACTCTAAACTACTTTATAACTATAATTGTCCCTGCTATCTTTCTCTCTCATTTTCCACAGCCCTATCATATTTATATATCCTCTCTCCATTTACTGCTTGATTTTTTCTTTCATCACTTTCCTCAGGATCATCCTAATATTTCAATTCCATATTTTGACTATTCCATTTCTTTTCTGCTGCTTTCAATTCCACTGTTCAGGATTTTGTGTGTGGATGACCAAGGAGTGCTTGTCTCTCCAGATTCTGGACAAAAAACTGACCCTGTGGGCAGTTGCCAGGATTCATTATTATGCTTGTATCTATCATGATTTCATGGGATAGATTCAAGGTGGTTTCTCAATGTCTTTCTCAATAGTGTTTTAATGTGATACCATCACTTTAAAAGGCCACCCCAATGGGGTCACAATTTTTCAGCCACCCAAGGAACAGATGCTGCATGGACTACCAATCATCTGACTCCTACCCTTCCAGTTATCTAGCAATGACTGTCCTACCAGGAGCAATAACAATGATCATTGCTCCTGCCAGCACAGCTCTGCAGGTCATCAGAACATGCAAGCCCTTCCACCATATCAAGGTTGTAGTCCATGTGGAGGGAAAGTTAAAGTATATGCTATTTATTATTAATGCTAATCTACTGATTATGGTAGGTTTCTGATGGACACACATCACTAGCATCTCAATAATCCACACAGCAATAACCCATTCTTCATTTTTGCATATTTTCTGCTTCCCTTCATTCTGTCCAACATCCCTAATCTTCTACTTCCTCTACCTCACTTGCCCAACATTTTCCTCTCTATCACAGTTTTCAACAATCCATTGCCACTAAATGCACCCTGCATCTACCTTTCTGCCTTCTTTGTATTTCTCGTAATAGCCTTCTCTCCTCTCCTACCATGTCCAAAACTTAGTTGTTAGTTTTTCGTTTCATCCATTTCACTTTCTACATCCTTCTCCACACCCACGTTTCAAAAGCTTCCATCCTATGTTTGTTGTCTTGTCTCAATGGCCAAGTTTCCAAGCCATACTAAACCACGCTCCTTAACGTTTTCACTAGTCTTTTCTTTAAATTCTTGCATAAGATCCTTGACATCAATTCTCTTTTCTTTGTAAAAGCTTCATTACCTAATATGATTCTTCTAATATCCTAACCACATTGGCCACTGTCATCTAAAACACTTCCTAAAGAGGTAAATGTTATACCTACTAAAGTTTATGCCCTCCTATGTAAAGATTAACTTGGGCTTCCTATGCCTCTTCTAAGAAATCGTTAGCCGCCTTCTCCAGCCTCCTGTTATTGAACTAAAGTACTATCTTTGGTGTATGCAAAATCAAACACTCTCCACTAGGCCTTTGCATACTACTGCTGCTTTTCCCTTTTTTGGGATGGGAATTAATATTAATCTAACAATGTCTTCTGGCTACATCTCACCCTCATATCTACTGAGAAAGACCCCATAAAAACTCTTTCTTCAATGTTTTCCCAAACTCTTGATTAATTCTGCTTGAAAAATTATCTACCTCCACAGAGTTTGATTTCACTTCCTTTCACGCCCTCTTCATTTCACAATCTAGTATCCCTAGAGCTATGCTATCCTCTTTGACTGAATATCCTCTATGTCAAAAATCACTGGCATAATGTATTTACTGAAGGGCCATGGTAGTCCAGTGGTTAGAGCGCTGGGCTACTGACGGGAGGGTCCGGGTTCGATTCCAGGTGATGCCTCTTGGCACTCTCAGCTTCACCCAAGCTGTGTGCCATTTTTCGGGTACCAGGTCNNGCACTCTCAGCTTCACCCAAGCTGTGTGCCATTTTTCGGGTACCAGGTCATTCTGGAAAATCACAAGCGATACAGGGTAAGGACTGCTGTGATTTGGATGTATTTACTGCATAATCTCCTATGTATTTTTACATCTTGTCTGAATCTCTTCTGTTTCAATTAATACTTTTCCTACTGTATCTCTAATATTGTGCACAGATTTTCTTTTCTGACTTCCTGACAGGCCTGCTTTCACTTGCCTGTACAGAGTGCCTATTTGGCCCCCCTCTCCATAAACTCTCTATGCCCTCACACTGCTATTTCTGCCATGTTTCTTTTGCATTATTTATTTCTTATCTTAGTTTATGTACTATTTAAATATTAACATTAGCATTGATTGATAAAGTGAAAAACAATAAATAAAATGAGAAAAACTGACTTCAAAAGAACGAGAGCCTACTCATTAATACATTATTTATTATGAATCACTTAGTGTTTCTTGGAGTTGTTATGTGATAAGTGATTTGAAATATATTTTGGGTTGTAATTTATGGTTAATCTAAAATTAATGCATTAGTGTTTAAGCATTTGTCTTCATTTTCTGAGTAATTATGGCTATCACTAACAGATGTACTACATCTGACTATATGTGTTTATGAAACAGAGTTCAGGAAGATTTTAATATCAATTGTAGTTTTTTATGTCTAATTGTATTTTTTATTATTTTCTGTATTGCTCAGATAGTATACTTTGGTTAATCCAATCTGATGTTTCTATTTCTATATAAATATTTCTTTTGTTAATATCACTTTTACACTATCATTAAACAAATAAGGTACTACTATTATTATTGACACATAATATACCCTATACTTTGTGTTTAAATGTTATATTTTTTCCTATTTTTTTTCTTTTTTGTACTAATCTAATGGTTAGGGTAGGTTTCTGATGGACACACCACACATGCATCTCAGCAATTCACACTGCAAGAACCCATTCTTTATTTCCACATATTTTCTGCTTTCCTTCATCCCATTCAACATACCTAATCTTTTCCTCCCTCTACCCAACACTCTCCATTATATCATGGTCTTCAACAATCCATTGCCACTCAGGAAGACCTGTATCCACTTTTCCTGCCCAACAGAAAACCAATAAGTAGGTAGCTTTAATAAATGCTGGGTGTGGTAGTCCAATGGGTAGACTGCTGGGCCACTAACCGGAAGGCCCGGGTTCAATTCCAGGTAATGACCCTGGGCACCCTCCGCTTCACCCAAGCTGTGTGCCTGGTTAACTTGGGAAATCACAGGTGGTACAGGGAAAGGAACTAGCCCCCTTACCCTGATATGTGAATTTCACACACCATTGGGGTTTGTATTGGGTGAGCTCTACCCTCACCTACCAAACCGGCCTTCAGTTTGATTACTTCGGTTGTTTTTTAAATAAATGGGGGTTGGATAAAGTGGACTAAATCATAGTTTGCAAGCAACTGACATTGGTACTAAGACCATGCTATATTTTTTCTTGTTGCATAAGTATTTTTAAAGATTGAAAGACAAAGCAACTTTATTTTTCCACAACCTTTATTTAGCACAACCCGGGTTTCAACAGTTATGTCATCCTGTCATGACCTAACTGTGATGTCACTACTGTCGAAACTCTGGTTGTGCTAAATAAAGGTTGTGGAAAAATAAAGTTGTTTTTGTCTTTCTATGATGAATCGTTTCCAATAAGTAACGGCCGATACCATCAACAACAATTTATAATGATGTTAAAGCACATAGTATGCACATACATAATTGCTTTAGGATTTACTTATTTTTCATTCACAGCCAATAGCTCACACGTCTTCTTACATAATTGTAAGTTCAGTTTCTTGAAATTTTAGGATGCCTTGTGTGATCTTATAAACTACATGTAGTATTTTTTTCTAATTAGGTGCACAAGTTGTGGCACCATCTGATATGATGGATGGGAGAGTTGGTGCCATCAAAGCTGCCCTACATAGTGCGAATCTTAGTCACCGCACTGCTGTCCTGTCATATTCTGCAAAATTTGCATCCTCATTTTATGGACCATTTCGTGATGCTGCCTGTTCTGCTCCAGCCTTTGGTGATCGACGTTGTTACCAGCTACCACCTGGGAGTGCAGGGTTGGCTGCTAGAGCTGTAGTTAGTATTTTTTCATTTGATAACTCCTGACAATTTCATACGTACTTAGAGAGCAGAATAACATAGCTTTATAAATATCTGTAATTTGGTAGAGGTGTTTTCTTTGGTGGAGTTGTCCTCTGGCACTCTGCATGGTCATAATCGGGTCATAGCTTGAGGAGAATAATTTTTGGATTGATTTTTCTTGCTGAAGGGGGATCACATAGCAGGTTTATGGGGATTAAAAGGATATTGTTGCCCTATGCTCCACCTTTTCATAGACCGATGGTCTTAAGTTTGATACCCACCAATCCGTGGCAGAGGCAGAAAATAATTTTGGGGTGAGCTAATGGTGACTCTTCATTGGAAATTGTTCTTGTATGTGAAAAATCAATTTCTCCTTGCCAAGATATATATGGGTATCTATATTATTGACTATTGGTAATTTATTAAAAAATTATTTTTCTAAGCTCAAATGAAAATTGCACTTTTCATGAAGTTACAAATTGTTACCAATGAGAATTTGTGTGTATAATCAAAGTCAAATAACTGTCATTTAGCAAAAGCTATTGGCAGAGAACTAGTTACTAGTAGATTCCTTTAATGATTTCACAGTTTGAGGATCCAGTTTTATTGATTTCTTCTCTGGGAAATATAAAGTCAAATCATGTCATTGCATAAGTGATTTAGAGAATATTTACATCAAGGTACACAATTCATCATTATGGAAAAGAGAATAAGCCCCAACAAGCTCCAGTCCAAGCATTTAAGTTTACTCTGATTAAGGGAAAATTTGTTTTTTATTGTTTATAGGAAGCCTTTTAATTTTTTGATAAGATTCGGAAGGACGCTGCAATTAAAACCTTTGGGAAAACCTATGAGATTAGAAAAATTCAATATAATTTGATGTCTCTTTTTTATTTTCAGGTACTTTTTCACTTTCTCTGGTGTCATGGAACAGAAAGAGGCATGTGATAGTTTGAATTGAAAGTTATGAGAAAGAAATTTAATTTCATTGTTTGCCCCATGTTCATTTCCATTTTTTGCATTTCTCTGTGCCATATAGTCATCATCATTCAATGTTATATTTTCAGGCAAGAGACATACAAGAAGGTGCTGATATGTTAATAGTCAAGCCAGGTATAGCATATTTGGACATTGTAAAAGAAACTAAAGAAAAATTTCCAGAATATCCTCTCTTTGTGTATCAGGTAGGTTTAAATTATTCAGAGTTCCATATTTTTTGTAAAATTTTAAGTCTATCTAATACATAATATGTTTGACTCTTATTTTTTCCAAATTTCTCTTTTGATTAGACTAAGTTAATAAATTTGGGTGAGACCAAGTGCATACTCAGGTTATATAAGACACTTGCAATCATTTCCACTGATAAAATTTTTCCAGTGTCTAATTATCAGTTGTTTCTCCTAATAATCATTCTATTGTTAGCAATGAATCTAATGGTTTGGTATTTTATGATATTTGTCTCTATTTATGAATTTTCCTCATGAATCAGGCAAATGAACCCTATAGCTATGGCTTATGTGTTGTAATATATGTAACTTAGAGAAAATTTGAAACTCCTTCATTTGGAAATGATGTGAGCAATGCAATATAATTTATACCATTAGTGACTTATATGTATTGGATAATGGGTAATTTTTGGTTTTCTATAGGTACAAGTTACTGAGCAGAACAGTAACAAGGGTAACAATGAAATGATTAGGATAACACCAATTTTTTTCAACTAGTTACTGATAATATAAGGAGCACAGTAGTCCAGTGGGTAGGGTGCTGAGCTACTAACTAGAGGGCCCAGGTTCGATTCTGGGTGATGCCTCTGGGCACCATCAGCCAAAGGGCTTTCCATTCCACCTCAAAATGCCCAGCTCTAATATTACTATAGTATCCAACATCCTTAATGGAATAAAAAAGAAAGAAAGACATTTATTTTTAAAGGTGGAATTAGCTCAATGTGTGAGCTGGTTTTTGAAATATCATTTTGTTTTTTTTTTTTGAAATATCACATGTTCATGAGGAAAGAATTCAAACAGCAAATATTATTGTTGTGATTCATATAACTACATTAAATAGTCATACATGTGTTCAGGTATACAAACATGCAAATATAATTGACCCAATCTCAAGCATACTTCCCCGTGGCCTTTTTTGGATTCTTGATGCCTCCCCATTCTGCACTCTTTTGGCTGGTTTCTCAAGAAGTGTAACCTGATCCCAGCTGTATCTACCTTCATGAAAATGCCTTGGCTTCCACTCAGTGTGGGGAAGATTGGAGTTTAGTCAAGTATAATCATTGTTTCAAAAATAATTCCAGCATCATTCTGTTGATGATGATGCCGAGGTGAGGAAGTTCTGAACTGTGATTTATGTAGCATGTTTGGTATTGGCAGTGAGTACTTTGTATTCTTAACTTTAAGGTACAAAATGTCTTGTGTGAGCCTCTATTCAACTTTAATGATACCTCTTAACCCTTCCATCCAGTTCGCATATTTAAATGAGGATGCCCTTCTCATGATATTTTTTTTATTGATTTGCATTACCCTTTGAAAAAATAACTTATATCTCTGTTTATTTTAATTGTAACATCATAAAAAAGTAGTGTAATATACTACAGTTCTAACCATCATATAATTTTATGCACCACTTCTCATTCTTTTTATGCTCTAATAGGTATGGCTGAAGCTTTTGGTCTTCCAGATCAACTTTCCCTTCAGAATTGTATTCTAAAATCCTCTCTGGTTTACATTTGTCGTTGAAATGGAAGGTTGTGTAAAGGTTGTAAAAAGTAAATTATACTGGATTTTTATCCGAAAACTTCATAATTTTGTCACAAGCATTTGAAATAGGTTCTTAATTCTTCAACTTACTAGTAGTTTTTACCTCCAATGGAACTTTTTTAGATAAATTGTAAAGATCCAGCAATATCTGTTCTATTATTCTATTAAAAAATTGCCAAATCAGATGTGTTATAATAATTATGCAACCATAAACAATGTTTTTTTTCAATTAAAGCCTATTCTAACTTTGTAACTATAGTTGATACCTTGAGTCCGTCTCGAATTTTTGTCTCAAATTGTGGAATCAACACCAGAGTATGAATTATAGCTCCACAAGTAGCCTGTGTCATACTTGCTAAGCTTTCTATTCCAATTTGAGATGACTTCAGAAGGATATGTTGTCGGAGTGATAGATACCTCTTCCACCAGGAAAGGGATTCATCAGCAGCAATATTTTCTTTTGGTAAATAAATACTTTCATATTTATTCAAATATCTTCAAGTCATTTCTGATAGGTTGAATTATGAAAAGCTTTTTTTTATCACAATAATAATGGATTTTAGTATTATCAGAAAAATTAAAAACAGAGATACCTACTTCAGAACAAGTCCTGAGACTGTTTTGGAGGAAATTTCTCTTTCAAAGATAGGTTTCGTGAAGAGCAGAAATGGATGGTAGGTTTTTGCACAATCCCTATGTACATTATCAAAACTAAATACAAATAAATCTCTACAATATTTGCAGGTTTCCATTTGTGCAAATTTTATCAAGAAGATTGTGAATCATTTATTAAATAATTATCTTCATATATTTTATTTTCCAAAACAATTTATTGCAATGTCGAAAATATTTGTGAAAGACTTTGGAATATTATGAACTAGCACTGTTGAACTGCACTCCCCAGTAAAAGGAATCCTTTTCTGAATATTATATTTATTAAAAACATCCTAAACCTCAGAGGAAGGAAGATCATGAGCCATACTGGGCACATGACTGCCACTTTCATCTTCGCTCTCACAATTTTGAGCAAGATTATTCACTGAAACATTACCTTCTTCTTCCCTTGAACCCACACTATCAGAAACAATGCTCATTTTTCTTTCTGTTCCCTCATTTTCTTTTCTCCACTCAAAAATTTTGTATTCCCCCTTTAGATTCCCTTGTTAATTTTCTACAAGGCTTCTTGTCATTCTTCCCCTCATGAAAGAAAAGTACCATTTGGGGAAGTATGGGAGTAAGCTCTCACATATGCAAGTAAAAACAAAGGAGACAAAAGATACATGAGTGGCCCTAGCGATGCAACGTAGAAGTTCCTCGAATATGACTTGGAATACAATAGGGATAGAAACTATGAAGGTGGAATAAGAGGTCTCGATGATAATGAAGCAGATCAACAGAGACATTCCCAAGGCATTAGGACCAGTTTCCTTTTTTTTCCTAATTTACTTTGAGATTATTTTTTTCTTGTAACAAGGGAATGGTTATGAAGAACAACCTTAAGATAATTCTCTGAGGCCAAAACTAACCATTACCACCCACAGTCCTAAAAAATTATTATGTAAAGGAGTATAAGGTTTCATTAGGTATATTCGGTGAACCACAAATGGGGCCCTCCTCTAATGACGTGAGATGTCATGTGAACTGCATGGAAGGGTTAAAACGTCAACAAATACTTAAGTAAAGTCCATCTCCATCACCTCTTTATTAGTTATGTTTTACCCATAGCTATTTGGTAAATATGGGTAAAGGTAATGATCGGAAACATCAGCAATTTGGTTTGAGATAATTCTTCTTTCACTAATACTTTTGCTATGGATAATATGCAATTAATTTGAGGAATAGGAGGCATATTCCTTTCCTAAGCTGCCATGTGTCACCTGAATACATTTAGACTGCTATTCTGAATGAAATTCCAACCACACAATAATTATTGTGGTTCTAGTTCCTATCTGACTATAATATAGTTATCTAAATAGCAACCAGAAATGAAATAATTTAGTATTTCACAGTTGCAATTTCATTCAGAACAGAAGCCTTGGTTTCTAGAAAATCTGAACCATATATTGGTTTATAAGGATATGCTAATTATTTCATTCAACCCTTTCCATTCCAAATATTTTTTCCTAATCCTTGAGGTCTAGTCTAAATTATTTTTACAAGTTTTATAACGTGTGTCCAGATTTTAGTTTAGTAATAAATTCAATTTAAAAAAATTATTTTAACTACTTGCTATTAGTAAAATTTATCTTTAATACAAATTTTATAAGTAATTTTCTTGGTAAAGAGCTTGGAGTTTTGACAAAAACCAATAAATTGCATGTGTGTATGATTCAAACATTGAATGCTACTCGATAACATTCGATGTTGGACTTGGAACAAAGAAATATGCAATTTAGTGGAGCTCTAAGTTGGACTGTAAAGGCTTAAAAGCACTTTTATTCAGTTTAATATCCTTTAATTTTGCTGACAATCATTTGAAGTATTGTTATGCCTACATTTTTTCAGGTGTCAGGAGAATATGCAATGCTTCATCATGGTGCAAGTGCAGGATGTTTTGATCTGAAGCCAGTTCTCCAGGAAATTCTAACATGCATGCGGAGAGCAGGTTGAGTTTTACTTTCAAATGGGTTCAGCAAATCATTTTACATGAACATATTTTGCTTTTAAATTTTATAGAGTTAAATGCATGTCTTTATTTCTTTCAATTCTATTACAAAGTCACCCAGAAAGTTCCAACCAAATTCAAAAATAAAATATAATCAAATCATCTTCAGGTGATATTTTTTATTTTGTGTAACTTGTATATTTTCTCATTTTTCCACATAATCACTGCCGATGTCCAAACATTTGCCATAGTATATCACGAATTTCTTTTGATAGCCCTTTCCCACCAAATTTTGCATTCACTTGGTCACACTAAGGTTAACCTCATAGTCATCTATAAAGTGAAAGCCAATAGGAGCTAGGTTCGGGCTGCATGGGGGATGGTCAAAAACTTCCCTCTTGAAGTCAACCAACAGCTTTTTGGTTTGCTTCACGGCATGAGGACGAGTGTTGTCCCTTACTCCACCACCTCCTTACTCAATAATCCACTTGTTTATTGAGGGCTCTCTTTGCAGCTTCCACAATGCTTCATGCAATATACATCTGCATTGATTGTTGTATTATGGGGCTTGAAGTCAACCAAGAGGAGACCTTTAAGGTCCCAGAAAACTGTAGCCCTGATCTTCTGCATCGAAAGTTTGCTTGAACTTCCATGGCTTTGGACTTATAGTGCTACTCAAGGGACTCACTTTTGTGCTCAGGAGTGAGGCCCAAGCTTCATCTCTTGACACAAGGTGATCCAGAAATGCATCAAATTATTGTGACAAAGTAGTTGCAGAATTTGGTGGGAAAGGACTATCAAGAAGCAATCGAAAAATTGGTGATACATATGACATATGTTTTAACATAGACACTGATTATGTGGGAAAATGAGTAATAATTCTGTGTGCTAAACAAAATGAAAACATCACCTAGGTATGATATGCATTGCTTTATGTTAAAATAGTTAGAACTTACTGGATTATAGAATATTGCAATGTCTGCCTGTGATAAAAAATTTTATTTAATCAACATTGAAACTTTCAAGAATAGATTTGAAATCTAAATGCCTTTTTGTTTCTTATTATCGGTATTCATGTAGTAGCTTTAAAATGGAAATACTTGGGAAACATAAATACATGTATACAGAAAAAAATTAAGTTCATTGTGATGATGTTATCATTTTTGGAGATTTATCTTTCATAAATTAGCATTATTTTACTGGCTTAAGTGTTCAGTTTATAATAATAATTTTATTTGTCCAGTTGACATGAAGATACATCTGTATGTATTGGGTTCTTCAAGGCATAAGATAATTTGTATATCAACATAAATACATGATATATAACACAAAAAAGGTACACAGTAATATTCAACATTTGTCTAGTAATAGCTCTTCTGCAGTGTAGTACTGCTTGAGCAACAATTTTTTTTAAATTATTCCACTGATTGAGCTTCCTTTAGGAAAAGAGGGAGGTGATTATAAATGTTGGTGCCCATTGCTTTGTATAGGGCCTGAATTTCCACACACACACATTTAGATTTTGCTCGTTTTCTGTGAATGTTTTCATGCAAGTTCATTTGTTCTACAAATTAATTTTATTCACCTTAAAGTGTAGTTTTCCTGTTTGGTTCCTATGAAATTAGCCATCTATATTATGCTAGCTAATTATTTAGTTATAAAAAGTCAATAAGGTATGCAATTCTTATTGTTTAATGAGTTACCCATAACTGCATATAATTATCAATACTAGATTATGAGTTATATTCAATAAATGTTGCCAAAAAATTGATTTTTATTAATTATGTATTAAAGTGTTGTTTATTGTGCAATTGTGTAAAATGTATAATATATCTACCTGCATGGTTATTTAGCTAAACGTAAGGAAGCAAGTATAGAAAAAATTTGCACATTTTGCCAAACCAAGTCTGTCTTATGTAAAAGAATAAACACCAAATATATATTACATTTCTCATTGATGGAATCCTATTTCAGGTGGTGATGTCATCATTACTTACTTCACACCTTTAATTCTGGAGTGGCTCAAGAAGTGAATGTGTCAGGATGTGATACTTAAGCACGGGAAACAGGCCTCATACATATTGTCCAACAGCATAAAAGAAATTATTATACTTGGTAGTGTCTTCAGCTTTCCACCAAGAATGAGGTCCAAGTTTGCTAAAGTGTCAATAAATTATCTAACTTGCAGTGTGTGAGCCATCATAATTCTCAACTATTTTCATTGTCTTACAATGGTGGCCATAGAACAAAACTTGCACCATTTGGGCCAAGTTCCTCAACCTTGGAAATAATATGATGAAAGAGGACTTAATTACCATGTTAACTTTAGCCTAAGTTGGAGGAGCAACTATGCACTTGCAGTCATATTGATATTGGCAGAATTTTCTGTTGGTCCATCGAGATGACTTCAGATACTCCAAAACATTTCTGAGCATTAAGATTAATATATGTATGTTAATCCATGATGCTTTGATAAAGTGACATGCATATACGCAACTATGGGAGTAGTAGTTTGTGTTTTCTGCTTAAACCTCTAGAAATGAACTCTTTGTGCCAAGAACCTCAAATTGTCCCTCGAAGAACACAAATTTTGACTCGAGAACATCTACTAAGGTACAAATTGCGTTGCTTCAATAAGAAATTGAGAGTCGATGTTGTAAGCATGTTTTTTTTTGTACTTTCGACTATTTTAACAATAAATTACTAACCTCAAAATTTCATTACTTTACAACACCCATTTTCCACGCCAAACAAAAAAGCTTTAATCACTCTTGAACTTAAGAATGCAAATTTAATTTTCTTCCTTATATTTTCGAATCGGAGATGTTTCCATTACTTGGAAATGGTGGATTTTAACTATGATGCTGTGAAAAGTATATAATCGGAAATTGACAATATTACTATGAGCATACATTGGCAATAATTTTATTTTACAATATACATACATGGTACAAGCACTCCCGTACATACTGTATTGGAAACAACTGTAGTCTTTGATATCCCTTCGATCCAAATTATAAGCACTTATGTAATTTCTACAGAGAACTTGCTAAAAGAACAAAATCCCTAGGAAAATTAGTAGTCTTCTTTGGGAGGGTTGTAGTTTTTCAAATTTACTAAAACCCACGCAGGTACAGCCAAAATGGCAGCTCCCAGGAGCGAACCACAAATAATCATTTCCTAAAAGAATAAAATGCACGAAAATTAGTAGCTCACTTAAGTATGAACTTTTGCAGCAAATTAGGTACACCGCATTATTACATACTCATACAAATAAATACGTACCGGAGTGGAAATTTTGTGTTTAGGGGGGCCAGATATTACTGATGTTCTCATAGGAATAATGGTTTTGCTAAATCTGGGCAAAGCCCGAAGGGTTTGAGAAGTTACTGCATACATCTTTCTCGGATCTAACTTCGCTCGACTCCGTTACAAATCTGGCCAGTCTGCAGGAACAATATGGCTGAAAGATCATTATTAGAAAACAATTGAATAATGTAATTTGTAAATATTGTTGTCAGGATAAATTAATCTAATTTTCCCATTTAAATACAATGAAATTTAATTTAAGACATTATCAATTTTTTTATTTGGTTAATAGTTTAGTTCAGCACACGATAAAAAAAAATTGGAATTTGTACTGAAGTCAATATGGCGGCTGGGTATTGGTGTTTATGTTTCGTGTTTGGATTATTAATTGTGCAGAAGAAGTGCATTTTAAGCCATTTGCAATGAATATTTATCTTGTTTGTAAGTGCACGTGATATGTATTTATTGCTGTCATGTTTCATTTTTCGAAATGACTAACAGTAATGAAGAACCACGTAGGTTGTTCAGTGTATGGAAGTGAATGTAGTAATTAGCTAATGGAATACAACGAAGTGCAATCGTTATTTGTATCGAGTTAGTACAGTTTTAGCATATAATGCATTAAGCAAGGGCATTTACCAGGTTTATTTATCAGACACTTATCTGGATGTGGGTCTTTTAGGAAGTGATTTTTCACGTCTAAAGTGAGTCTTCATCTTTTATTTAATAAATTAGTTCAGTGATTTTTTAAAATAGCTATAATAAATATATTTTAAATAATAAATTAATTCATTTGAGTGTGGATTGACGACATTCATAATTTGTCATTGAGTGTTAATTAATGAAAGGTCATTGAATCACAGGTTATGTTAGAGTTCGAACACAATACAGATAATCATCGGTGATTATATCGTGGTATCCTTCTGTGAGGATGGGGGCGTCAGCTTCTGGTTTGCTTCCATCAGAGTCTTCCTCTCCTCCTAGTCGTTCGATGATCACTCCATCAACCACATCAGAGCACCTGGCTGGAATAGTCAGGTAAGAGTTTTAGCTACCTCAGGCCATTTTTATGATATAGAACTGCACTGATAATTTAATAATTTTGGGTAACTATTACAGTGAGTTATAAAATAACAATTTTTGCCCCATAAAATATGATTTAAAATTAAATAGGTATTAATAAATGGCATTACCTATGATATGCAACATATATTTGAATTTTCATATAATTTACTAGCCGTGTGTTTATAATTTATCGTTTCTTAGTATTCAGAGTTGTTTGCTTAATTTGAACATGTAATTTTGGTGTCCATTGCTGTGAGAGAGGACGGTGTACATAAGTACATAAGAAGTCTGCATAGGTTTTCATGACATGATTAATATTATTTATATAGGGAGCGAAAGAAAAAAGTCACGGGATTTGCAACTCTCCGCAAGAAATTTATCAGAAGACGACGCTCATCCAAAGCCTGTGACCATGCTAGGGTTCTTCGTGAATTAGTGTCGGATTGGTCTGGGGCCGACCTTTGCCGCCTTCTTCAGGGTTATGAAGCTCTGGCAGCCCTTAAAGATCTTCATGTTCAGGTAATTATTTTTGCTTGGCTTGTTTAAAAAATAGTGATCTATTTGAATAGAATATTATATAAAAAATATGATCCACTTTCTCTGGCAAATGGCCTAAATGGCTTGCTATTCCTTTCCTAACAAGTACTCCGGCGAAAGGGTGAGAGGAATTTTTTGAAAATAATACCCTCCTATTTTAATGATGAATTTCTCATCCTGGGAGAAATTTCTTTTGAGTGGAGAGATTTTGTGAAAATATGTAATTTTGCATCCCTTTTTCAGAATCGTCATCCCAATATGTAATATTGATGTGTTACATCATGTTACTGCATGCACTATCCAGTTTATACATACCTTTTGGGTTACACCACACACCAATCAACAGACAAATACTTTGTTCTAAGCTGTACCTATATCCCAATGAACTTAGCCTAGAGTTGCATTACTCATGCATGTATCTTTTTTGCATGAATCCTTCATGTTTTTAGGGTAATAACTTTGGAAAATATCTTTATTGTGAATTGAGGAAATATGGTAACACAGCCAGAAAGTTCTAGTCTACATAAAGTAAATTCAACTATATGACTGTTTTGAAATAAGATTAAAATCATTAGAAAGTAAAGGGTCCTTTTCAATTCCAGATGATCCTCATCCTTAGTTGTATACTTATTTAAGTGTGAATGTAATTCAGATTTAAATCTTTGCCCAATGCAAAAGTGTTAAATCTACTGTAGCAAGTCCTTTTATTTGGCGTTGAATCCTTCCTCCATCTTGCCCATCATTTCAGAAAGTATCGTTGCCTTTTTTTTAATAAGTGGCTCAAAAACAGAAACTCCTTACCGCTATTGCATAAATCATAGAAATACGACCTCATGTACTTTTTCATTTGTGCAGTTTTCAAGGTTTTTTTGTAGGCATTTTCAAAGTATGTTCTTCAAATTTATATTTAGTTTTCATCCAATCAGTTACAGAAGATATTTCAATGCTATAACCTGCCTTTTCAATTTATAAAATTTCAATTTTTAAAATTTTTCTATCAGCCTCCAATCTTTCTTTGATCATAATCACAACTTGCTGCTGTTTCTTTTACATGATGCTCAAAGAAACAATGCAATTCTCATGCTCACAAACTCACTGACAGAATCATGTTCACATGAACAAAGTCTGGTGCCCACTGACTGATGAGTCTATTTTACTGGACACTGGCAGAGTTGTGTCACTATATCACATGCTGTGGAGACTCACCACCCTTATTGTCTGAAGAAGGGGTGGCTGATATATTGATAGGTGTTTGACTTATCTCATCTTTACTCAAAACACTTCAAAACATAGCATTATATTACATATTTACTATCATTTAATGTTACATACAAATATTGCCACTGGTTTTAATTTTGAATTTACTGTGTTTCATTACATGTTTTACTCAAGACAATTTCTGTTCAATATATTTTATTATTATTACCATCACATTTGCTTGATATACCCATTCGCTATATACCAATGAGCTGTGATGCCAGATTTCTTCACATGTCATTTAATATATAAGTCAGGATTCACAATTTTGAGGGTGTGATGTAAGGGTCCAAGCTGATGGAAGTGCCATGATGATGCATTGGGCTATAGATATTGTTTTGAATAATTTTTCATTGCCTCACTGATGTGCCTCAGAGGAGTCCACAGCTAAGTCCCAAGTAATTATTTTTGAAGCTCCTCCATCGTATCATATAAATGTGATGTCATATGTGAAACAAAGATTATTAGATTCTTCCCTATTCACCTTAATTCCTTTTATGCCCATTGCTTGTGCTTCTCTTGGTAACTCTTCCAGGGGCCTATTTCTTTTACCTACAAGTTAATTTACAGGTTTAAGATATGGTTTCAGGTGGTACTTGGTGGAATTCTTTCATAATGAAAGGTTTGAGAAAAAAACACTGCAATTCCAGATAAAATTATTTTATTTCACGATCAGGTTTAGCCGTAATACAGCATCTTCAGGTGTAGATAGATGAACCTACCTGAAGATGCTGTATTACGGCGAAACCTGGTCGTGAAATAAAATATTTTTATGTTGAATTGCAGTGTGTTTTTCTCAAACCTTTCATTAATTTTCAGGTCCTTATAGTTTACTTATACAGATCTTATTAATGAAAAAAATCTGTTCCAACACTAATCTATAGACTACTTTATGATGAGTACCTTCATTTTCCCATTTTTTGACCTAGTTGTCTGCCCGTGTTTTTCAATGAAACCCTAAATGCTATCTACTTTTCCAATTTTATAGTTATTAGGCAATTACTTCAGGTAGCTGTGTAGATGCCAAGAGAAAATTAGCAATTTTTGATCTGGAAAAATCTGGAATGTCTAAGATATTAATAGAATTAAATCACTGACTTCCCTAATATTATTATTTTTGACTCAATCTGCATTGCATTAAAAAATTTTCTTAGGCCATTTCACATATACTTCCTGCAGTTGTGGAGCCCATTGGAATGCTTGTGTAAACATTATTTTTTTCACAATTCAGCAAATAATAGCTATCATTCACCTGGTTCTGGCAGCAACATGAAACATTTAGGGATTGGTATAAGAGTGTCCAAACATTGGGCAGACCATTGCCTGATTTCTTCATTTAACACACTCAACCTTCCATACAAAGTCATAGAGACAGCATAGGAGTGAAACATTTTGTGTGTTGGGGGATGGTGTGATAATTATAAAATTTATTTTTCATCTGGTGGGGGAAAAGGTCACTATTGATCACCACCCAACTGCCCGCTACTGGGTTGCGTCATGGAGACCAATGCCATCGTGACTCACCGGTTCATACCATCCAGTGGCAATATGGATTGTGACTCACGTTGTGTTGACATTTTTGAAAAGTGGGATGCACTTCTACAGGTCTATCAAAACACTTTTCAGTATGGATTAATTCTTCCCCTCAATTTTATGTACATTGGGGTACACAAAATGACGACTTATTTAGGTAAATGCATGTATTCGTGGCAAAAAATTATTCAAATCACATTAAATGCAATTTATAGGTCTACTCTGGATTTGTAAACTTTTTTTGTTCCGCATGCATGATAATTGTGTGGAAAAGTATTACATCTGGTTATTACATTATTTTTCTAAATTTTAAAGCATTCACTTCAGTTCACCAATATAAATAATATTTACTATTTGTCTAAGAGGTTTTTAAAAGAAGATATTAGACATATCAAAGAGAAAATTTACCCAATATTGAATGGAAATATATATCTTTCTAGTACTCATTTACAGAATAATGCATATTCCACAATAAGAAGACTTTAAAATTCTTCTTAAAAGAATCATTTGATAGGGTACTCTTGGAAGCCTGTTATACGCTCTGATGCCCATCTCTCTTGGTCCCAATTTGGTGCACTTAGTTCTATGTAATTATAGTGCAGGGTGTTCCTGCCTGTAGTCTCATGGCCATGATGGTCAGATTTAATAGTTTATAGATTTTTATTTTTTTGCACAAATAGCAAAACTTACATGAGATAAACATATGGCAGGGGTAGAAAGTTTAGTTGCTTAAATATTGGGAGAGAAGGAGCATTGTGAGGTTTGTAGGTCATTATTCTGACTGCTCTTTTCTGCCACCTATAGATTTTCATGATATCAGGTGATACACCCCAGAATAAATACTGTAGGATAAATGCAGATAAAATGCTCCATAATATAGGGTCACATGGGGACAAGAGATACGATTGGAGTAGTCAGAATCATAGGAGAAAGATATATTGAGAAGGCCAGAAGTCTGACTTTATGTTTTGTTGACCTAGAGAAGGCTTTTGACTGTGTCCAG
>LYUA01000481.1:256332-266370 GCA_002093875.1 Calopteryx splendens | reverse complement strand
ATGTTATTCCGGCCGATTCAAGACACTGGTATCCACAAAAAATTACGGCATTCTGTTCACTTATTCATCGCCTTCTTGTAGCTGTGCACTATGGAAGAACAGTTTCCATAATCCTCCGGTAGCATTACAGTCACCTCAGCTGACGATTTGTTAATATATTGCTTGTCGCGTGCTACCTCCATCATTGGAACTGTGGGTAGGTGAACTGAACATGTTTCAAGTTGAAACGGCTGCCACTGATGCAATGTTGGAGAAGTCAATGGAACCTTTATTATATATATATAGCACATTAAGTTAACAATTAAAATTAAATTAAATTTTTGCACAATAATTCATGCAAATAAAAATAATATGGTCACTCTTTATTGAACAGCCCTCGTATAGAAGGTGATTTAAAGTGAAACAAAACTGCTTTTGAAAGAGCAGAGTGAGCTCATGACACAATTATTTGCACTACTTGTGAGTTACAGCAAGGGAACCCATATTTAGCTAAGGATATCACGGAGAAGTGGAAACCTAGTGAGAAGAGAGGAAGACACAAAGTAATTTCATTCATTATTTTAATCAAACAACAGTGTCATGAGCAATGGTGGAATAATTGCCAGATCAAAGGTGGCGATGAGAAACTGTGGAACATCCACCACACAGGAGCCTTTATACCTTTGAATTGCTTCTGAAAAAGAATATCTCCAAAAATAGTAGTTTCCTATAATATTTGAACTGTTGTTCACCGTGGCGTTTGCAATATTAACAATAATGCATCGGCTGACTGCAACTGCATTGGAGACTTCCACAGGTTTGGGTTATCAAATGTTAAATTCATGTCTAAAAAAGGAACCTATGCCACAGTATTTTCCATTCAACCCTCGTACAAATGTGATGTATAACACTTTCTAGGTTTTCCTTACATGCCCAGAATGCTGCAGCATACAGTCATCAAAAATTACTTTTTTCTAAAACAATGTTGGAAATTTTTGGGAGGTCAGCATAAATTTAGGGTATTATTTTCAGGCAATTTAGGTAATTATATTAAGGCAGATAAATTATTTAGTAAAACAAATATGAAAATTGTCCAAATCAACTTGGTTATTTACTCTTTTGATAATCAAATACATTTTCCTTTTTGCTTGTTTTTTCCATATAAACTATGGCCATTGTAAAATGTATTTTGATTGCACTGACTATACAAAACAGCAAAATGCTCACAAAATAAAAACGCAACTTATAAATAATCTCTCTACTAAAAGCAAACCAAAATTATCAGTTGACATTTAAGTTAATCCCTGGGATATTAAGGTAGTCATTTATGTATTCTTTAGTTACAACATCAATATTCACTTGTATTTCACTGTAAATAGTGAATCGAGTGGGATCCCACCTAAGATATGAAAGTTTTCCTGAAGTGATACAGATGTTTGTAGAATGAGTTTATGTTGTGATATGACTATAGAGTACCCTTTAACGAAAGCGTGAATATTACAAGCCCAGGGTGTTCAAATTAAGTGAAGTGTTTAATCAACTTATGGGTTATGAATAACCCTTTCTCCCTTTAGCTCTTCTGGCATGATGATGCACGTTTTATCATTCAATTTTTGACACAAGAGAAAAGTAACCATCAAGCTTTTGTAAAGTCATTGGAAAGCTCCTCTTAATTTCCTCTCCTTATCTTCAGAGTAAACGCTAGGAGAACCCTAATAAAAACATACTGTTCCAAAACTGTGTATTTGGAAGAAATTTGGTTAGTGTCTCAAAAGGTCTTTGGGAGGAGAGTGGGCACCTCACATGGTAATTTATCGTTTTCTCTTCTTCTGTGGGTGTTTATCATCTCTGCCTCCGTATTCCACCCTCTCTGAGAGTCAGCTTTTAACACCATAGTGGCCTTGACTCCTGTTTCATTTACCTAATCCATTGATTGAGGGGAAAAAGAGTGGTGAAAATAAAATGCTTGTACCTGGCTATGAGCCGTTTCTTCTCCTCTTGTTAAGAGATGGTCCCTGCATTAAGCAGGTTGACCGATGACGTTATGTAGCTAATGCGTAAATAAAATTTTGTAATAGGTCTAGATATTTTTGGTTAAGATGCTACATCCCTTTTTATTATATCAAATATTATTTCACATTGTCTAGCGACCAAGAAAAAAGATATGATTTGCTTTGGGGACCAGAATTTCTTATGCAAGAAATGAAGAAATGAAATGTGATAAATTTATAATTTATACACATAAATTTGCAATGCTCCAGCATAAAACGGTGTCAAGTCAAGTGGTAAAATTTCAAAATAAACTTATTCTGTGAGTAATGGGACCAGATTATAACTTTGAATATCGTTGTAGATGTATTTCAATTTATTTGTACTAAAAAGCATAAAATATCCTATGCTTTTGGTTGGGGATTGTTATTGGCTTTGAATTAGAAAATATTTCAGAATAAGCTGGATTGAAATAGTGGGGTAATACTGTAATTGAATGCAAATATCAGGCTTAGTATTTTGGACTTCCAGGTAAGAACTGCTTAAAAACCAGTAGATTATAGAATGTGATTATAACCACCATGGTTGAAATTTGTGCTGATTAGAAAGTGAGGTAGTTAGAATCAATGGTCACTTGAGTTGGAAAGTGCATCATTTGTAATTTACAATATATTTACAAGTACCACACATACTTTCATTCCGAAAATTCAGTCTGAATGCGTAAGGACTACTCACATGTGTAGTTTTTCATGTTATTGATACATGGTGCAGCAACCAAAATCCACTAATGCATTGTTTTGAAAACCATATCGGTGATGTAGTTAGTATAAATAGCCCAGCAAAATATAAAAAAAACTGGCATCCCTCTCAGAGGGCCCAGGTTTGCATCCTGGTGGTGGCCAATTTTTTTTCAGTAGTAACCCAATCCATACTTGGGTACTATATGGAAAACACTTCAAGTTCTACTCTGTCCTTTGGATGGGCTGTTAAACTGTGGACCCCTTGGTGGCTTTCGCTAATGCCGACTCCTCTCTACACCCTTCTTCCATTCCTTGGAAAGTCTACCTCTACCACATTTCCCACCTATCTCTAATGGAGCTAATGACCTCAGCTGTCAGTTTCCACCCCTTATAACTAAAATATGAAAAATACCTACAATTCAATTGCTATAAAAATTAGGGCTGCATTAAATTCATGATGAGGGTGATAGAATCAATGGTAAACAGCATCACTTGGTAGAGTTCCTTTATATAAAAATACGTAGCTTTGTCTTCCACTTATACTTCATTGGGCACGACCCAGGTTTAGTCGTAACATCTCTTCAGGTGTACAACTTAAAATTGACACATCTTATATAGAATGGATGGATAGTGGTGGATAACTGAAGGAAAGGTGGGGGGGAGAAAGAACATTATTGTGTCGAAAGAGGCAGAGGAAGAGGTTGTGGCTGCCCTGCAGTGAGGGTCTGTAGAGGGGAGGGGTGGGTTCAGGTGTTCTGACTAATGTTCAGGAAGGGCATGTCATACGGACATAAAACATCATTAACAAGTAATGCATTGTTCACAACACTTCTTTATGATTTCATATTTTTCCAATAAGTCCCACCTGGGTCCATTGCCTTATAACTGTAGGGTGAGGGTGATAGGTTAAAAGTAGTTATTGAGAAGTTGTCAAAATTTTGATCAGTGAATGTGGAATTAAAAGGCAAGGGTTAAACAGTCCAAGCACTAACATTAAAATAGTCTAAATGCTCATGCAGTTTAATCCTGTAGTACTTGTTTGACCTCTCAGTCATAAGGACTACTGTGCAAGTGGTATTTTTTTATATTCATTGGCAAGGATAAAAAGTTATTCAATATATTAATATCTTGAGGTTAGGTCAAGATATTAATATATTGAATTATTGAGGTCGAAATGATGAATGCCGAATTAAGAAGTTATTCTTACATGCATAAATGTATTCGATTAGCATTAATTATTTTTATGATGCCTTATAGCAAAATAAATTCTTCTATCAAATGGGGAATCAATAAACTGACCAAGCAGTGACATATTTACTTTTCCTCGGAAACTTCTTACGTTGGTATTTTTTTGCATTGAAGAAATTGACATAATTATAATGTAACCTCCTCCAGAAAACATTTTGTTTCTCCTAATCAGATTTTATTTGCAAATTTAATAGTTTGTTTACTGTTTTCTTTTCATTTCTTGCTGATTCTTGTGCAAAATGTCTTTTATTTTCATCTTTAAAGAAGACCTGTAAGTTTTTAAATTAGGAAATATGACGAATTAATTGTCTATAATTCTGCTTAGCTGGCCATATTTTCCTTGGTCTTTCTTGTTTATTGTTATATGATACTTCATTTGTATTTAAATTTGTATTGCATTATTTTTACTACATGGATTAGAACTATATTGCTCCAATTGTGATATTCGAAACCTTCAAGTTTAGTATTTATTCTATCTTCTTTCATTATATGTATTTGGGTAGATTAGTTCACTAATTGAAGTTACTGTATTTAGCAAAGGTCATGTCATGTTGAACTTAATCTTTCATAAATTATAAAATATTGTAAATTCAACAGTTGCAAGACAGAAACTTTTTTGTATTTCTTGAATCACATAAATTTCTGAGATTTTAATGGCTATGTAGTCTGTGGTTAACCCTTTTCCATGTTGTTGTCCGTTATAAAATATGATTTATGTGTATATAGTTCACATTTAGTAAAGATAAATATTTAATTTTATCATTTTTAGTTGTTTTGTTCATACATTTCCATAATGTAGTAATTGCGTTAATTACATAACAAGAACCTAATTAGGTGGTTCAAAACCATGTTAATGAAAAAATTTGTTAAAGTATTTTATTGTAAATCATTATTACCATTTGTGGTGCTGTTCTATTTTTTATTCACCCTAAATTGCTACATCATTGACATTAAATCAATACATACATTGAAGTAAATATTTGACCACAAACGTTCCATATCTATCAAAAGTTTTCTTCTGGTAGACATAATAAATAGTATGTTTTAAGTATCACAATCAGAAAAGCATCCATTTAAAAGTGCCAGTGTGGTCTTTAATAATAATTTTGAAGCAATATAAAAATATGATAACAGTATAAATCTAACTTTAATTAATGTCACTGGCATTTAGTCTAGTTTTTGTTTATCTTTGCTCTTTTTACAATATCTCATTTGCTTTATTATCTCTTTCAACATACTTGAAACCAGTGGCAAACCACCTGAAGTGTACGTATCCCATTTATTGTATTGTATTAAATCATTTACTATTTTTGCTCATTAATATTATTTTTAATTTTATATTTTATCATTGGAAATAACATTTAATCATTCATAACAGACTAAAAGCCCTTACTCAATTCAGCTGACAAATGGTTTAAACTTTGCTCTATAAAAAATGCACAGCTAGCTCGTTATATGTACTTAACTTTTCACATACATTCTTTTATGATCCATATCTGAGATGATCTCTTCTCATTTCTCTTGTGACATGCTTTTTCTTAACCTTTTCTCCTTATTAATACTCATACCAAATTTTACCTTTATCACATTAAGCAGGTATAGCTTTCCTAGCATTCCATTGCACTGGGATCATTTATTGGTGAAGTTTATTTGATGCAATCATTCCTTTTTCTTATAATGCTTTAAATGCTCTTTTCAAATGTTTGATATGTGTTGTGTCTGCAATGGTTGTCATTTCAGGGCCTCTCAGCCTTTGTTGTTCGCCTTCCCCTTCACCTCCACCGCCACACTCTGGACCATCGTCGACATCCTTTTCAACCCCACATCAATCATCCACTGTAGTGCACCATGCCCCACCATCTTCATCAACTGCATCCATAGCCACAGCACTGCCAGCACCAGACCCAGCCACAACCACTGCCATGCTCCGAAGGGAACAGAAGCTGAGACAGGCACCCACTGTACAAAGAGCCTTGGCGCTACCGTTATCTTCAAGACACGAAATCCTTCGGCAGATACGTTTAAGGGTGGTTAGGGAATTTAATCTTCCTGACCCAGTGGCTGACTTCTTAGAGGTAAGCATGACTTAAGGTATCTTCCATGTAAGTACCAAAGAACAACCACAATTTATTTTTTATGCTCTTGTCTGACAATTAAAGTCATTGGAAATTTTTTATTCGTGAAAGCTTAGGACAAAAAATTTTGGAACTCCACACTTTGGTGGTACACATGAGATATTGGTGGCTTTATTCAAATGAAATGTTATAGTTGGTTCTGCTTTTAGGATTTTTTTTTCATAATAAGGTCTCTTAATATAAACGTAAACCATATATTTCAATCTTCAGCTGTTTAGTTTGTTTTATTTTCCTATTTGAATGTAAATTTGGGTTGGAAAATTTAAGTCTAAAGTGACTTTTTTTTCTTTTCATGTTTATCAAAAGTGAAAAGTTTTTTTTTTCATATTTGTAAGACTCAAACTGTGCCACAGAGTGATGGATTTGAGATACATGGGCTTCTTCAAAAGTCATGGCATAATATTTTTTTATGATTTTTTGGAAGCTTCAGCTGGAATTTTCAAATGTGCTACTGAGAAACCTTAGCATCTGATATCTGAAGATGCCAATTGATGGTTTGTAAGTTCAAGGACATGGAGTTGAGACACCTCCAAAATAAAATCTTTTCAATCTTTTGCTGAAAATGGATCTCAACATCTGCAAAAATTACACATAAACTTTTACATCATCGGAGATTTGAATTTCTAGAGCACCCTCTGTCTTTATCCGCTCTCTTGCCATATGACTATGATACCTAAAATGAAAGAGCCCCAGTGAAGGACACCCTTTTTCTTTAATGTTAGAGGAAATTTCCAATCTATTATGAAGTGAAATGTATAACCATCAGAGAAAGCAAGGGTGATGATGATTTCCATCTTCTTCATTATTGGCTGCAAAGAACTAATAATCTTGTAGAATACTTAGAAGGTTGTTAGCCTTGTTGTACCAATATGACTTAGAGTTCTGTGATGAAACATGCTGATGATGTTTGTGAAATATGGTAATTAATTTTGATTACTACTGCGAGAATCTTCAAATATTTATCAATATTAATAGAGAGCTTGAAAAAAGAAGACGGAAATTTACTGTATAAGTTGGAAAAGTTAGGGAATTTTTTGATTGACTCAGCAGCCACAATTGCAAAAGAATTAATTTCTCTAACCTTAGTGTGACTTATAACCAAAATAATCATTCACGTTTAACATTTATATGGCACCATCATTGCCTGGAGTGTACTCTTTATAGAAAAAGGTTTTGACATGACATCCTTTCTCTTAAAATATATCTTGTCCTACTTACTATACAAATCCCTCGCATAATCAACTTGCAGTTGTCTTTATTGGGGTGCCCTGAACTGATCTGTCAATAACCTGGTTATTTGTTGACTAGGACCACTCAGACACCTGTGTCAAATCATAGTTCACATAAAACTAGACAATTCACTGTGTATCTGATAATCTACATTTGAGTGCTAATGATTGTGCAATATTTTACATGCTATCAAGGGTAAATATTTTTGGCATGGTTGTGAACATTAAATTTAGTACTGTTACTCTTTCATTTTTTTAATTACTGAGGAAACCTATGTTGCTGGGAAGCAATTTTTTTGTACCTAGACATTGATTTAGAATTTAAAAATATTTTGATGTGGACAATCAAACAACACCAACAAAATAGTGTTGTCTTTCAGATGCTACCAATGCCTGTTATGGTCCTTAAATCCCTCAATGCTCTTGAAAACTAAATGTCATGGATCTCACTTATTTACAACTTCCAGTAGCATGAGTTATCCCTTTTGTTGGCCATTTTGTATTTGGTCTTAAATGTCCTCTGTGTTTTTATTTGATGAAGCATTCATGATCATGACCATTGATGTCCTTAAAATGTTAAATACCAGAAATTAGAGTTGCTTAACACCATATCTATTGACCACCTAATAAATTTGGCTTTCAACTTTGTATGAGATTGAAATACCTGTTTGAGTTGTCCCTCCATGGCAGTTGCATGTCACAGTGCCTCATCCCATAATATGTGTCCTGTATAAACTCACCACATCCAAAGTTTTTCATTTATTTGACATTGGCTTTGCAGACTGCCTCATGCTATTGCACCCAAGACGATGATGACATAGCTGGGGACCTGGAAGTAGAAGCCACAGTGGAGGCCAACAAAGATGAAGCAAGGGGTGGCCAAGGAAACAACTCCGGTTCATTTGGTGCAGGACGGAATGCACCATCCCCCTTCCCTCGTCTCCATGGATCACAGTCTACTGCACAATCATCTTCACCTTCATCAGCACCAGTCGGCACATACCAAAGGGCAGATCACATACTTGCTGGGGTGAGTTTTGCAAAATCCTTGGACAAAATTTCAATTGCCTTCTAGCCATGCATTAAATGACTGACTGATTCCCACTGTAATTTTGCCAGTGAGTATTACTTTGGTATTCTTATTCGTTAAAAGGGAGGAGAAATTGAGAAAAATCATAATGAAGAATTGAAATTTAAAATAAGGGGAAGAATATATTTGGAACTCCAAGAAATAGCAGGCTGAGAACAAGACTAATGTTATTAAAATTTTGGAAGACATAGTCAATGTAATGTACTATTACAGGAATGATTAAAAAACATCTTTTATTGGCATCACAAAACATGGTAGCACTCACTGGTGAAAGATGTATCAACAGGGAGGGGAACTGTTCATGGAAGGGTTATGCAGAGGGAGTGAAGGGGAAGGGAGACCACATGTCAGAACTTCCAAAATACTCGGCTTAACCCTGGAGAGGATGAATCTCCATTAATAATATTCCCTACCCATGACAAAGTCAGTGAATGGTGACAGTGCCTACACTTATTTGTGCCATTATATTTTTCATTGGTGCACTTTCATTGTTTCCACTTAGTATCCATGGTAAATGGTAATGTTAGGGTTTGGCAATGGGTAGCTACAATATTTGCATGAATCTAAGATGATGTTTTTTTTTCTTTCCTAGACTTCCAAAAATAAGGGTGTCATTTTAAAATACCAAGCAATATTATTTATTCCATATCAATAAGACATGCACCACAACTTAGATGCATTATAATTTTCAATACAAATATGGGAAAGAAGAAGTAAAAATGCCATATTGAAGAATGTTGTATGTGTATGTTTTATGATTTTTATGAAAGTTTTAAATAGAGAACTTGAAATAATGGAGTGAGTTGAGCAAAGGGACTACTCTCAAAAATAGACTTCATGACCAACTTTCACAGTAGTCATCATATGTAACAATACATGAATGAATAAATATTAAGTGATATTTTTTAAATTGGAGACAGTGATGGACTAATGTATAATAGAGGATACATTTTAGCTTTTTATTAGGCATGTTAAGTATGGAGCAAGCTTCTGTGTGGTATTTTTATTTTTTTAATTGACATTTTTTATGAGAGCAGCCTTGATCTGAATGGCCTGGTTGAAATGACCACCTGTGTATCACGCAAGTTATTGGTGGTGATCAGAATCCCAGAATATCAAAATTTTGTGCTGTCAAATACCAGGGAGTCAAAAACCCACACTGTCAAAAACTCATGCCATCGGAAATTCTAGAAGTCATAAACTAGGGGTGGCAAAAACCCAGGCGATAAAAAATCCCAGGCATAAAAATAAGAAGCATGGATCATAAATATCCTTGGTGTCCCTGTAGAGGGGTATTGATGAGGAGTCTAGTGGCAATGCTGAAAGTTATAATGAAATGAACTTCTATGATTGTTTTTTGTGAATGCGTTGAAGTTTTAATTGGAAAGATTGAAGTTCTTCATTTTGAATGATCATTTTTGTTTAATTATTAATTTATTTTGAGCATATAATTGCAGTCATCAAGTATATACACTTTCATAATACAGTAGACTATCTTTATTACAAAGTTCATGGGACCAAAAAATTTGCGGTTCATAACAACGTTCGTATCAACGTAGTTTTTATAGAAACAGCAAAAAATATCCATTTGCTCTATTTTGACCTGTTTAATCTTTTGTGTGTTACAG
>LYUA01000481.1:240932-253876 GCA_002093875.1 Calopteryx splendens | reverse complement strand
CCCCCAAAGGGCCTCCCCCAGCCAGCCCCCCCCTCACCAAGGAGGTCCCCCACTTTATCACCACCTGCCACCTCCACTTCTGGCACCATCACACCAAATGCAGCAGCCGGCACAGCAGAGGTACATGCCTCACCACCTGGCTACCCACCCAACCAACACCTCCTACCACAGGGTGGGGGGACAGAGTGGCGGCTCCTTGGGATCGGGTGCGTACCATACGGGGCCACGGTTCATCTAGCCCCAGTCGAGGTCCGTGCGCCGATCACCGGGACGGCGACGGAGGCTTTGGCGGCCCTTGTGAGATCCTTGCTGCTGACCATTATCCTTCCCTCTGTCGCTGGACTTCCAGCCTCTCCATCCTACTCCTCCCGGCCATTTTTATGGTTTTTTTGGATGTTGTTTTTATCTCTTGCATTCCTTGAAATTTGTTTGTACAAATTTTTTTTTTGTTTTTATTTGTTGCACAAATTTGGAAAGCAAGCAATCCACCCTAATTGTTTTTTTAAACCTCTCTCTCATCTACTTGGTTCCATGTATTTTACCAGAATGCTTGCCTGTTGGGAGCACTTTTGTTATCTTTTAAACTTTCAAATTGCATATTTCTATTTTTGTTTCTACTAATATGTTCTTCCTGAATTTTTCCAAAAGCTTAGTTATCCTGTCCTTACCTTTGCTATTTTCCAAAACCTACACTTAAGTGCTCTTTAGCACTGTTGCAATCTGAATCGAAATCATGAAAGCTGCCAACACTAAAATGCTTAAGGGATAAAATGTAGTAATGACTTGTGGCCTCAAGTGTTACTCTAAGTGATCTGCCCTGAGAAAAGCATTTAATGAAAAAGGTCTTCCCTTCAATTTTCAATGTAGTGATCCAGTTTCTATTGGACGAATCTGGATAAGAATGAATCATAATTGTATATTTAATAACGTACCAAAAGGTAACTGCTTAGCCAGTGGGATGAATGAACAATAACAGCAATGGGAAGTAGAATTCCAGTTTTGTTCTGTTAATTCAATTAATTGACATAGTGATTGGTGGGAATTAGGACATTAGGTAATTGAAAAACAAAGAATGAGACAATAAAGTTAATTTTGTATGAATTTTTTTAACTATTTGCATATTTCAGATATCACAAAAGAATGTAGTGTTAATGAATAAAACTTTTTCAGTTTATTATGACTGAATAATAAACAGTGGAGCCTGGATTTCTACCATTCATTTCTGGCTTAATTTGAGGATTTAATGTTTCAATACTTGGTAAATCAATATTGATTACTGTTTTAATCAAAAGAAACAAATGAATACCACATTATCTTCTCAGTCTTCCTTAAAAACTTTCCAAATAACTATATTCTCTAGTCATTAATTGAACATCATTCAGTACTTTTATATTTTAAGGCTTCACAATTTTGCATAAAACTGTGATCAGAATATTGGTTGGCAAAAGGATACAATTGGGGGAGTAATTTTCAAATGCCTAGTCTCTCATTGTGCCTATCAAAATGTCTTCTAAATTTGCCCCATTCCAACTGGTCAAAAGTGGTTGAAAATCCATAGTAGTGTATCAAATGTTTTTATTTAGTCAGCTGCGCATCAGTATCATGTGTTCAAGTGTGACTTTGGTGGAAATGGCTAAGAAGTATGGCCCAACGAATGATAGAGCTTGTGTACTTCTTTGCTGATCATTTCATATGGATGATGTAGCATCTTTATCATAGGTATGTGTTGGTGACTTGTGTACTGCAAAATGCCTTTGTTTCCACATGAACGAACAAGTGTGAATAAGGTTTACACACTGCTGCTCTATAGGAAACAATTATTTGAAATTGCTGAATGTTTAAGAGCAAGAGTGTATCTTGGAGGTATATATTAATGATATATGTACATGTATATTGAATGAGTGGATGTGTGCTTGGTTGTATAAATTGGATGATCTGGGATGTGTTATGTTGTAAATGCTAAAGATGAAAACCCTAAAAGATACTCATGGCTTCCACATTATGTTTTGGGAGCCTATGTATTTAGTTGAGTAAGTGAGAGAAGAGAGTGAAGAAATAGTTTTGTTGCATTGTGTATTCAGGGTGTCGTTAACCCATCATGACCATTATTGAGTGGGCTCCAACTTGTCAGACAGTTGCTAATGACAAAGTGACATAAGTAACCGCTGTGAACTAAAGCACTGCTCAAAGACGACATGACTGATTAGGGAATATTTTGGATCTGATTAATCTCTTAGCTGACCAGGTAAAAGGTATGAATCTTCTTAAAAGTGAGCTTCACTGTAAAATATCAAATGATGGTGTGCTACAGTTAAGAAGTAATTCTGGCACTTTGACTGGTGGTACCTGAAGGTCTACAAAAAAAACTGCTAGCTTGGTTGTTGCATTTGATCTCTATTTAAAAAGAAAATTATAAATGAATTTTTTCCATAATTTGGACAACCCCTAAATTCTCAGGAAATGCCTTTTCCTGAATGTCCATATTTTGCTGAGACTTCTTGTTTCCATGTTGTTGATCTCGTATAGCATCTGCGAATGATGTACAAACTTAATTTCCATCCACTTGTTATAACTGAATCCTGTTGTTATGGTTAGTTTGTTTGATATTATCTCATTCCTCGTGTATGCAGGTTGCCAAGTTGCTTTACATCCAGCAGCATTTTTCATTCCAGTTAAATCTTCCCCACTTCCATCAGTATGCTTTGGGCATGAAATGGTGTAGTCCAGTTAAATAAATGTGGGTTTTGTGTGGCTAGAAAGTTGGAAAATGAATTCTGAGTGTGATAAATGTTTCACTGGTAAACTATTTATTTGTAATATTAGTAGGATACAGTACCATTTAATGAAATTGGATCAATTCCTTCCTCCCGAAATGTGAAATAATTTATGTGGATGGGGTCAAGTGTGATGCATATGCACTGCAGAGATTTTGGAAAAGAGGAACCTATCTTTATTGATGGTATTATTCCCCATCATTAGGTTCAAATCACTGCCAATTTTCTGAGGAATGCTGATGTGTTGCAGTGTTAAGTGCATATGGTGCCCATTTTTTTTATTTTAATTTTTGTGGTAGAAGTGAAAATAAAAAGTGACCTGTGATCTCTTTTAACTTAATTTGTGAGATCTAATGTTAAATAAGTCTGTGATTGACCTGTAAAGAATTTTTAAAAAACTTTATTTCTGGGAATGAAAAACTACCTAATTGTTGATTAGGTTTCACATCTCACATCAGTATATGTGAATATTCATTCCATACAAATTTCATTTGATTGTAATTATTATTATTATTATCAAGTGTCTATGAGCACCTATATCCTGAGGGACCAGACTTTTCTCAACAATTGTAGTATTCTCCATCATGTATAATAGAATAGATAAAATATTAGTATGTTGTAAATGAGTAGAAACCAAATTATCAAGAATTACAATAGCTTAGGCTTGTGTTGAGGGACTGGTACTTTGAGGATAGGCATGTTGTGAAAACTTTTGTAAATATAATGTACAGAACTAAGTAAAGGTTCTTGGGTGTAAATAATTACATCATAAATGTAAACGCAATGTTGGTGAATAATGTGGGGAATATCTGTCTTATTTTTACAATAAGATGATGTCATTGGCTTTTTGAACTCTTGGTGTTTTCATTTTCTTTATATGTTCCTTTTTTATTTCTCTTGTTGCATTTTTTAAATGTTGAATGAATAAAATAGCTTCAAAGGAATACTTAAGTGTTTGATGTTATTTTTACATTTTGGTATTACTTTGTATTTTATAAGTCTGTAAACAAAAGCAATAAGGATTGGTGATACCTAAGATTATTGCAAAGCACATTAGCAGTTTTGATTTCTAGCTGAGGAGTGAAGAAAGGTGGCTGTTAATAGGGACAGAAAGCCACCTCCCCTACCATGTCTATATAATGTCTTCTATTTGTTCATTTCCCTCCACCCACAAAACAGGAATAGACTACAATGAAAAGAGTGATGACGTTGTAGCTCAAACTGAAAAAGTCTGGGTTGTGAAAGTAGTAAAGGTTGGAAATACATACATTTATCACAAGTTTAGTTACTGAATGCTTGAAAATTTTCAGCTGCCAAAGAGTATGTATTTTTCAGCGGTCAACCAAAATATAACCATTCCTGGTAAGAAATTACTCCTGAGGTTGTTGTTTTATAATAATTTTTTAGAAGAATGGTTTACTTAGCGTTGTTCTTGGTGTGATACTTTCCCTATGCCATAATTCTTGTTGGAATGCCTCTCCCCATATACTCCACATACACTGCATCACAATGATTACACTTAAGTTTATGGTCACCTGAATCATTTTAGGTGTTTATTAAGACTTCTTGTTGATTTCTACCATTAAATTTGTGAAAGGCTCCATAAGAAATAAGTTAAATTTCATTTTTATAAAAGCTAAAACTTTAAAATTTTTTAAACTAGGATTTTACTTCCATTGTACTACTGTTACAATGGCTTGAATGATATGAAATTCATTTCTTAGGTTACTGGGGTAATATGTTATGCACAGTGAATAATAGAATGTGAGGAGGAATTTTAATGTACCAGGTGATGTGAAGAATCTGCAAGTGTTATGTGGTTTATGTACATTTGCTGTAACTTATAATAGTTGGTGTACCCAGAGCACTTTTCCCATGGTTTGAGATATATTGGTGTGCAGGGAGTTTTGAATGTTGGGAAAGAAACTAATTGGTTTCATCTTGTCTAAAAGGGATATATTTTATGAAAAGCTGTTCTGAACGAAGGAGTGTTCTTTCCAAAGAATCCAAGAATAATTAGAGAATAGCAGAAAGATTTTCCATGGTAAGTTCACCCATTAGTATCTCCATGGCAGATTCTCTAATGTAGGCATCGTGTAGTAATTATTTTTTGGCTACTTTGTGTAAGAATGGATTATCAAAAGAAAACGTTTTGTTTAAATTATCCATGGTTGACACATGAGCAGCAATATATTCCAATCATACTTCAAAAAATATAGAGATATTTGAAAGGAGACATCCAGTAATAACGTGAGGTGATGCATGGAGAAGGAGGTCAAAGGTATATACAGATATTTGAAAGGAGGACTTAGGTCAGGGGGGTGGATTTACTCGTCACTCATGTGTATTTTATCATCCAACAAACCTAGGTTAAGCATCTTGTCTCTTTGTTCATTTAAATTTGCCTCATTGTATTAAAAAAGCTCCATTATATAAAAAAGAACCTGTCCAGTAAGTGTGTGTATACCCTTCGAGAAGGAGTTGCACTGCCTTCCTCTTTCCTGTATCTTCATTTTCCATTGTTGCCAGATTTATTATTAAATTAATATATGGATTGACTTTGTTGTTGATTTTGAAATTATTGTTTTTTAAGCTGTATTTGAATGATTTAGAAAATTAAATATCATCGTAAGGGTTTTCAATCCTCAGATTGGTTGTCTGAAGTCCTCCATTCTTTCCCTATTCAAAATTAATTCCCTTATGCCTGGAAAACTTTTTTTTTATTTGTACAATATACTTGCTCCTTGATTATTCCTGGTGGGATCTTCCCTTTAATTTTTCCATCTATTATGTTTCTAACTAATCCATTGTGCTTCAAGCTAGGTATGTCAAAACCATTTGGTTCTTTGTCATAGAGTTCTCCATATTATATTTTCCTCTTCTGCTCTTCTATATACTTCTTTGTTCCTCACATATCTTACCATTTAATCTTCAGCATTAGCCTCCAGAACCATGTTTTGAAGGCTTCTATTATTTGCTGGTTCGCTTCTCCAATTGTCCATGCCTCTGATTCATAGAGTGCCATTCATCAAACGAACATTTTGACGAACTGTTCTTTGAGCATAGTATTTGCCTTTTCTTCATAAACAATTTGGCTTCAGCTGTTCTTTGCTTGATGTCATTCAAGCATATGCCATCCCATGTTAAACAGCTGACATGGTAGGTGATGGATTCCACTTGCTCTGATATCTCTCCTCGAATTACAATATGCAGTCACTTTCTTTTTTCCGCATACTATGGTTTTAGTTTTTTTCTTGTTAGTTCTCATTCCTGGAGAATGTGTTCCATAACATTCAGAGAGGTATGCAGGTCCTTTTGCTTCTCTGCTGGGATGTCATCTGTGAATTAAGCATGTTAATTTCTTCACCATTCACCTTGATTTCATAGATACCCATTTCCTCTGCCTCTTTTATTGCCTCGTCCAGGTATTGAATATATTGATATATATATTGGTATATATTGAATAATGCTGGTAAAAGGTTGCATCCTTTTCTAACTCCTTATATATTTTGGTGTTTATTTTCCTTTTTTTATGGTTTAGTTGTTGAATGGTATGCTTTAATCTACACTGTTTTCAGACTTAATCAGTGGAAATCATTAAGCTATTTAAAAGTAACAAATTTTGCTAATAATTATAAAAACATTGAAATACATGCTAATGTGAAATAAGGAAATAAAGTTTAAATGTTTTAGTTTTGTTAATTTCAAATTAATAAAAATGTCTTTCGTGGTTAAAAGCATTTTATTCACTCGGTATCTGATTCCAACCTCCATTCTTTTTCTAAAAAAATGTAACATGCATGTGTTTTACACCATTGGCCACAGTAGTTCCCTATAAAAATTGATATCCTCCCCCCCTCACCACCAATATTCACAATGGTGGGGGAGTGGTCAAAAAGTGGCTTAAAGTGCATCACATGATTAATGGACGCCCCCTAATGACCTTCACCTAACAATAATCTGGAATGAGACAACCTAATAAGTTAGCCGGAATGGCTATTGGCAAACGCCCCCGCCACACGCCCAAGCGGTGGCTTGTGGGGTATCGTGTAGATTTAGAATAAATGAATGTATTTTCCATGTCAATCATCTCTGATGCATGTATATGTCATTTTTTAGGACTAGAGTGGTAAATGATAGTTGTTTCTAGTACGTATTTCGTGGAACATTGTAAGTTAAATTGAAGGGAAATCTGGGAAGAAAAGAAGCGTATGGTTGAACTCATTTTTATTTAGGCAAAAAACGATGGCTCCAGCAGGAAATTTCTGCCGGAATTTTGTCAGTGTCAATACTAATTTTGTCAACATTCCATTAATACTCTGATTCATTTTGTTGGCCTAGCCATTTATAACTACCAAGAATATATCCCTAAAAAAGAAGGTGGTGAAGATGAGATAATTAATAATGACAAGGAATCTTTACCCCTCCCCTGAGATTTTAACCTTCCAGGTTCTTAATAAAATAGATTTTCAGAGATAAAGCCATTGGTATTATACCGAGTATCATCATAAATAATGTAGGCTTGTTGGTTTAAAATATGGCATGTTTGGAGATAAAGTAATTTAACTTATTTTTCTTAGCATATGCGAAAAAAATCATAATGCAAAAATTATTCGCCTGAAGGGTTTGAGTCCTGGTTAAGGCGAATGATTTTTGCATTAAATATTTTTTCACATATTTATATGCCACAGCAGGTGCTCCGCTAAAAGTTACTCTTAGTATCTTTAATTGTCATAAGTTGCTTAATCAGGGATAGCCAAGTAATCAACCAGAAGGTTGGGTTGATAGATAAGGGAGGAGCTCACTCAACACTCGCAACGGCATGGGGAATTCAAACATGAAAATATGTTTATCTGGTATCACACTGTTCAGAAGCATTCCTCTTTGGTGGGAAAAACATTGAATCCAGTGGTAGACAATACTGATAGCTAAATACAAGAGCTGTTTAACTGAAAGTAATTTAAAAAATTCTAAATGAGGATTGGCAATGATCAATTCTAGATTGTTTTTGAGTTAATGAGTGTGTAGCTGCATATTTATGGAAACCTCATTACAGAAAAGAGAGAGCTTAGTTTTTATGTATAATGCAATGTTCAGGTGCGGTTGAACAGATATAAACTGAATATTGTTGGAATGTTTTTATTAAAATATTTTGCAACATAGAGAGTTAGCATGTGAATTTTTACTTGTGGTGAAACTTTCATTTTATAGGAAAAAGTAACACAAATCAACATAGAAAATCACCATTGAATTAACAACACCATAACCTTCTTTAAATGATACCATCATGTAAGACTCAAACCATTTTATTCATAAAATACACCATGCACTGAGGCAGTTCTCGACATATTAAGAAGTGATGGGCACTTAAATGAAGTTGGCCCACGGTAAGAGGGATGCCATTATACATGGAACATACTATAAATTCTAAAAGCACACAAAACAAGCGGCTATTACATTTAGAAAATGTACTTAACTACTTAATCTAGGAACTAGAGCTAGAAGAGATCTATTAATGAAATAATTTCAGTACCTCTGCAAAAGTACTGCGTCCTATAACAAAAGTACTATGGCATTACTCTTAAACAAAAGCATTTACAAATGTTTAAAACTGTACTCCGTAATAACTCTTTAACTGGAACATGTATCTCCATGGAAATCACTAGGAATACCAAGTACTAACCTATTAACATCCCCCTGTTCGCAAACCCTTTGCCCTGTACCTATAGTTTCTGCACCAGGGCAATGCCCTCAAAACTCGGACTCGAAAATGCACAACGGCACACATTTCCCGTTAATTAGAGAAGAACCCCGTAATAGCTCCTAAACTGTAGCATTCATCTCCGTGGAAATCATTAGGAATACCAATTACTAACCCCAAAGAACACCCCACTTCGCAAACCCTTTATCCCTTACCTAGTTATTGAGCCCGGGCCATTATGGCATAAGGGCCACGAACCCCCGAAAATGCCTATTAATTTTTTTTAAATTTTAATACATCGAAGAGTCAACAAACACCAATATAATTTATGCTAAAAAGCATGTGCCTCTCTCCAGACCGGTTATAAAAAAATGTGAATTTGCTTAACAATTTACGCAACCAGGCGTTCCGTGGTCACGTCCGTTCCGTACGGACTTGTTTATATCATTCTTTTTTAAAAACCATTCCATGGATCCCGATAAAACTCGAGACTACGATGTAGACGAAAACTCATTTGAGGAAGAGGCGACGTGTCATTGGTTTTTTACCTTCCCAATTTTGTCAACATGACCACCGAATAGGCCTCGCGGAAGGACTGGAAATTTTAATGGATTTCACAAAATTTTCACGGTCTTATTATTCAATTTGACGCGTCGAGACTCCGGAATCATCAATACTTTAATTTAATCAGATTATCATTAGAAATCCCTCACTTGGATGTTTTTTTGTACCGGACCATCGCAAATTTGGTGTCTTGTGTGACATGCCCTGTTGGCGATGGATGACATTCGGAAATAAACAATATTTAACCAAAAATATCCGGGGACTCAATTGTATTTCGAGTTTTTGAAGATACAATTTTAAAACATTTCCCGTTAAATAGTTGCTGTCATATGAAGAAATGTAGGCTGCCGGAGTCATGGCAAAAAGTAAAATATTAAGCGCGCCACATAAAACGAAAATATAGCCCATTGCAGCCGGCCGATTTGAAGACCACAAAACTGGCGGCAGGTAGTGGTAGCCAATGGTCTCAGTTTCATATCTCCTGTCCAGAAAACCCTTCCGATTTCCACCCCACGTGACCTAAATATCGTCCCTGAAGTGCGTGAGTCATTCAAAGCAATTCAATGGCTGTCCCCGACAGTTAAAAACGTTTATAATTGTTCGCGAGACGCAGCCGACAGTGACAGTCATGTTTGCCATGTGCCTGTGAAGTTACTCATTCATAACTTGCTTGTCGAGCCTCGTCTATTTTTTCAACTGGAATATGTTTATTGTTTAAGTTGCTCTGCCCTTATCGAAACCAGCATTCCATCTGTATTCATCCTGCTAGCTAAAGTAAAATAGGGTTCTCACCCGATTGCCTGAACTTTGAGGAGGGTGACGAAAAAAAAATATCGAATTCTTCTTCAAATTTTGGTAGCAGAGTGTGGTTTCTGATTTTACTACCTTCCCAGGGTAGATTGGTGAGTACCTATGGAGGATATCTTAAGTGTAGTGAATAATATGGTATTAATTGGCATTCTAGTGTGTTGTAAATTAATATGTTGTTTCGGCTGGCTGTTAGCAATTATTGTATTTTGGGGCTATTGTGAGGCATCTTCGTTGACTAATATCCTGATTAGGACTCATGGGAGCAAACCTCATGTAAGAGAAAATTAGCAGCCAATTTTGCGGCTGTCTGCTGGGTTAGCAGTAGTCCGAAATTGTAGAAATGGCATCTTTTCATGATCCAACTTCCAAAATTAGTTTAATTTCGTATAAAAGATTAAGGAAATTGCATCTATTTTGCTTGTCCCTTTTTCTTCACTTTTATATTTGATTATCGAAAAGTGCCACTCAATTTGCATGACTTACGGTTGGTTGTCTATGATTAATCAGATGATTACATGGTCACAGATGGCCAAGATATTTTGTTTAAGAGCTATTGTGCAATATTCATTTGGACACTTATTGTTGACTCACAGAGGAGTTAAGACTTTCTTCTTGTTTAAACTCTTAATACAATGAAATAAATTCGTAAATTCTTCTCAGGTGTATTAATGTCAGGTGCCATCTCCCAAATCTGGACCCATTGCATCTTTTGCAATGGAAATTGTCTAAGGACTTGCTGTGATATATTAACTATTTATTACATATTATATATTTAAGTACTTGCTATTTCTATATTTCTAAATATTTTATTTATGGTCGTTTGCCTATAAGAGAAATTAACGGAACAATATGAGGCAATAATATATATGTATATTTTAAACCAAAAAGAAAGGTTATTTTGTATTGAAGAATTTTAAGGAAAGTTGTAGCAGTGTTTTCTTTAAAATTGTGTTTGAATATATTTTAAATTTACTTTTATTTTTAATTAAAAAAATTCTACTAACAATATTTACATATGTCATATGTCACGCATACATGCATAATTAAAAATTATAGTAATATAGTGGGAGGAAAGGAAGTAGGTAACTCTGCAGTTTTCACATGAATTTTTATTATTTTCCACGACCATGGTTTCGTAGTGTGGCTACATCATCAGATGACAAGTTAAGGCAATTGTGCCGTATATATATCTCGAAAAACTGGTGGGAAAAAAGGGAGGGGGTGGGGAAAGAAGAGGGAAGGGAGGGACGGGTGCATAATTCATAAGGGAGTCTTGATTTTTGGTGACTTAAAATCTCTAATTCTTCCAAAGCATCTTATCTGCATCCCTTCCTCTACAAATATAGAACCTTGGGGATGAGTACGCTGTTGTGGACCTCTTCAAGAAAATGTTTGGTGAAATGAGAATCCATCTTCCCATTGATGAACCAGGCCCTGTGTTCTACTGCACTCATAGCGAACTTTCTCCCTGTTTGTCCGATGTAAATAGTTTTGGAATCTGAGCATTCAAGCAGGTACACGGCACTTTGTTGTTCTATCTTCTCCTTGTCTTTGGTGGATCCAATTAAGTTTTTTATGGTTGTTTTATTGTAAACGGCTACTCTATTTTCCATCAGGGGATGCTTTTGTTTGCAAAATTTCCTTTAAGGTGGAATTCAACAAAACTCTTCTCATGACCATGTTGGTTATCTCTTTGGTTACATAGTAGATAAAACAAAATGAAATGCCTTGAAAATGACTGGCATCAAAAATGTACTTTTTAATTGATTTTATTATTTTAACTTATGATAATTTACTGCTAATTTCTTTGTGGTAAATCTTGACCATTCAATGTGTTGTAGTTAATCATTTGAGCAGTTAGTGGTAAGCAGTGGCAGAACAAATAGGAGTGGCCAAGAACATCTGGAGAAGAACGAGGAATGGACTGATCGAGCCAGAGAAGGGAAGCCGTGCCACGTAAGAAGCACTACTGCAGGAGCCATCAGCCGCCTTGCCTAACCTCCTCCCCACCCCACCTTCACATTCATCTTGATTTGCCAAGTCTTGTGAAGTTGCCTCCAGTGGGAGGGAGACAGTAATTTAACTGAAATTTTATATGTTACAGAATTCCTGTGTGATTATTTTTGCTCCCGACACCAAGCGCAAGAACCCACAATTAATTGTGCATCGGGCAAACCTCTCCCTCGAAGACGAGCACCCCGGGTCACAGCAAAAGTGCTCTTTGCGGCAACATTAAAAAATTTGAAAGATGTGGTTTTCGATGAGATGAATACTTTAATCAATTTAATGAAGCTTTGTAAAATTTTCTGATAACATTAAGCTATATCCATCATTCCATTGCAGCAAGTTTTAATGGAAAATTGACCCCAAATAATGAGGTATCAATACAAATATTAAATGTAAGTTGGGAGAATGGCTACATCAGGCAAGGCAGAAGACAGAAGAGGAGAAAGCTACTATGTAACACAATATTTTGTTAGTAATTTATTGAGGGTTAATCGACAAAATGAACTTCATGTATAACCATGAAGGTGAGGTTGAGCTTTTCAGTAGTGAGAGCACATTCAAAATTAAAAACATTGAATTAGCTGGTAAATATCTATTTTAGAGTAAACCCTTACTTAAGCTTTACTCATTGTTTAATTCTCATCAGCCTCTCTGCAAAATTATAGAGATTTAACAAAAATGTGGCGTGAAATATATTTTTGGAAATATTACTGCTACCATAGGACTGATTTCATCTAAATAGGCATCTAAATTTTTGTTTTAGAACTTGATATTTATTATAATGGACCTATAGATTACAGGGTAATTATTTTTATTGGGGAAGGTGGAAAAAGGATGAGGATAAGGATGAGGGAAAGGTAAGGATTTAGTAAGGGTGGTGAAATAACTCACAAAGCTCATCACTGGTGAATCCCTTGATGGTGGTCGTCAGAGGACCTGCTCCTCTCTCCTCTGATCAGCTGGGTGTTGGTGACCGAGCGGTGCGTGATAACAGATGTTCACCGGGGGAGGGGTAAGGTTTGGATGGGGTGTAAGGGAAGGAAAGGGAAGACAGCATGAAAACAAGAGGAAGGGTCAAAAGGAAAGGG
>LYUA01000481.1:21652-43009 GCA_002093875.1 Calopteryx splendens | reverse complement strand
CTACATCCTATCCCAGAGAGATATTTAGCGCCCAAGGCGTATTTTCTATATATACATATATATACACACACACATGCGCACGCACGCACACGCACAAACACATACATGCAAACACACAGAAAATATTAGGTACTGATATACTTTTCTTTATGTTAATACTCATAGGAAAGAAATTCTATATTTTTACCTCCCCCCCCCCAATGCTTTCCCGGCGTGTAATGAGTGAAGTTTTCACAGGTGTTCGTGCAAACGTGGATTATTTATGACGCGATAAACGTCTATGGTCACGCGACCCATTGCACAGGGGAGGTCTCCGTGAACAAACAATATTCGAGGTGAGGGTACCCCACTCCATAGCTTCAGAGCGAGATAGTAACCGACCTCGGTTGGATGACGATTCGACGGGCGTCGGCATGGTCACGGACATGGTACTAATATGTAGTAGTACCATGGTCACGGAGAGGGTCGACGACGATGATTCCGTATTCCTGAGGTGGGGGTGGAGTGTGCGGAGGCACATGATAGTAGTACTAGCAATGGGGTGATAACAAGTTCGAAGTCGAAACCAGTGATTAAAATGTTGCCACTTTTCGTCGACGGCGTTTGTCTCCGAAAAGCATACGGGCGCTTGCGCCAACCGAGAGCATCGAAGAGCCCCCCTCTTTCAGTTAGGACGCTCGGTTTAGCGGTCGTCGAATTTAGTATACGACCGGTCGCGATTGAACGGCGTCATGGAGCCGAAGTGTCCGTCATTTCAGAAATATTCACATTCTCCCCCTTGGAGCACGAGTGGGGGAAGGGACAACCTTGGTGGCAGGGCGAAGGATGGGGTTCGACTCGTCTCATTCCTGTGGGAATGTTTTATTGATCTGTTGTTTCCGTCCAGCACTGCCTTTGAGACACTACCCAGACGAGCATGATTTTCTATGAGGGACCCATAAAATTACCTCTCATTACGGAAACCATGAACCCATTTCTAAATCACTCCACATGTCACTAAATCACTATCAGAGTCAAATGGAAAACATTGCCTGCGTTTGAAATGAATTATGACGCAGAACGTCTATAGGAAAAGAGAAAAAAGCAATTATAATTAAGTCCATAATTACAAAATAAGAAAGCATTTTAAGGGTAAGTAGTTCCCATCATCCCACCCAGGTCCATCCCAACCAAGCGCCCGAGATAAAGTGAGAATCTTCCTTAATACATCTGTGATACAAATTCAATACTGTGTTTTGTGTGAGTCATTCATATTCCGTCGTTTCGAATACCGTAAGTTGCGCTCATATGTAACGTCAAGTCACAGAGTAAGGTGTAAGCGCAAGTCATAGCTGTAAATCAACGGGCGCCGGCAGTTTTTAGTTTTAAAACTGGCATCATTATATTCAATTTTGTGGCCATTAAGGTTGCAAATTTAAACGATCTCTCCTTCCAATTCGTAAGTCTGTCATTTCCCGAGAGAAATGTCGCGTAATAACCCGTTATTTCATATCTATTAGAGCTCACGATAGGTAGAGAGATTTTCTAGAACGATTTCTCTCAAGTTCACTCGTCAGTAAAATAAAAAACTACGGACAACAATTTACAAAATATAGTAATGCAAAAAAAATAGTGGAATGTTTTAAGACTTAAAATTTACTTGGAAAAGTCTCTTGCATCACTCAGTGAGCGCTAAACGTACTCCACTCTCCTCTACGAAAGTTGGCAGTATCCGCTCATATGTTGATTAAAGTTCAAGCAAAAGAAAAATAAGGAAAGATTAAAAAAACCACATTAATGAAAAGCAACTGAAAGTCAAAATTTATAAAAAGGAAACTAGCAAAAAAGTAAGGACCCAATCGTGGCACGAGAAAATAATGTAGAAGTCGACGTTTACAGCACCTTCGGATGGTATTTGCATTTCTAAAATGCTAAAAGAAAACACTTCGGCTTGCTGCACCGGCTATTGAAAACAAAAATATTTACTTACCCAAAAATCATCTTTGTTTTTTATCAAATATTCCAAAAATCCAGCCATATCTGTTTAAACGGTAATTATTCTGCACTTATTTTTAACCTTGCTGTTACCAAAAGATGATATTTGATAAATTATAGGCTGCTATACACCATACACCGCGAGCCGCAGTCGGCTAATAGCAGAGGTTGTTAGAATAGCAAACAGCCTTGAACACAGTGGAAGAAGTGTGCTAAGAAGAGAATAATAATCATTTCGTTACTGTACTACTTTTTATATTATGATCATGAATAGTGCGAGTGAAAAATGAATCCTTGAATCTTTCTCTTCGAATGGCTATATCTCTAATTATTTTCTATTTTGTCGTCATTTTCCGCTGTATTGATGTATTTGAGAATTGAACGATTAGACCTTTCTAAAAGGTTAAACTAGCGTTGATTTCCTTGTGAAGGCTTTCGCGGTGTGTTGTTGTTGAAACTCCGCGTCTTCTGGGATTTCTTCTGACCTGCAGACGTCGAGTGCAACGCCGGGGAAACTGTCGTCCCAGAAAGATGGGTCTACGAGAAAGAAAGCCCGGAAGACTCGGAGCTTTTAGCGTTGATTCCTTTGGGGGTTCCCATTAATGATGTAGTCATTCAGTGGCACTTTGTGTTCTTTTTCCTGGGAGTTTTTCACAAACCGGGTAATTTCTTTTCGGTATTTAGTTCAATTTTCGAATCATTATTTACGGGTTGCGTCCCAAATATGTCATATTCAATGCCGAGCCTGCCTAACGAGAACGAGCATATATTTTCCCCTTTCTCAACTAAATATATTTTATATTCCTTTGTTAAAAACATGATTGTTTATCTTTCACATTGCCTACTTATATTATTATCTATGTAAAATTTAAGGAAAATTCTATCATGGCTTCATTCGACAACAAATCGATACCTACCTATATATCTATCTTTCGTGGCAAAATGAATGAAATTAATGTATATTTTTGCAAGTTTTAAGAAATAAGGAAGAAAAAGTTCCCGATAAATCCTGAAATTAGAATAACCAGGAAGTAGGAGAATGCGAAACAAATTAGGTGAATTACGAAATACACGCGAGTTACCCCTAGAGCAATGGCTCGGGCTATATCCACTTCACCTGACTTCACTCGAGCTATATCCACTTCCGGACTTCACCCACTAATTTTTTCGTGGGTTAGTGAAGCCCGTTAGGTTCTGGGTCGGTGAATGGATGTGGCCCATGTTTGTAAAACCAATAGTAGGAAAGCGAGAGACAAACAAAGGTGTGGCCCTTCTTTTAAGTTAGAGCAAGCTTTGCGCGAGAATCAAATGCACTGCGGACCCGAATACGAAAAAAGTGAACGATTTCCGATTTTTTACCTTAAACGCTCTAAAAGTACTCCATACCCAAAAGGCATCAAATCGATATTAGGTTATCCTAACACTCCCAAGTATTTCTTCTCTATATTGATGTACTCTTTTATGCATTGCCATTTTAATTACCTTAGACAAACATTCATTTCCTGATATACTCCACATTCCCCTAAAAACCTTTCCGGCGGTTGTCGCACACCTTATAATCTCCTCATTGCAAATATTCTGCCATGTTGGATAAAATCATTCACTAATTCATTTAATTTGTCGTTTACACACACTATGATACCATACTTCCCATTTACATTATCAAACACGACTACCTTAGTTTTAGGAAAATGCGCCCTCAATTCCATTCTTTCTGTTGCTTCACTAAAACTATCCAAGGTCTCTAGAGTATCTGTTGGGTTGTCTGCCAGCAATACTTCATCGTCGACGTTTAGAGAGCGGGTAAGTTTACATCTCCGAGCATTACACCGACTTCATCCACCATGCATTCATTCCTCACGCCTCCACTTCCAGCAGTCCCATCGACGCCGTTTCCGAAGCGGCTACTGAAATTCCACTTCGTCTTTACTAGTATTTCCGCTACTGATTTCACGACCAAAATTGTCTCTGCCCTTGGATTCGTTTACATAATCTTTGTCTTCACTACCGCTCAAGTGATCACTGTCAAAATGAACACGCCTTATTTCATTATTCGCGCAGCACTTTCCCAAGTACAAGCAAAACTGAAATAAAGCCGAGCATGATATGGAACTGTAATCATCCGAACCCTATCCACTATCTCCATTCGGACCCTTGCGGATAAGTGCTTGACATAATAGGACTACTATCATTGCACTTTAATTGTGCTGTCAGAGGCGTCGTGAAAATAATATGCGATGGCACAGTAATATATCTTCTTGATAGTGACTCTGCTAACCGCATCGCTGTGTTTACAAAATAATATCTTCCCGCTGGAGCTCGAAATAGTGGATCTCATTTCTTTATCTCCAGTTCAGCTTTCAGCTTCATAGGATGAAATGAATGACAAAGGTAACAAGCATTCTAATTTCAGCGATGGTATTAGAGGAAAAAATGCATGGAGTGGTCGATAAGTCGGGAAGCGCATAATCGGCAAACACTCCGAAGCTCGAGATGACGTGCAGAAAAATGAAATGTATTTGGATAGTTGACAAAGATGTGTTGGAATGGAAAGATGGACTATGTGTTATTAAAATTATATGGAGAATAAAGATAATCCTTTTACTTAGAGATAAAAAATCGGATTTTTGTACTGTTAATTAATTAATTGGAATTCAAAGACAGTGCGCGGGACCGGCGATTCGCAGTCTCTTTGGTTCTGGGATGTCTGAGAATTCGGCGAATCTCCGTCTAAATAGTTCTTTCCCTCTTTAAAAGCAATCGAAGAACTGGATTCGGCATTTCTTGGACTCATTCACGCTGCGCTAAAGAGAAATAGGTAGTCGAAGCATGCACCCGCAACCTCCTTAACTTTCATATTGTGCTAAAGCTTCGCTCCTGTTGTTATTTTCCATCGGCGAATCGTCTGCGGTGCCGTTGTTTCTTCCCTGCATACCAGTTTACAATCCTGGACTTTTTCTAGAAGATCCTCTAAACCCCAAGGGAGAGCCCAAAGGGTACGGTTGGTGGTAGAAATGGTGTGTGGTAGGAATGCCCTTCTCACGAGTGAAAGATAAGCGTGCGTGAAGGTCACTATGGGGACGGCTACGGTTCGGCACCGTTCGGTGGCTTGCTGCGAGTGTCTTCCACCGCCTTGCGAGCGGACGGCAATATGATCAACTGAACTTCTTTTTCAGGTCTCTCATTAGAAGATACTTGTGTCTATGTTATTAGCGTTTATTGGTCTCTCATTTCTCTTGAGCGAACACTTTGATTTTATCGCGAAATATCTATTGTTCTTAATTTAATCCTAGTGCAGACTTTCCTCCACGCCGTGATACAAATCGTATTTTTATTACTTTAAATTAAATTTCATGCACAAGGAAATTCTCTATCTATTTCATGTTTGCTTGCAACTGCAAGTAATATTTGTCTTCAACCTCAATGCGTGAAAGACACAGGGTGGCCGCATTACAAAAAAATGTACAGCTACGTTTTTCCGAATAACTGCTCCGGCCAACAAACGCAGTTCTGTTAGCTTTTACTCCAATGCCAATGAAAACCAATGAATAAAAATGAGGGAAGTAGTCAACCGATTTAAAATAAACTATTCGAGCATAGAAACAATGGCGAAAATGGAGTTGACCCGTTGAAAATCCCGATAAGATTTCGTCCTATTTTCGGTTACACTAGCAGAAATTATGCGTCAAAAGAATGGAAATAGCACATGTCTGTAGAGATTCCACAATCAAAATTATTAACGTGACCAAATTTCCTTTGATTAAAAAAAACTTAATTTTCACGAAACACTCGAAAAAAGGCTTAACTAAGGAAAAAACGTAGACAAACTTCAATGGTGTTTATCATAAATAGTTGAAATAAATGCAGTGAACGCAAATCAAACATATAAGTGTTAATATAAGAGAGATTGATGATGATTACTTTAGTTTAAAGTTAGTAAACACTCAATTAGGCATCAGTATACTTTCATATTATAGCCACGCTCCCATAATTTCGGAAGACAACGCACAATAATCAACGCCATTGTATTCACAGCCTCATGAATGGACATTCGGCAAAAAATGCCCAAATCACCATTTTGGATACATACGTGAATAATTATTCAGATGTGGCAATCGGGTTTCACTTTGCAGAGATTTAAAGCAAAAGCCTTTGATAAGTTTGTCGACGACATTGTTGCCAGGACACCAAAATAGTGTACGACCGATTAGATCAAAAATATATAAGAGCTGGATATTTCCCAGTGGCAATATTGTGACAGAAATTTATCAAAATCGAATGCAGTAGAAATAGATTTTGATTCTATAATTATTTTCTACCTTGACATGAAGAGCGATTAAAGTAGCCTGTCTCTCCTGGGACCTCGATAAGGTTTAGCCTGTCAACTGATTTCTCCGAGGTCGAGTCACCAGAGTTTACACAACATCCATGTACAGAGAGTTTGACTCGAACACGTGATATTTGGAATGGAAGGTGGGTGCATATACCACCGGCCGCCTTTATCATTTTCCAGCACGTCCATTAATACATAGATAATAATATTCAGAGCTATTTCTCCTCGGTGCTGGTGGTATAGTTTCCGGGAAAAACGCGACGAGACAGCTGAACAATTTTTAGAACTTAATTATCGCAGACTTGATAATTGAAATATTAGAACCGGAGTATCAATCTTTTTTTCATCGTTGTTTCCCTATGCATAAAAAATACGACTCGTCCCAAAGTACAATTTTAGGAAGACAATTAACCATCTGTAATGAATGAATGTGGAAGTCTTCAAAATTCATATAGCAGTGCCATTGGTTTTTGAGTTTCTAGGAGTTATGTGGATGAAATCACAAGAGTTTGATTTAGCAATGACAATAAGAGCACACAATCTAAGAAAATCACATAATCTTTATTTCATTATTAATATATGGCGTAAATTGTTACTGTAATGGAAATTGAAGGTAAAAATTTTGAATGTCTAGCCTCTTACCTGCCAATATTCTTTCTTAAAGTTTTGATACCTTCTCACGATTAATTCCGAGCCTAGATATTATAGCAATGAATTAGGAAACGTTGGAACCACTGGAAATTTAAGATACTGATATTTTACCAATGATCCCTCTGATTTCCTTTCTTCTTCCTTAAAATTTCCATCTGAGAGTGTGAGAAGCGAAGCGTAGTGCCATCATGAATGCGTTCCCCGATTTTACATCGGTTAGATGGATGCTGAAAGCGAGCATTCTTTGGATTATCTTGAAAATGGCCATGGAAAACGGCGTTGAAAGCCCTTTCCTTCCTTAAGCGAATAGGTGGCGTCTTTTCGCCAACCCGCTACCAACTCAGCTGAAATGGCATGTGGCATAATGGGCTCGCGGCCCAAGACATGCGACTCCCACTTCACAAAGCGTGGTGGGTCGCTTCCGAAAAATCGACGGGGAGGGAGGATTGAGAGAGAGAGAGAGAGGGGGGGGGCGGGAGCTAGATTCCCCTACCAAGATTAGAAATGGCATTAAAAACTGAACACACAAGAAATTCCGATTCGATTCGCTCGGAATTCGTTTGTGCAATCAGATGTTTAAGTTAATTGATAATTATCTCGATTCGATCTGTGATATTAGGATAAAATCCGATTCATTATCACACCGAGGAGGGGTGAGACCCACGATTTCTGCTCCCCATACGATGACATGGGCCGATTCGATCTCGAGTTCCGTTTCGATATCAATTCGATAAAAAAAATTTGAACCATCTTGATGACAATCTTAGCGTACTTAATGCGGTAGTACAACTCGTGAAATGAGATAAATATGTATTTGCGACGTGCTTTTTGGAGATTAAATATAGGTAAATTTCTAAAGGTTCATCGATGGATTATTTGAAAACTTTGAAAGAGCAATAAACATTACTTTGAAATGGAGTAATATCAGCAGACAATTGTACTCATTTTGTCACAATTTTCCATCGGAATTTCAGCACAAGGTAAACTGTAAAATGGATCTACACTAATTGAAAAGTGGGGTTCGTTAGTTAGACTAGAAAATATTTTCGCTGATCGAAAAAAGCTTAGGTCCTCTGGTTTAAAATAGGTAAAAGATTTGCTAACAACCACAAGATATGGCCTGGTTTTCCTACATATATACATGCGCCCGCCACCTATACCAATGTTTTTGGGTTTGAGTTTCATCATAATTTACATGTTTTTCATTTACATTTTAACCTCCTCCCGATAAATATTATCGTCAGCATGGATTTCAATGTGCCGAGGTACATGCCATCACACAGACGTAAATAGATCATATGCATTAGACAAATCGACCGTTTCAAAATCGACTGGTGTGCGAAATCATCTGAAATGTGGATTATAGAGGAAAAATTGAAAAAGATTGAAAGATGACCAAGTTTTCCACTGCGGTCCTCATTTTCCGACCGTCGTTCATGTGTGAATTCGCTGAATGCGCTAGCACTCTTTCGACATTATAGTATCCTTACTAGCTTGCTTGCTTTGGGAAGAAGCTGTGGGCAGATGCTTTGAAAAACCATTTCTGAAAGCCGGACCATTAAATTTAGTTTGCAGGAAACCTCCATAGTGTTTTCTTTCGGAAAAAAATAAACATGGCACTCTGATGTGTTAAAAAGTCCTGACATCCGCTTTCCTGAGTCCGACGAGTGGAGTTTTATCTTTTTTTTCTTTTCTTTCCAGCCGAATGAGGTCGTCGAATCACTCGCCCCGCATTCGAGCTGGATCCATTCACGCCAGCGCAGCGTGACGCAGCATTACCTCCTGTCTTGAGGACGCACGAGAACCCGTTGCATTGGTCGCGAGAGGGATATTGGAGGACTAAAGGCAGCAGAGACGCTCGGGTACCATGGGCAAGGCCAAAAGACGTGAATTCCGAAAATGATGTCATTTTTCAGAGCGTGGTAAACAATATGCATCTCTGAATAAACATAATGAAGTTGGCAAAAGCTAATTAAATTATAATTGTACTCCAGAGTTTTATTTTTCGGTGTAAATATGCTTTCAAGAATGAAAATCTCAGCATATACGCAGAAAAAAATATGCAAACTCAAAAATATAATATTATTTCCACAAATAAATCTTTTCGGACCTTGAATTAATAAAACTGTAATGAAACAAATGTACATAGGTTACGATAAATTTTAAATAAATTATTTAAATGCTGAAATGGCAAATGAGCAAGCTACAAGAATTACTGAATACTTCAAAATACGTTGACCATGAAATAAAATGGTTTCGGCCAAAAAAAGTTAGGAAAAGTGGAAGAGTTAAACTATTTGGAAAGCAAGATCACTAGCGATGGGATGATTAAGACGGGCGTTAGCAGGGTATCAAAACTAGGGATGGGGAGAAAAATGTTTTAATAGCAGAAAACGCCTCCAAAATTATACGCACACAGTTATCAGCCGATGCGAGTCATTGGCGGTAGACATAAACAAAGAAAAAAAAGATTTGAAACAATGGAAACGCTGAGCGGCAGGAGAACAATGAAGATCGAAGGAACGCATCAAATAGCTTACGAAGAAGTTCTGTGAAGCGTAAGAGAAGAAAGAGGTATAAAGGCAAGGAGAAGGACTAGGAGCTCATCGGACATATTTCAAAGTACGACGGCTTCCTTAAGATTTGGCGTGGAGTCCGTAGATAATTTCGTCTTCAGGGGCGAATCTTCGACTCATATCGTTTAAAGTATTCTTGGAAGCATTATCAAAAACGGGAACGGCTCTGGCCTTGTCCGCATTGAGAGGAAACCCAAAAATTGAATCGAAGGCCGAAATCGAGGTATACCTCAAAGTCACTTAGTAGAATCGTCCATTTGGGCATCCCTTACCAACATAAGGACTTGGAATTTTTCACTAGGGTATGTGTAGGACACCAGAAAAGTGGTGATGTTAAAGGAGTTAGCAATACAAGAAACGAAGATTCATCGATAGATCTGTGACCATCTACTAGCAATTAGGCCACGGTTTCGCCGAAAGAAAAATATCCATTCGTATTGCATCTAATTGTGGTCTAAAGAAAAGCATCCACACCTATTCGTTTGGAAATCTACCTACCTAATATTGTCAGCAAGGAGATATTAAAATATCGACGTCTTAGCCAACTTATGCTAAGAAGGAATACAGAAATGTTAATTCTTTCGAGTGTCAGAAGAAATATTACATCATTAAAACAAAATAAAAACGCGAAAATATCTGATTGGTGGAATTAGTGAAAGTGTGATTTTGGAAATGAGGACCTTATCGTTGCTATTAAAAAAGCAAATTTAAGAAAACAAACTTGAATGGATAGAAGATCATACTTTTAGCTAGTTCTTGAAAATGTTTGAGCAGAGATGAAGGAAAATCTACTGATAAGATAAAGTTAGTGGGACTGACAGATTTGGGCCAAAGAGGACGGAATAAATAAAAATCGAATTATAAAGCATACTTCAAATAAAATTATTGCGTCACAACTGAACTTGCCGCGGATAAAGAATAATATCCCGAGAGTGAGTAGGTATATTCACTGTATCCGGCATGAGCATGGCGGTATTTTAGCCACTCCCATGGGTCAAGGAAAGCTCCAGGTCATCATATTCTTCCAGAGCCAAAGAAGCATCCACCTCAAAAAATTAACTTAAGCGTGTTGAGCAGACACCACAGTATGTGGTATATAATTATAGTGCATCAAAACGAATGCCCTAACGCAAGGGTTTTAATAATTATATACAGTCATATAGAGGACAATTACACTTTATACACGATAGTAGCTATGATTTAAAGCGTTTTTTGCAACATTTTGACAAGAGAAAACCTTTAGATAATGACTTTAACACTATTGAATTATGCTCCCTCGGGCATGTATAGCGAACGATGGAGTCAGATAGCAGTTAAATATACTACACTCTATTGTGTAGAATTTAGACGGCATTATAGTAGAGGCCTTACTCCTATCATTATATTCCCCCACACCAAAATCTAGCCACATCTGATGAAGAGGTAAATGTGAGGTTTTCTGACCCTGGCCACAATTAGAATACGCTGCAGGTTGCCAAGCATATGATGGAGGCAAGATGTAAAAAAATATCACTGAAAACTTTGAAATGGAACCTATTATTGCACGGCGCGGAAACTTGGTCGTTGAGGAAAAAGAATCTGCTTATGTTGGAGGTTTTTGAGATGTGAGTGTGGAGGAGGAAGTTAAGAGTGTAATGGGCAGGAAGGAAAACAAACGAAAAAGCTCTAGGAATGGTAGGGGAAGAGAGTAATTTATAGGGAGACATTCAAAGATCGTAGGAAAAGTCGGTGCAGGACGTATTGAGTGGCAATGAGTCGTTGAAGACTGTGATAGAGAGGAGAATGCTGAGTACCGAGGCAGGGGGGAGGAAAAGAATGATGGAATGAAGGTAGGCAGAGCGCATTGCGGTTTTGAAGAATGGTTTATTTTAGAGCAGGGTGTCACGATGTTAAATAGTGTCGTGTGAGCCGTGTAATAGCGGTGTCCGTCAAAAACAAATCCTAACCTGTATGCTTCCATTAATAACGATAAACAGTTGCGGTAATAGTTTCTCACAGAGGTTTGCGGCTTTTCATTTCATAGAGGAAAATCTAGCGTCGGCGCTTGTTTTCCCTCACTAACAGACCAACCTTCGGAATGATCACTGTGGCTTTTTTCTATAGGGTCTTCAACATAATCTACCTCCTCCCAGACGGTCAATCCGCATGCATTGGAATCGGTAAAATCCAAGACTTATATGCGGGAAAAATAGCAAACTATCAACATATTTATCCTATTCTAGCACTATTCTAGTAGAGCGAAAATTATATAATTTCAAGATAGTGCGAATTTCATTTGGCTTTATCTGCTCCAACGGCTAAGATGGAACCTCCTAAAGGTAACTATAGTCTCAATTCCTAGGATCATTTTCAAGCCTAGCATATGAGGCAGGTGGGCGGGACACCATGCTAATAGCCTGCACGTTTTTTATTGCACGATACCAATGTGCAAGATTAATCATTCGCAAAAATAAAGGATAGTAGGTAGGTATTAGTTTTGCAAAAATTTAGTCCAAGAGTCGATATATTCTCAAGCAATGTGCGAAAAATTCCTCCAAAGGCGCCCCTCACTTCCTTTGAGAAGTTTCTACATCAACCCCGGTCCTGCGGCTGAGGTAATTTCGCACTGCGCAAAAAGATTATCTACGAATCACTATTTCGACAAACACACACGCCCGTGACAAATAGATGATGGCATAGAGCAGTCCCAAGAGTGTGTTTGCGCAGTGCAGTTTGAAGGGAACACTTGCAGAGAATTTTTCCATCCGACGCCCGAGTCGTCATCGTGGATGTGTCGCTCTTTTGTTTTAAACCCGGAAAGACGGCACGGAAATCGCAATTGTGCAGTGCGGCGGCAACATTGGGAATTTTTGCACCGCGAAATTGGGGAAGATGAATGAATGAATTTGGGGGAAATATTTACGCTACTTGAGGCTGCACGAGTGGCAGCCGGTGGGGTTAGATTTTGAGATGACGTAACTCTCATTTAGGTTACGTGATACGCCGTTCAGCAACTTCTCTCTCTCTCTCTCGTAGAAGGCGTGAGTGAAGAATATACCCTCTTTGCTCTCTTGCTCTTATAATTGGACCAGTAACGTTAACCGATATTTCAAATATAGCTCAATAGAGGTTCAAGGGTCGCTAAAAGCAGAATGTGGCTGACAAGCGCTTTTGTTGCAGAGGGCGTAAATAGGGTCTAGCTAAAATGACGAATTTGGCGTAATAAATTAATAAATTTCCAACATTCGGTGGTCTCACATTATAAATGTGGGATCGTACTTTGGTTAGAGTTATGCCTACCCTAATGGTAATTCCATTTTTGGCAACTGGCATGATAAATTACCAAGTTATGGGCGGCGATTCAAGGAAAACTAAATGAATATGCATAAAAGAATTTTTTAGAATGAAATCTTCTTTAAGATTTTTATTAATATTGAAAGAACATCACACATGTGGAAGTTAAGACAGGGAAGATTGACTCCAGACCAGGGACTGAACATCTGGCGCAACGATGGAGGACGTTGACACGAGAATTAGAGAAATTATAGGGTTGTTAACGTGGTTCATCTATTAGGTATGTTCCACAGTTGTTGCCTTGAATTGCACATCTATTTTCCGTACCGTGGTCCAATCCTCTCCGTTTCACATACAAACGCAAATAATGTCCACATTCTAGGTGGCTTGTCCGACAAAACTTGTTTGCGATCTTCGAGAATAAAGAGGTTTCCAGCTCTCTAATAATCTTGCGGCCCTTAATGTCCTTCCGCTACCATTTTAAACGGACAGCGTACACCAGCGCATGCAGCATTTTGGGGCTTTCGATCCATAAAATTCGATCCATTTCTAGGTGCTATTTCGGATTCTCTGTTGCATGTCGCTAGGGGAACGGCCTCCCAAAATATACTCTCCAGGCTTTACACCGCCTATCGACCATCCTTCGGGAGCTCGGCCGGCACGGCGTTGCGTTCCGCTTGGTGTCAGTCGCCTCCGACCACCCTTCCATTCGCTTTGTTTGCCAGCGACAGCTGAAAATTGTACCGAGGCGGAAGGTTACGACAAAAGACTATCTACGGACGACCTTGGTTTGAGTTCGTTGGCATTGGGTCGCGAGTTGTGGAGGGGAAAAGGGCTAGGGATGTATGTATTCGAAAATGGGCTATCGTCATGACCACAGCATCTTTTCTTTGGAAAGAATTTTTGGTGAGTGACGCATTGGTGAGGTGTCGAGAAAGATTTTAGTCAAGCGTCGAATTGCAGATCCTTCCCGAGAGCTTTTCACCCTTCATCCCGATTTTTTGCCCTGTCATGCAGAAGTTTCTTGTCCTCATTACCAGCTCTTTATCATGCTAATACACTACAAGGGTAGGAGTCAACCACGAGAACGCCGATTGTGCGCTGACAAGTTCTAACATTGCTATCAGGGTACAGATATAATGACAGATATTCTGTAGTGGTAAATATACAAATTTCGGATGCAAATTAAGGCGAGGAAGAAGGCTATGGGATTTAGAAAGAATAGGTCTGATCGAACGTGAATCTGAACGTTTCGTTGTGACGCAAGTTTAAACCTAAAAATCGAAATGACACTATTGGGATTACATACAAATTTCGCATTGCACATCGAAATTTTGCATTAGATAGAGATATTGAATAGAATATGAAATTGGACTTACCTATTGCTCTCAAGTTCTGCATCACATTTCGCCAACACAGTTAGCTGGCAGGTGGTTCACTGGCTATCACGAGGGCCGCACCTTCGAATATTGCTTCGGAAATGGATGCTGTCCTGTCACGCAATTTTTTTCTGAAAAGGATTATATGGTGCATATAAGATCAGGTGTCAAAGGTCTTTTTAAAATATTGTATACTGAATCGCGCTGAAATTGCAACATAAAATTCAATAACAACAACGACAATGAATTTCAGTATAGTTCTGAACACAATATCACAACATCACATTAAAATTCAAAATAACCATCAGTATTTGCTACATTTGAGGGCTAATTGAATTAAAGCAAACAATTATGCATAAAATTTTGAATTTTTTCCGATTAAATGCTAAGTTATATTACATTACCTACTGCATTGACGAAAAAATCATGGATACTCAAAAAAAGATTTCTTCGATTTTTATAAAATAACTAATTTCCATCCCCATAGAATGTAATCTTAACCGCACCACTACCCTTGTTTGCTTACAAGGATTCTAATACATAAAGTTTAAATGTTATATTTCTCTTGCTTATTTTTTTCCACTACCATGGACAATGAACGTGCATAGAGAAAGTCCACTAGTGCTGGATGTTTCGGTCACCTATTTCTCTACTCTTCTGGCACTGAGAACGTTGGCGTGCCACATCCATGCATACCTACTGTGGTCCCGCATCATCATAAGCTGTCTGCCGAATATATGGCTCTGAAAAATATTGCACGCACTCGCGGGCCTCTCAATCACAATCCCCTCAGTATAAATCTGTTTGTTAAAAACTATAAAACACCGTAGACTTCGCTGTCCACTTTCGAAACGAAATTTCACTAGAGATATATTATCTACAGAAGAGGGAAAAAATGCAAGTTCCATTAAAAAATCCTGCATCACGAAGACGTGGGACACCGTCTCGATGCCCTTGAACGATGTGACATAATGCAAAGGAAGAAAAATAGAATTCAATTGATTTAATATGGCATTCCTCCATTTTTCCCCCACCATACATTAAGTACCAGCCCGCCAACCTTTTCCCTTTGTCACACCGTATGACGAACTCCCTAAAAGAGAACATCCCATTCTTCCCGCACAACCTACTGACACCACTCCCCCCTATAACTTCCCTAAACCCCATTTGGAACCCTAAGCAGAAGGACATTATCTTGGAACTGATCAGGATATCTTGAGGAAAGCTGCTCATTTCGAGAAGAATTGTTGCCAGTGAACATAGAGCGTCTCATTATTATTGGATAGCCTTAATTAATCTTTGGTTGGGAGCCATTGGTAGGACAAAGAATGCATGCACGACTTATACTGCTAGATAGACACAAAACATTCGTGTTTGACCCTGAAATAGAGGGCGTAATTTTAGCTCCGAATTCCGTTAGTGGGTGTGGTTGTCTAGTGGTTAGAGCGCTGGGCTATTGACCGGAGAGCCCGGGTTCTATTGCCGGTGATGCCTCTTGGCACCCTCAGCTTCACCCAAGCTGTGTGATTTTCGAGTAACAGGTCATCCTGGGAAACCGCAGGCGGCACAGGGAAAGGAACTGCTTTGATGCGTGAATTTCACACGCCGTTGGGCTTATGACTGGTGAGCTCTACCCTCGCCTACCAAACCGACCTTCGGTTTAAATACTGTGGTTTATTACGTTAGTAGGCCAGAATACAACTGGAAGTTGAGAGACATTGACTGCCGAAAAGATAGAAGTGAGTAATACTTTTTCCTTGGCAAAAAAAGTTTTGACACAACAGTAAGCAATGCGCACGGCAATTTGAACTTCCCAAAAAGCCACGGATTGGCAATATAACTCAATGTCATTAATGACTGGTGACTGAACACCCACGAGGAGGCTTACAGGGTAAGATGTAGATACACCCCCTTCCTCCCCCCAAACATCGCATATATGAATACACACTTTCATTTGGGGAACCTCTATTGCACTGATGATGACGATCGAGCGTCGAAACGCGTTTGAAAGTACCTACAAAATTAAAAAAGAAGTGGTCACGACGTAATCTATTTTGTTTTATAATTTTATCACCATTTGTTCCACGATATCACGGCCGACAATATTCGTTTTATGAATTTGTTTGATTCGTATAATAGCTACGTCCTTCGCCATTTTTTCCCATAATTCCTCCTCCTCCGGTTTTTCACGCTTGATCTACCCACGTCCGTATAGCCCAACATACCTATTGCCGTCCTCTCTTACCCCCTTAACCAAAATTCTCCAGTGAATCTGAGTCCTCAAAACCTCCACGCATTAATATTTTCCTCCATCCACTTTCTCTACTTTTTCTGAATTTCGTTCGTCAACTTCCTGACTCCTTGGCTCTGAGCGGCGATGTTGCTACTGTGGAACTGTACCTGTAAGTGTGACTCACCACAATCAGTCGATTTACAGACTGAAATGGGCGTTGGCGTGGCATGATTTGGTATATTGGTCTGTTATTTGTATGGAAGATAGAAATTAGTTAAAATAGAATAACTACTCCATATCCTATGTAAATTTAAAAGTAAGAACTAATTGACAAGTTGATTTCTTTTTTTACATATTTTTTGGTACTTTTATGAATTTTTTTTTCATTTTCTTTACTTGTGCTAACATACATTTTTTTTCTCCCTTCAGCATGTGCAGTACTTCACCGAACAATTTAATGTGGCGCTGGAAATAATCCCACCACCATTGGTGTCACCATTAAACTAAGTTTAACTCCATCCCTCTTAATCGCGTGTCGTCAGCAAAGGATATTGGAATTTTAACAGATTATAGTTAATTTCAATGGGCATATTCAAACAGTAAAAAATAAAGCTATGTCCCTCTTAGGCATCCTCTACCGCTTCACGGAAATTAGGGATCCACAAGCATTACACTTATATTTTTCCACGATTATCCTACCGCTCCTAACATATTGCTCCCGAATCTGGTCGACGTCAACTCCTACCAACCTTGCTACATTCAACAAGGTTACCAATTTATTCACCAAAATAGTAAAATACCGAGTCCCCCCATCTCCGTAATGTGTCCAAAGATGCCATTTTGACTTCACTTTCCACCTGTAACCTTCCCTACCAAATGGTAAAATCTGATTTAAAGTTCATTCATCAAACACTATTAACTCTCTCCCTGACTGCCCCGAACTGATCGCCCTCATCAACTTTAGAGTACCACCACGACCTACACGCACACACTCATTACTCCACTCCCTGCCCACTCCCAGATTATCACTAATTAAACTTTTCGCTTTTCTTCCACCTCTCCTCTCTAGTGTACTCACTCCCTGATAGCATTGATCCATTTTCGCTCCTCTCCAACGCATTTACGGACCTTGCTCTTTCCCATCTCTCTATACGTAACTGAGAAAATAGTGACCTCCTATGTTAATTGTTAATATTTGTTGGCTTTTTAATGCAAGTATACGTCCTTGTTCGTATGCTGTTACATGTTTCACTTAAAATTGGCATGTTACCACTGTATGTTGTCCTATTTTCAAATAAAAAATAAATAAATAAAATAAGTGCATATCCATCCTCAAAAAAAGTTCAGGAAGACTGGAAACGAATGTAAATATTGATGCGATGGAAAAAAACTTCAGCGCGCGGGATTGAGCGACATACGGCGTTTGCTTACTTAAAATTAATGGACTCCTCCGAATTGACAACAAGCTTTGGAGAAAAATTACTTGCGACATTTAACACCTCGGAATATTAAAAAATCTGATAGCTGTTCAACTCGCTCAGACTTTCCTAGACACCAGTTTTATAAGTTATACCAGCTTTATACCTTAGTCATAAATGGAAAAACGAATGCGAAAGGAGTGGGTGTGGGAGAGGGATTTGGGGACAATGCCTTGGAAATAATTATCTATCTCGTCAGATCTGCACCGCAAGGTCGTGAGGCAAAATCGGAAACCAACTGTTGAATTATAAAGCGTTTCCTTGCATTATTAAGCATATTCACGAAGTTATTAAGAAGTCATTTCTTTGTTTTTGCTGTTCGCTCAGACCTGCTTTGACACATAGCAGGCCTGAGCTCGCCCTTCTCCGACGGAAGTACGTGTGGTTCATGCTAACAGAAATCTCCTAGATCCTAGGCCTATGCCTAACGCTTATCTGGCGTGGGCATCTAACTTTCCTGGCGTGGGCATCGCGGGAAAATGCCCATCTTTTCACTGAATATAGGCCATTATATTAAAATGTACTACGGGAAGTATAATTGTAATTGGGGTTCATGAAACTTTCATCAACCCTCGCTCGATCCTCGGCGGACCCTTGGGAGGGGTTCATTTGGAATCTCACGGTAAGTAGTTCACAAACTCATCATGGGCGGTGGAATCTAAATGGAATCGTGCATACATATGTGCTGCTTTAGTTGGCAGAGCATAGTAGGTATACCTACCTATATATTGATTGATATATTAAATAGGTCGAATATTTTCGACACAAGTGATAGTATTCGGGACCTTTAGCTCTATCATTTACGTTTGATGTAATACAAAAGGGGCGCACTGTGAAATACGGTGACGCTGTAGCCCAGAGGGAAGAGCTACTCGACTACTGATAACATGGTTGTGGGTTCAAGTCCCGGATACATTTGGACGCCATCACCACCGTCTGAAATTCATTGACACATTTCTATGGCCACGACAACTTCATAGGAAATGTAATTTTCATGGGGAAAGGAACTACCCCCCAACCCACCCTGAAGTCGGGTATTTCGTATGTCTTAATATTTAGTTCGGGGTGATCTCCACCCCCACCAATCAAAACCAACTTTTGGGTTGACTATTGCGATGATGAAGAATTGATTAAAAAAAAATATTTAACAGTATTATTAAATGGAGTAAGGGTCCGCCATTAGAAGATAACTGTGAATATAATACATCTGGAGAAAAAAGACATGGGGAAAGAGGAATTACATCGAATGTTTCCATTTTCGAACAATGATCACGATCGGCAGTCGATATACCTAGGCCCGTATTATCACTGATAACGAGTAGGAATATCTCTTTTTTATCTTATCGTTTATGCATTAACTTGGTATCTCCAGAAAAAATATCGATGTAATGAATAGTATCGTGAGATAGATGAAAGTAATTATATGTATATCGTATATGAAGAAGACGGTAAGGCCGTCGAATCGTCAAAGACATGCTTGCCATTCTTCATTGTTTTATATTTGCTGAAGAGAAAAAAGAAACTTATATACCATCATTTTGACCTAACTACTACAAAACAGAGATGAATACTCTTTCTCTGCACCTTATCGCCTCTCAAAAGTCAACGAAATGCCTAAATCAGCTCTTCAATCCCTAAAGCTGGATCGAAAAATATCCTTTAGAAAACTGTCCTCCCAACACATCCATCTCTCCCTTACGCCAAGGCCTCCCCTTCTACCACTTCGCCTAAAACCCTCAAGCCACTTCCCCCACCCCCATACCTTTCCAAACCTGACCAGGCGTCCCTATTCCACCTCCCTCCCTCAAACCCACCAAAGCCACGAATTTCTCCGAAACCCAAGCCCCAACACCTCACCACCCGCCACGTCTCAAGCAGACGAAAACACGAGTGACCCTCCTGAAAACACGATGCCCAACCTTTTCTACCCACCCTTGCTGTGCCCTTGAGCCCTAAGGAAATTTCTCGGAAAGGCATAAGTTTCTCTCCCACCCCTAAACAAACCACGAGCCTGTCCCTACCTCTCAAAGAATCCGTCCCTGACGATGTCCATCACTTTAGCCGCGCGGAACGAAGGAAAATATTTTGAATATCCCAACCATCGGCAATCAATCCCCTGATAAAATTCCGAACCCCATATCCCCAGAACCAAAACCCCTTCCCCCATACCACCCTGCAGAAATATGTTAACCCCCTACTTAGTAATCCCAATATCATAATTAACTCAGAAGATAAAGGCTCGACTGTAGCTTGAACACGCCTGACTATATCAATGAAGCAAACGACTGACACCTCTTCTTACACGCTTATCCCCAATCACCCAACCCCAATCTTTCAGAATAAAGTAAATTGTCTTCTCAAGGATCACGACGGGTGGATACGAAGGTTAATCCCCTGTTGGCAGAGCTCTCCCTCCCTTTCCCACACACACCCACTTCTATATATGTACTTCCTGAACTCCATAAGTTGAATTACCCTGATAGGCCCACTATATCCTCAAGAAACCCCCTAGCGGAAAAAAATATCAGCATATATTGACTATTACCTTCAACTACTCGTCCACTCCCTACCTTCCTATGTTAAAGATACCTACCATTTCATTGGACTTTAAAACTCAACCCCCTTGCTTCAAGATACAGAATCAAGGAAAAAATGGATGTCACTTCCCTTTACAGACAGAAGGTATATCCACCCTTTTATTCCAAAACGCCGTAATCCACATTTTCCCCATTAAAATCTCTTATTTCATCCTCACAACCAATTCCTTCTCCTTTCGTGCCTTGCAAGGGAACGTGTTCTCGTCCCGGGTCGAGGGGCCGTCTGTGGTGTCGTCTGCCTGTGTGGGAATGGGGGAACCATAAACAACGTCCTTTAACATAACGAGAGCAGACATCCGTTCGAGGCTTGAACCAGGGTTCGTTCTTTATCATTTCTGAGGGGTCTGCTTCGGAGGAGTTTCCAAGAGAACCCTCATTCCCACGCTGCAGTTAAACCTCGCCTCCCACCCAAACCATATATAAACAGCTGAAAATCTCTCTCGCTAGAGAGAAGTCCGCAAGCAGCCGGAGGCTATGCCACCCGGATTGACGCTGTACATTTAAGCCAATGCAACAACTAGTCTCTCAATTGCAATCGCTTGGGTTTTTCCTCTTCGGTGCCCGATCCCATGAAGTACTTGCCACTCGGGTGGAATCACTTCGTTGATAAAAAGATCATTGTCGTGTATCCAGCCACTCCGGGGCACGACATACATAATTTGGTGTCAGGTCTTGGGGTGGGCGCAGCGATTTGTGGTCGGTAAGTCACACTCATTCCTCATCCCCTTTCCCTAGAGAAATATTGTTTGACAAGAAGCGGAAGTGATCAGTTTAGTCAATATGGCGAGTAGCTTAAGGTGACCAGATTTTAACATTACATTCGTAAAGGGGGACACCATTGACCGGGGGGGGGGGGGGGGTTT
>LYUA01000480.1:353191-372768 GCA_002093875.1 Calopteryx splendens | reverse complement strand
TAAACACTGTCCCTAAGGGCAAAAATGATTAATAATAATAATAATATATATAATGGAGAATATAAGTTGGGTAAAGAGGTAAAGAAGTTGGGTAAAGAATCTTCGGGAGAATAGAGGAAGTTGGTGGAAACCAAAGGAGGCAAAATAATGGGTGGGGGAGATATTGAGAGGCAGATATAAAGGATGGGATATAAAGGATGATTGAAGGTATAAAGAGGTAAAAAAAGGAAAGAATTTAGGGCATACAAGTGGAGTTCTACAAGACACATAATGAGTAATAGTTCATTTTGACCGTCCATTAACGACCTCTAATTGGTAGATTACCAACGTGATCATTTTTCCTTAGAATAAAGCATGGTGACATCTTATATCCCACTAATTGTTTCCCATATTTTTATACTGGAAGCTAGTCGATTACAAAATATTTTCGAGGTGGAAATATTAGAAGGAGCTACTAGGGTGGACTAAAAAGATGCATACGTATCGATAGAAAAATTGCATTAATGCAGCTATTTCCGTCTTACTTTTATCAATTATTCTCTTCAGATTTATTTGACGTCCTTCAATTACTTTTTTCATCCCCTCCATCTTTTTTGCCTTGCTTCCTCTCTTCTTTTTTTTCCTGGAACTTTCTCTATCGGGCCATCGAGTCTCATAATGATTCCGATAAGAGTTAAAATCTCTCATTCCTTTCGGAGTTTCCCTTAGACGTCCCAATGCCTTTCTTGAGCCTTTCAAGTAGCAGTCATTCTACCCGTCCATTCTTAGACTCATTTTTCCGAGTAGACCGATTTTCAAGTGACTCAAGAAGTCTCTTTTCAGATACAGCGTTCACTCATGGCTTTCCTTTTTAAGGCTTTCCTTTCTGATTATTTTCTCGTTTATTATATTTATTTTGAATGAAGGTAACGGAGAAGCTCATCAAGAATACCTGGTGATCTTCCATAAAATACGCAGGAGAAGTGGGAAGGAGTGCATGGGCGAAACGGGAGTACTAGTATCAGTCGCTGCACGCTGAAAGAGGCGCGATCTCGCACTTCCAACGCCCAATCCACTAGGCCGGATGAATTTGTTTAGGTGACGAGGTCCGTCACCAAAGCAATACCCATGTGAATTTTCGAAAGATCCATTAAAAGAGGAATCCTTTTTCTTTTGGTGAAAGAATTATAAATTTATCTGAACATTTATTCAAACCAAACGAGGTGGATTTAATAGAGAAAGGTTTACAATGCGTCTCAAACATCCCGCTTGCCGTCAACGACGAAAAGCATCTAGTAGCAGACTTGGAAGTTGCCTTCAAGGAAAGAAAAAAAATGTAAAAACTATCAAGGGCCCATGAAATCGAAAAATGCTTCTCAAGAAGTCTCTACTCCCGGGAAACCATCAATAACTCTCATATGGAATAGAATGCTCTGAATTCCATCAGACACGCTTTATCAGCCAAAAATGTTACCATTCAAAGATCCGAAAAATGTATTTGGTGGTGGTCCAAAATAAAAACAGCTACATCTACAAATGTGAAGATTTTTATCTCAGAGAAATACATAAAAAGTTCGCACAGTGATTCGACAGGAAATTCCAAAGTGCTTGTAAAATTTCATAAATTCCTGCTCAGTTCTGTTTAACCACGTGAAAAACGAAATTTAGTGGAAATATTCCTTCAGTGCCTCTCTTTCAAGAGCTCTCAAAAGGGCACAAATCCAATGTCCCAATAAGACCAATTGTATCCAATTTATCATCTCCTTACCACCTTTTAGCCAACTAAACTAAGAGTCAACGAAGTATCCAGACAGCATTCCAAGTTCTCTTCCAATTACCGCGTAAAAAAACTCCTCCGCCAGTGAACTAGCGAGGGCAGTCCTCCCAAACACAAGTGCATCCTCTCGTCTCCTTCGGCGTGTGTAATCTCTTTCAGAGTGTCCCCATTAAAGCAGCACTGCAGTTGGCCGCCGAGAATATCCCTCTAAGGAAGGCAACCCATAACCCCTATTGTGATTGAGGTGTGCGAAGGTACGGAGCTGAGTGTTTTCCAGAACTATTTCAAGTTCAACGGTACCTCTTTTAAATTACAGAAGGGGTTAGCCATTCCAGTTCTCCATTGCTAACACTCGTTTTTATGGACTCATTGGAGAGTATTCTATTCTCCTCTTCAAAGGCCTCTCTATAAAATCTTTTCGTTAGATCGCTATGCTGATGATGATATTTTGTGCGTGGCCTAGATCAGAGAGACTAGAAAAAAGAATTTCTTGACTCTTTTAAATTCAAACAGTAAATCCATCAAATTTGCTGTAGATCAAGAAATTGACGGATCTTTAAACTTTTTAGATATTACTATCGCCAAAACAATCGAAATCTGTTGTTTTCGAATTTCAGGATAGACAATAACAGATCAAATCATTCATATGAATTCCAGACACCAGTTCTCCCAAAAATTGGCAGCTTTTCATTTCATGATCCACCCTCTATGAATGTGCGCGTGTCACACGGTAGTAATTAAAGAGAACTAAAAGCAATTGCGATGAATAACGAACAACTTCCACAGCATTATATTATATATACTTCCAAAAATAGTATTTAAAAAATTAGTAACATAACCATTAATTCTATCATCTGTACCTCCTCCGTTATGAATACCACAGTGATAAGGAAAAGGATTTTTACTCAGACAATAACCAAATAAAACCACAAAGGCGTTGCTTAAACACAAAATAAAACTTGTCTGCAATAGAGCTAATCCAAAGAATCTTTTATCGTACGGATAACATGCCAATTTTAGAAAATAGCGGAGTTTATCAACTTCAATGAAAATGTTCTGCCGCATAAATGCCGACAAACCGGATGGAATTCCATAAATGATAAAGAAGCATCAGGCCTGCATTAAAAATTAAACCAAACATCATGGACACAGACGTTTCATTCCTAAACTCCGTCATATAGAGAGAATAAGTCTCCGTCTGGATGCACTCAAACTATACAAATTGTAAGAACTATGGGTTCATAAATTGTGGCATATAATAAACGACAATTTGTGTGCTTTCCGCTCATCCCTCATCTACCTTACATTTTTTCCGATTAACCAACTATTCCCTAAAGTGTTCTGCTCCACGGGTGATGCATAAAATGTACCCGATGGGTAAAATAATTCAGTTCGCCTGAAAATGACTTTATGGTCGAAACCTAGGCAATTTAAAAAAACAATTTGGAAAACCAAGTGTCTTTATCTTTTATCATGGAATTAGTTGTATTTTTGCTTGATCAAGCTTTATATAAGCAGTCTTTCGAGGAACTGAAATTATTGTTCAGCGCATACAAAGCCATTATAATGAGTTTAGAAGTATCAATGATATGAATAATAATTTAAAGATATTCTAAAAAAATGTAAAAAATTAAAGTTATAGAGCTTAAACTAGATAAGCTTAAACTGTTCATCTTTTCAGGAAGTGTGTCCGACGAAGATGGGTGTAGTCGTAACGACGTAAAAAGAATAGTTATTGAACTTGGTTGAGTGGCGTTTTAAATAAAGGAAGAATTGATGACAAGAACCTCGAGATAAGAAAGCGAGAGAACATTTATGAAAACCTTCACGAAGAGTGCAGTTCAGTATGGCTCAGAAACTTGGACATCAATACAAGTGGATGAGTGCAGATTAGAGGCATTGGAGGTATAGCTGAGGAGGAAAAAATAATAGATAAAGGAAAACGAACGAAAGAGTTGTAGTCTTGGGGAGAGAGAAGATAGTTTGTGATAAATGCATGAGAAGTGGATGAACGAAATTATATTCACTGGCAGGGTGGAAAGTGGAAGCCTGTGATGTGGAGAGGAGAAAGCCAGTGGGTAAGAGGTATAGGAGAGGGAATAGTTGCTCGGAATTGAAGGGTGATGGGAAGTTCATTTTTGGAATTACGTATTGTGACGTAGGTCATGTTAGGCTTGGTATATGAGGAGGGAATCAGTGCTAAAGCTCTTGTCCCCTACGAAAACCTTACCCTCACAGGTTGGCTTCTTATAATAATAATTTTTCATTGAATTCGGTATAAGTTTCCTTCCGTGCATAATTACTCATTGAATAAATTGACTGTGATGGTCATTTTATGATGTTTAGGTGGGAGCGGTGTCATTAGGGTGGTGATGGGCTCGTAGAATGGTGAAATGCGGGACCCAGGGAAATGAAATGAAATGGGTCGTCGAATTCATGGAGGTACCCAATTTTCCCAATGAATTCGTGAATTTTCCATATTTTTGTACCAAAAATCTGGTGTTCACGGTTTTTTACGACAGTTTAATGTTTTTTTATTGCCGATACTACAGATATAAAAGTACGCGGGCTTATATAAAATGAAGTTGCACTAGAGGAAAATTTTATTTATTATCAAGTCCGGTGTGGATCAACATTTCCGTGTTGATTTGAAAAACGTTTGCAATTTTTCACTTATATTATGACGAACAATTTCGTCAAAATGCAATGTTTTCATAGATCTGCTCAGTTTTACAGAGACATTTATTTTATATATATTGATATATTGAGGCGTATTGAGATGTATTTAAACTTGGGTGGGATTGGTTTAACTTCGCCCACCACACCCCGCAGCCTCAATAAATTTCCTTTACACTGTTACCATCAATTTTAGCACCACCATGAAATACATCTAAGTTGACCGTCATAATAAAATATCAGTGGATAATTGCAAACGTATTTCTTTTTTGATGAATCTAATGATTTAATTAAAAAGGCTGCTTAACTGGTCGTCGGGTAAACGCCATTTTTTTTAACTTCGGGTACCTACATTTTTGGTGCATTGGCCTTGTAATAATAGGCAGACCGCCTTTTCACGGCGTGGGAATAGCATGTAATCAGGGTGTTTTCAGATGTTTTCCGTGCACTTGGCCCGAAGCCCTTTTTGTTCCCTCGGACGCAGTTTCACGGCGTCCGAGGTTGCTCGCCTGGCCGCAAGGAGTCCGAGCAAAAGAGAAACGGGAGGCGCTTAATGAACCTCCACGGAGAGCACCACCGCCGCAGCAGCAGCAAGGGCAGCTGTGTGAGTGGAGCCTTAATTGGAATCGCGGAATGTCACTCCGGGTACCATTGGGGCACCAACTGGAGAGAATGCACCATGCGAAGCGGACGGAGATGGGGAAAATTTCGAATGGGATCGAAGCGATTTTTGGTCCATGTAAACTCAAATTTAAGTGCCGATGATAAACAGATTCACGCATTAAATTTTTTTAGAAATATATTTTTATACCACCTTACTATAATGCTGCTTTTATTTTGCCATTAAAGTTTCCAAATGACAAATCTTCTAATATTTTTTCAACTCTTCAATTATTATTATTACTATTATATTATTATAAATATTTGGAATACATTATTCAAATCGGAAGATTAATCTCACGGGTATGTAACATGCAATGTTCATGTTCTTCACTTTCAACGACGCGTTACTGGAATAATTGTTTTAAAACGACTGTCTAAAGAGGCTTGAATGAAGCGAAGGGAAAATGTTTTACGACATCGACGTGTTATACACTTTAAATCTCAGCTGCGCTGGACACTCTTGGCGTCTCATGAATATATACAACACTCTCATTTCGATATATTCTTAAAGAGCTATTTTGTGACTGATACATTTTTAACTATTTTAAATGTAATAGATATTTTCATGGATTAAGTACAGCCTTTTGATATCAAATTCGGGATGAAAATCCTGGAGTTTTATCTCTGAATATCCGAAATATACCATGATAGATTACTCTTCAGTTTACTGTATAATTTTATGAACAGTGTATGTTAAAATAAAAGCGGTGATTCTATCACTATGTCTATAAGCGCTGTCAGGGGTCTTATTGATCTGATTTTTATATCTATTTCTACATTGTATCTGCGAATCTGCCGCAAGGGAGGGTGGCAGGGGGTGATAGGACACCAGCAGTGAATGAAAAAGGACATAGGGGAGGAGAAGTTTTGAATCTATGTGTTCGACGGGCTATTTCTCTAATTTGATCACCATTTTCCGACTTACCTATGTAGCGTGGGGGTTGAATTTATTTCTCTTTGTCACAAGTAAAATTACACGACCGGTACCTTTTGATGAATTCAAAACTAGCTCATGCATTCCCATCCCAAATAACGCATTAATTGCGTAAAAAACTTAATCATCGCGTAGCGCTCCTGGTCCTCTCATTAAAAATTTTAACAAATCGGGCTATTTTCCTCTTCATTCTATTTAATTCTTGAAACAATATTTTTTTTAGAAATATGGATCGAATACGCTCGCAGAATTTTTTTGTGAGTCTAACTTACGAGAAATAGCTCTTGTTTCACTTTTTTTCGACTGCTTTTTTTCTACTGCTGTTTGCTCAAAAAATAATAACACCACATATATTACGCATGTATTTCTCCGCAAGCACGCAATGCGATGTAATGGTGACGCCAAAGTACTTCAAATGGCAAGCAGATCTAATTATTACGTCTGAAAGTGTAACTGCAGGTTATAATTCGTCCTTTCTCTTTTCTTCTGAATTTCGCATGTATGTCTCGTTCTTTGAACTCCTCCCCATAAATCGGGTATTCTCTAATTTGAATCAGCCATCAGGGTCCTACGACCCCATTCAGTACACCATTTATGAACGCTATGGAAATCACGCAAATACCTTATTACAATTTACAAGTATTTCGTGCGTGGCTAAAGTTTTTCCCAATAAATGACGCTATCATTTTTTTCATCAACATTGTGTCACATGTGTGTAAAAAGAACAGTATTCAGGTTATTCTTGATCTTTTTCGTTTGCTTTTTGCCTTTTCTGTGTGTGTGTGTGTAGTGACTTTTTTGCTTGTGTTCCTCTTTATAGCCTAAAATGCAGTTGCGCGTTGCAGTTGCCCTTCAAGTGGAGAGCTGGCTTATGTAGACGCTTATGGTACCGTGTATTGCAATTGAATGTATCCCATTATGCGGTGCATGTCCCCCTCCCCCCCTTTGAGTTGTATTATTTCTTTAGTGCATATGCCTAGTGTGAACGTAACCCCTGCAATACACCCTAACGGTTGCTTGTAGGGTATAATGCAGATATTGATTGGTCCCATAACGCAGCAATGAGGGATATCAGAAATTACTTGTACTAGGTATGTGAAAATTCGAGCCGTCTAATGTTACTATCTGTTTGTGCGACTGGTGAGAAATTCTTGCATTAATTTAATGTTGCTTTAAATGTGTATTAGTTTATTTCGACATGCGAAATCTCGTCAAAAGCTCCTTTAAAATCCAAAAATATTCCGTCCACCTGTTTGCTATTTTCTCATGATTTTAGAATTTAGAGAATAAAGAGACCCTGTTGTGTTTCGCACCATCCTTTTTTTCTAAAGGCGTGTTGGTTGGTTAGATATGAAACCTTGGTTTCCGAGAAATGTCATGACGTTGCTCCCGGCGACGTGATCTAGGGTTTTTGGAGGGCAGAGAGGTTAGCGAGATTGGTCGATAGTATTGGGGTCACGTTTGCTTCCTCCTTTAAAGATAAGGGTTACTTAAACTCTTTTCCGACCCTGGGGAACACCGCCTTCAGAAGTCGACTTGGTGAATATGTTTTAGGGGAACCGTGAAACGTCGTGGTCGAGTCCTTTGAACACTCTTCTTGGAGGAATCTCCTCTGGGCCTGGAGATGTGTTTGTTTTAAGTCGGATGAGTGGTTTAGTGATCTCAATATGCGATATCATTGTGCTTATGAACGTAGGCAGTACAGAAACTGTGGCAAATTTTGTTCGAATTATTCACCTTTTATATGCTTTATTTTGCTTAGACTTGTGAGACATCGTATGGATATTTTGTGTGAAAAAGTTTGCTATTGATTTTAAAAAGGTCATTTCATAGAAATTTGAGATCTACATTTAAGCATGCAAAAAATGCAAGCAAAAATCTTTTCTGTTTTAGTGAATTAGATGCAAATATATCTTGTCTCTTAATGTCTATTGCTCATGTTACTTTTGCGTAAAACGGTTTATAAAATCATTTACATTTTATGGAACAATTTTTGCTGGCGATTAAACCCTTTCTAAAATCGGGTTTCATAAAGAGTTTTACCAAATGAATCTGATATTATTTTTTCAATCGTTTTATAAAAAACCAATGGCCCTGGAAGTAATGGCATTTTTCTCAAAAGTGAGGACGCAATTATTGTTATTAGTGCTGGAAATGTATTTTTTGGGGTGGCATGATTTGGTATTTTCGTTCTCACAGAAGTGGCAGTTAACTTTGGCAGATTGGTCAACAATTATGGCCATCCAGAATATTTTCTATAATTGTTTTTCAAGTCTTTTCGTAATTTCGTTTTCCTAAGAGTTTCCCTATAGACTTCCTAGTCTTGTGCTCTCGCATTTATAAAAGTTAGATCTAATATGGATGGACTTGGATGGAAGTAAGTCAGGATATTCGTTTTACTCCTAAATGAAATTCACTCTGAATTTTGCATGCTACAATAGTTTGGTGTTTTCTACGATTGATATGGCCTTACTAAAATGTATGCCATACGATGATATGAAATAACTGCTTCTGAATACTCGTGTCTCCCTCTCTTCATGGCAACTACAATGCTAGTACTTGTTTTCCGGTGATAGATAGATAAACGTCTTTATTCGGAAGAAATTGGGACCATAACATTTATTCTTCAATTCAACCCTTAAAGATTAAACCTCAAAGGGAGATGGGTGGCTAATTCCATAGAAGTGAATTATTTACATTAAAATATTCCTCACTTTGCTTAGGAAGGATCTCATCTGCCTCATGATAACATTCTTTGAAAAACTCAAACTTCAGGACGTCGATAACCTTTTCGGAGGGCATTGCATACATTTCGGAGTAATTTCCAAAAGTTAATGCCGAACTTTAGTCTTTAGTTTGTTTTGCCATGCATCGAGTGGAAAGGCATTCAACATATGAAAATAGATTCCCGAATTTTGTGAGGCATTTACTTTTCTTGCAGCAGCCCAAACTGTTCTTGATATATATGTCCCACACTGATGAAACCGAAGCAACTTTATCTGCTTGCATCCATTCTGATTATATTCATCTAATACCAAATCTTACGTCTTAAACATACTAATACCAAACCACAATGTACCTTTTTTCTTCATTTTACTCCAAAGAAATTCTATCTCCCATTCATCATGTCATAGTGCGTCATTGCCTATGGACCAATGGTTGTAAAATCCTCTATGTTCTAGAACAGGACAATATAGTCATCGAAATCGTCTAAGGAAAACTCTCTTCTCCCTTCCTCGTAGCTTCAGTTTCCGTGTAATCAATATCTGTTTCTCCAAAATTAAAAATAATTCCAGATTCAGAATTATCTGTGCAAGAAGGTCGACGTTCAGGAACTAAATCGTCGTCAGAATTTAGATAATTGAGTGTCTGTTTGTGTTCTTCTATACTCTATTTGTTCTCTAACATTTTTTTCTCTACTTCAATCAAATAATCAGCATGTAGCTTGTGTTGAAGCGACATTTACATCACGTTCTTTCTTAAACTAACTGAAACAGGAATATTGAGTTGAGGTTTGCGCCCAGGTTGCTCTGATGATCGATGAATACTATCGTACCGTTCTGTGGAAGAAAATCAATTGTGATTTTCCACGTAGTTTTTATTCGTTGTGGTGTATTTAAAGGACTCATGTTCTTTTTCAAAAAAATCAATCTTACTGATGCTGATAAATAAGAGCAATTTTCCTTAAAAAGAATTTAATGCGTAAGACGCGCGTTTCGGCTTACATAGCCATCAAATGGTACAAGACAATTACAATGGTACGATTAATATTTTAAATTGCCTTGGGACCTTGACATTGATACGGCATAAAGTGTGCGAAAGTAAAGAATTTATTGCCGACAGTGAATACTTAAAGTAAGGCATAAAATATTATATTGTTATAGACAAAGTACTATCCATTTTGAAATAAGAACTACTCTTGTGATATCTAAATAAAGAGTCGAACTCAAAAAACAGGCGACCTTATAATACTCCATTTGAAGCCTTATGTCTTATTTTTATAATCTCTCAATTGCTATTTTATATGCAGAATGTAATATCATGCCAAATGCGTGACTTTACAGCATTCCCGAATAATATGACTTCTTTTCTAAATGAGAACATAGCAGGGGTCATTTTTTTCCCTTGGTACTAATCAGTAGATGCTGCACCTTGTTAGCCATGGGAACTAGGATGTATTGTTGCTCCATTAAATTTGCCAAGAAATAGGAAAATTCCAAACATTTCAAATCGATAGGAGGCACATCAAATCTACATGATATCCTGCAATCGGGTGTGTGGCATATGTTTTTTCACAACATACATGCACTGTCAACATTATACTATACTCGAACGTTAGAAACAAATGGAGGGGTTGTAAATTTCAAGCAATGGAAGAACATCAACACATTTGCATTGCAATATATACGTCAAAGTAAAAAACAGTACTCTACGAAAGCAAGACGAGCTGCTAGTAGGGGTTGCAATTAAGTCACGTAAACTTGCGATCAACTAACTTTCCTAATTTACGTGATATATTCTTTTCTGAGAGCTATCTTTGGCAATTATTCTAACCCTTATACTTCGAGGAAAAATTATATTTTAAAAATAATTGCTCTATAGTTTATCTACCTGATCTTATTTTTGCCATTGCTCCAACCGTAGTACGATGGGTTTAATAGTAGATTTTTGGCATCGTCAGAAAATAGACCGACTCCTAATTTATTTGACAAATGTAATCTAATATTTAGCCTCCGGTGAGTAAGGATTTCTAAACCTTGTTCTAATAATAATCCAACAATACTATTAAATTCATAATAACATCTCTTACCAAGTGGAGCTCCATTTCGCTTAATGGAATATAATTCTGCTATCAAATCTAATTAGTAATGAGCCCATACATTAGTGACATATTCTATGACGTGACTGGAGAAAGATGACAACGCTCACTTACCCTCTCGTTGCATTAACCCACTACGCTTTCAATAAATCCTTATTTTTTGTTAGTTTACCCCAAGAGAATGTCGTGTGTATGAGTAAGCGTATTATGAAGTCTACACTTGATATCTAGGCATCTTTGATTCAATATGTTGATACAATGGAGCATTGGCCTTTTTCAAAAAGTAAAACTCTGTAAAACTCATATTCAATTCCAGTTGCCATTTTGTCGCATCAGTCGTGTATAAAATGTAGCTCATTAATTAATGCTACTCTAACTTCGTGAGAGCGAATGTATCTGTAAATGACTGAATCGTCAGCAAAGTGCACGAATTTTACTACGCACTGTAATGATATGTCGTTGGTGTAAAGAAGGATCAATGCAGGACCGTCGGCACCTCCATCAAAAACTGCTGATGTGAATTTGACTGCATTGAAGTTAACGCCATCTATAACGGCCCTTTGCACTTTATTATTTAAGAAATATTTTTACATTTACATCTATTCCGTAGGGTTATAATTTCTTTATCAACCTACAATGAAGTACTTTGGAAAAAGTTTTCTTAAAATCTAGTAAAATCGCATCGGCTGGAACATAATTTTCTACCAATTTCTTAGAAAGAAACTAAATATTCGAATTTTAGAATTTAAACAGAAGGAATAATTTCACCTCCAAATTATATTGGCGGAAAAGACCACGACGGGAAATTGAAAAACATGGATTGCCGAGCGTATAGATATTATTATTATTAATAGTAACCTACCGGTTATGGTAGGTTTCTGATGAACACACGATCTCAACAGTACCGTTTCCGCATTTTTTCCCTCCTTATTACATCCAATATGCCTAATCTTAGTTCCTACCCCATATTTCTCGTCCCCTATTGTATCGCTGTCTTCAACAATCCATCGCCTCTTTCAATGCGCCCCGCATCCACTCTCCCTGCCTTATTTGGATTTATCCCAATTCTCCCTTTCCTCTCTCCCATTTGCCGAATCTCTTCGTCCGTTTTCATTTCCATCCATTTAACACTTTTTCCATCCTTCTCCACACGCCCACGTCTAATTACAGCCTCTCCAACCTATCCTCTTTCCCTTTTTCCCTTTTTCGCGCGATTCGTGTATATAACAGTGCCTAAGACAGACGGATGTTCGATCATCTCGATTGTGAATGGATGCCGAGTGCTGATAATAGGATTAATCAATGTCATTGACATCTGGTGTGACCTAACATCCCCTGCTACAGACCACCCTCGTGGTGGTTTGCAGGGTAGTATGTAGACGGAATATGAGTTCATTATGTCGTGTTTAAAACGAGCAAGCTTGGTATCGTATTTACTACGGAAATCTTGCTGACTTTTCATTAATAAGTCCTGGCCATCGAGATGTTCACTATCGAACTATTAATTCTGTGTTCCAATGCTTCACATGACATGTATGTGAGTGAGCTCTTTCTGTAATTACTCTTATCCTCCCTATCACCACTTTTAATTTTGTGTTATTTAAGCTATTTTCTCGTAATCCGGTGACATTTCATCTGTCACGGACTTTTAGAAAAAATATTATCTTCAGATATGGCGCTGACTCCGTTACCAGTTTTATCCGAACTGGTATTAGATGTGGTCCAGATGATGCCTTAGGGTCAATGCCCTTAAGAAGTATTTCTGGTCCACTACGTGAAAAGTGAATTATGGTCATTGGTTGGAGGAACATTTAAGGTAGCCTAACGGAAAGATTCTGATAGCCTTTGTTGAAGACACTAAAATTAAACTTAAATGTTTAATAAGTAGACATTTTCAGATGATCACTGATTTACCGTTTCAGTTTTATCATTTTTCAACGACTTTACTGAGGACCTAGAATTTGCATGAACTTCCTTGAAATACGGCCAAAGTTCTATCCATTTCTCGTCTGAATAGGAGCCCTTATACATTTTATCGACCGCCAAAAATGATAAAGAGTCAAAATGACGCGCACATTTCTTCTATTGTTTTGCGGTTTACTGTCTGAAATAAATGATAGAATCCACATTGTATATTTTTAGTAAATCCTAATTTGTCCTTTCATAAGAATTTTAATCTTTTATTAGCCCTAGACTTGTGTCATAGTGTTTTACGAATCACTAAATCCGGTTCATTTGCTTAGTATTCTAATTGCGTTTTGAAGTCGTGTCTCCAATAGAATATTGAAAAAAGTATACATGAAGTCCTCCGATGAATATGCTCTTCAAGATCGACCGTATCTTATTAAAAATTGTCTTTTAACGAAAAATGTTTGAGACACGGTGAGAGAAGTGGCTCGCAACTAATCTTTCGTTTAAACATTATGCAATGAAATTTGGTTAACAACCTTCTACAGAAGCCTGCAGATAAAAAATCTGCTGTTTTCCAATTTCCTTTGATTTATTTTTAAAAACAGCATACAATCATTCTCGAGTTGGATTTTGTGACATAATCTGGTCTTTGCGAAAGATGGCGTCCATGTCATTAAGATGAAAACCACTCTAGAAAAATTCATTATTTTATTAATGGAAAAACGTCTGCTCTCACTAACGTTCCAACTAAACAAATTGACCCAAATTCAATCTGTTTTTAATTTTGATAAAATCTATCATTGATTTCTGATACTCCTGAGTGAATGTTTATCCTTGTAATTGTAATTCCTGCAAATTATTCAAAAACTCATAGGAATCCATTCCGTTCTGTAAGTACTAATTTGCTATTGCAATTAATTGAAAAGCAAATTACAGGTACAGGAATAGAATGGCATGATTTTTTTTGAAAATTTAAACTTTAAATCTTTATGTTTAAACTTAAAAGTGTAAACATTAACCACTCTCTAGGTGGCTCTTGATAGCTGAAATTTATTTGACATATTGGCTGTTGGCTGGAATCTTAAAATCACACTTCTTGGATTATAGTTTAGAGGGTGTTCTGCTTTAACGATAGTGAGCTTTAACTTTGCATTTATTCCTTGCATGAGCACTTAAGCCATTCGGGAAACAGTTTATATTGTGTAATTACCGTTGGTCAAAACCTGCCCGTCGTGTAAGCAGAAGCAGATTTTGACAACAGAGTGAAGACCCAAGTTTCACTACTTCTGGAATAGTTTTAGGAAATAGCATTAGTATTATTTTTCGCGGGGCGATTGCCATCAGCTCCACCCCGCAGTCAAAAACAACAATAAGTAGGTACATCTCTCTTTCTTTCTACTCCTTTGCATGTGAGCATTATCTGCTCCTTCCACACTGTCCTCTTTCTCTCTCTCCGAGGTGGACTTTGACCATTCCGCTGACCTAATCTCTTCCCCCCTCTGCCATAATATATCCCTTTGTTTATTTTTTTCCCTGTTCAGATTCATTCCTTCCTCCCATCTCGGGTCAAAAAAACATCCTCCAAGCCTCGCTCTCCCCCCTCCCATCGTCCAGGGAAACGGGATTATTATTACGCACAAACAGTAAGTAGCCCACCGGTCAAAAGGAAATTTTCGCTAGACCCAGGGACTAACCGCTGCCACGCTTCTAGACCCCAACTTACACGAAACTAATACTGTGTAACGCCCTAAATTTCAATAAACCATTGTTTAACTCCATTCGGTCATCATGTCCAACATGCCTTCAGTATTTTCCTGCCTCCACTTCGCTGACCCAACATTCACCGCTTTACATTACAGTCTTTAACATTTAACGACCTCCCTCAATATTCAAATCCCCCAATTCATACATTTTATTTTGCCTTCTTTGCATTCTTCCCGGCCACATTTTCTCTTCTCCTACCGTGAATATCACTTCAATCTTTTTTTTTCCTTTCTGTTCATTTTTTACCATTATTCTACACTCCCACATACTAAGTCTTTAATCAATGCTTATCGTTCTTTAAGGAAAATAGCACATTCAATGGGTGTTTGTTCTGAGTATTTTTCGTAGGGAATATGCCCAATATAATTAGCTCGTGGACGGTCACAAATGAGTATTTCTCTTTTTTTATCTTGCGAATTTCCCTCAACGTAAACTATTGTAATTCTTGAATTATTTCCTCTGGTTCTACATATTTTCTACCTACCTTCATGCTCTTCAACTCTTTCAACTGGCTTACTCTCATCTTTCCCTTTATCCCGCTTACCTAGCGATCTTCTCCTGTCATGACCTTGATTATTACCTCAAACTATCCCGTTGTCACCTCTTTTTTAGGAACAAGACAATGAGCAATGTGTCTCTGCACCAAACTATTCTGCATGTTATGTGACGATTGGATGGCACAAATTCACACGAAAAACATAATCACACTGACACACATTTTCGACGGAAGCTTTCGGCTGCTTCTTGCATCCTTCGTCGGTCGTAGAAGACTGCTTCCTTCCCCCGCGTGACGCTGAGGCGGGATAAAGGGGTTTGAAAGGGAGGGGAGGTGGAGAAAGGGGAGGGGTAATGAATGGGTACGCCGTTCTACTTGTGAACGTTCAAGGCCGGGTTTTTCAAATGCCCTAAAAGAAAGATGGTAGGCAAGCTCTCGGGTCCTTACCTGGACCCTTAACTGGGAAGGGATTCCAAAATGAATAGAGAGGGAAAAACAGAGGTCGTGAGTGTCGGAGTGTGTGGGGAGAGGAAGAGAAGAGAGGGAGAGAGAAGCCGATTTCGAGGAAAAGCCATGATTGTTCATTCCGATGGCCAATGGAGTTGGGGCCAACATTCACCTATGTAGAACGCTGAGCAGAGGTTGCAGGAGAGGAGAGATGCGACGTTTTTTGTGAGGCAGTTTTGTGAATACATCGTGCTATTTAGCCGCAGTTACTGTTTCTTGTGGTGTGTGATGGTATTGGACAGCAGGCGATTAAAGGTGTTTGAAGCAGCTGATACCATGGGCATACCAGAAGAAAGAGTATGGTAGTACATTTTACTTGAAGAATTAAATATGAAAAAGGATTGTGCAAGTTGGGTCCCGCACTTGTTGAATGCTGACCAAAAACGAGTGCGAAATCTAATCTCTCTTAAATGTATGAACCGTTCTCAAAAGAATCGAACTGATTTTGTGCGCCTGGGGTTTGTTACTGTCGGTGAGATGTGGGTCCAGCACTCACCACGCGCCAGAAACTAAGCAACAAAGGAAGCAGCGGGTGGAAGCCGGCGGACCAGCCCCAAAAGAGGCGAAGTCGATCTCATCTGCCTGAAACGTGATGGCCAGTGTTTTCTGGGATGCAAGAGGGATTCTTTTTATTGATTACCCTGCAGAGGATAAAAAATAAATGTCTATCACTACGCAAGCCTTCTGGACCGACTGGATGAGAAAATACGTGGGAAGAGGCCTGGATTGCAAAAGAAGAAAATCATATTTCACCTGCAACTGCTTACTAAGGAGCTGGGAAAACTGAGGGATTTGAAATACGAATTTTTGGAAAATCCACCTTATTCGCCAGATTTGACACCCTCTGACTTCCACATATCCTCACATATGAAAACATTTGAGGCAGGCGAACGTTTTGAGTCCAATGAAGATCTATGACAACAGCCGAGGATGATTATTTTGCAGACCTTCCAGAATTGCACTTCCGTCATGGGATCTACTCAATGGAAAAAGGTTGGACCAAGTGTTGTTGATCTGAAGGGGGACTAAGTAGAAAAATAAGTGCTTTTTTGGCCTAAAAATAAGTCTTTCATTGCCAGGCCGAGGACGTTTCACCTCGCCTTTCTGTGTGGTGATTGGATGGCACACACGAACACGATTAACGAAGGCACACTGAAAATGACACTCACATTGCTAAAGGAAACTTTCGGATGCGTCTCACAGCCTACTATAGCCAACTACATCCTAGTATAGCTCACCCAGTACTAAGCGCAACGGCGTGTGAAATTCACAAATAAGGGCAGAGGGGACAATTCCTTTCTCTGTACCGCCTGTGATTTCCCAGGATGATATCTTGCACCCGAAAAATGGTCCACAGCTTAGGTGAAGTTGAGAGTGCCCAGAGACGTCACCCGGAATCGAACCCGGGTCCTCTGGTAAGTAACTCAGCTCTCTACTTACTGGACTACCGCTATAACTAGACTACTATATGGGTAATTTTATAACTTGATGTTTCTTTTTCATTCAATCAGAGTGGAAAATAACACGCAATGCGAAGTTCAAAAACGTTTTCTCAAATTTGAAGTTTTCATTGGGGAAGAATTTCCATTTTTTTTACTCTCAATGCTTTTTTTATATTCTGACATTTAAATTTGATCGGTGGAAGAAGGCACAAAGCTCGGTGTAAAATCTGACTAAAGAGTAAACAAGTCACAACCTCACCCTTAATACATTTTTCCGACTCTTTTCTAAAAGTTGCACTGTGTGTGTAACAAAACAGCTCAAGGTTCTAAAGAAAAACGCCAAGCGACTACGGTTTTTCAACGTTGGCTCAGTGCAGAAATTGCATTTATCTCTGGGGCTTTTTCCCTGTGTACTGATTTTCTCGAGCATGAAAGGCAGATTCGATTCCAATAAGAAATGTTATCGATTAAAAGACATTGGGGCAATTTAAACATGCAGTTTCTCAAATGTAGAGGCCATGAACTGCTTTCCCATTCATTCAGACTGAAAAAATAAAAAACTAGACGTTCGATGCTTGAACCCCATTCACATTTATTAAGCTCCTTGGAGAAATAAAAATTTACCTATTGTTTTGAGAGAATGATAAAGAAGATTATGCATACTTCAAGGAGGTTTGCCATTACCTAAGCGTTTGGTACCCGAAATAAGGAGGTCGCAGTGAAGACATTATTTCGTCCGAAGCATCTCCGGATTGAGATAAGGAAAAGGTCCTTTTAAACGCCCGAGCAAGGAGTAGGTTCCAGGCGCCTTTGAATGGCGAAGATTCGCCCTTAAAGCAAAATGTGATAAAAAGGGCCTTGGGAGCTAAGTGTGGCTGCGGGGGGGATGGGGGGATGGATTCAAATTATTAAGAGATAAAAGGAGCGGAGTGGGAACGTTCTGAAAGGACGCGCTGTGAGTTGTGTTTTATAATGAGCGGAGATAAGGGGTTGGATAAGGGATCAGGAATTACTGCGCGACCATTTGCGTGAGATTTCCCTTAAGAGGAGAGAGAGAAATGATAATTCGAATCTGGTTTCTTCTCCGCTTGTGCGCCCAAGTGTTGTTGGACTGTGCCTGAAGACTAAACTGGTAGAATGCGAGACGGCGAAAGGCCTCTGATGAAATGAAGATTCGAGGGTTTCGAGACAAAAGGACGTGGTCAGGCGGGGCATAATTAAATTTAATGAAATTTGAATAGATATGTCAGGGAGATTATATCTCGAGACGTCCCTTATCAGAAGTTTGATTGTTTTTTGGAAGGACTACTGTATGCTACAGAGGGAGAGGTTTCTAAGAAAATCCTTGTAATTCATTTGAAGTAGTAATTAACCTGAAGGATCTGAATATTCCAGCCATTCTACAGGTTCATTATGACTCTCTTTTGATTTTCGTAAAAACAATAAAAGAGTATTCCCTCGTGTTTAACTCTCGTTTTGTTTTCATCTAAGGTTAAATCATAAAGATACGTTTTTTTGCGACTCGATTTGGAAATGTTGAGGGCTAGGCGTTGAAAGCGCGTAAATAGTGCTTCGGTTCTCTCGAAAACTCACTGTTTCAATGCATCATGTGCGTTTGAGCGTCATCATATCATTTCAGTAATAATTATGATATAACTACTACGATTCGTGAAAGTTAAATATTCTGATGAAACAATTGTTGGTGTATATTTGATATTGATGGTAAACTATTTTCAACACAATCGCTTCGGTAACACCGGTGAGGAACTTACTCAACTCAATAGATAACCAGGACTGTACTCTCGAGAGCCACTGTATCAGACTTAACAAATTTTGAAATCTTGAATTGAACGCACGATGGTTTCTCACAGTCATTATGCAATTTTTGAGGAAGTGAGATTTTCGTTAAATATGAGAGAATGGAGCTGTGAAACCATGGCAAATAAACGCTACTGGTGAAGTGCTCCAGGAGTTATTCGGATCAAACGACATGTGGAAGGAGGTAACTTAAACTTGCAGAGAAATTTCATCTTAGATCCATCGCGTGGTAAACCTTAAAACGAAGATTTATTTTGAATCCACTACCGACACTTGTCCTCCAATCACTGCTTTGAAAATGCAGGGGTGTATCTTGCAAACCATTAATAGTTTGATGACTATCTGAGTTGTGTTTTTAATTTGGGTAAAAGTTTGGAGACTGCTCTAATTAAATTGGAAATCGATTGGTGCCGTTCCTTTGAATGACATTATGTGATTTTTACAGGAGATGAACTTCTGATACGCCTCATGTCATGATACTTTACCTCATATTCCTCGCAAGGCAAACTTGTTAACTGGAGGAAGAGTTCTCGGGTTTCCCACCGGGTCCAGGCGTTGGTAAGCACAAACTTTTCGAAGGCTAAGTCCGCCATCGTCTTCAGGGTGTCATTCACCCTGAAGACGACGGCGGACTTAGCCTTCGAAAAGTAGGTGCTTACCAACCCCCTGGACCCACCCACTCTTCCTCCAGTCTATTCGCCGGGAAAACCTGAGATCCTTCAAACTTGTTAATTTATCGCAAAATATTTCATATATATATATATATATATATATATATATATATATATATA
>LYUA01000479.1:383914-393992 GCA_002093875.1 Calopteryx splendens | reverse complement strand
AGCATTAACTCGACTTAGGACTCAAATATCGTAGATATCAGGGGTTGTTTGACGGTCTCGAGAGATTATACATTAAATGATAACATGAACATGATTTCAACTGAGGTTGGTCAAAAGCATTTTTAGTTGAATTTTATTGGCAGCTAAAGATAAAAAAAACATATAAACAACAATTGGAGCTAAAAAATCCACACAAGGATGAGAGCTATGATTAGCAAAAATTAGTGTAGGTATTGCACCCATCGAAGATTTTGGTTATGAAACTATCAGCGCTCTCAGAAATTCATTATAAAATTGATTTGAGAAGATTTTAATCAAGAGAATATAATCAAATGAAACCCCAAAGGTCAATGGGTAAACTATCTCCGGGAGGTAGCTTTTTAGAGTTCCTCAAAACTGAAGCTGGTCATTGAAGAAAGAAATTCACCCCAGAAGCAGAGAGATATCAACAACTTTTTATAAAAAATACTGCACATAGTGTCTATTAAATTATAACCTGAATCTTCATGCACAAGGTGCAAAACTTAGCATAAAATATAACGACCCTGCCTCCTAAGCTTGGACCTTAGAAGACTAGGCATCAGTCTGCGCAAATCCATTGCACCACAGGACCACATTAACGTATTAAAAGTATTAAAAATGCATAACAAATATCCTCTAAGCCGATGGATCCCAAATATTGAAGGTGTATTGTATAAGTGGCCTCATGAGCATGTAAACTTTGTACCTCTACTCTTTCATCGTACTCATTGGCGGATTTTGAAGATTTCCCGAAGACTGGACGGAGTAATGACATAACATCTCCGCGGACGAGTACTGTGAAGGTATATTAAGTTCACAATTTTAATTGTATATATTTTTAAAGAAGCTGCCCTGATGTAAAAGATTCCAGGAACACTTATCAAATGTGATGCCTTAGTTAAAATTATTATTATTAAATTAAGTATTAAATTATTAATTAGTATTAAATCAAATGCCTCTATGCCACTAAGAGGCTGCAAAGGACAAGATGGTAGGCAAATTCAGAGGAGTTTTTCTACATGGTTGGTTACGGACCCCCTATTACATGAGTATACGAATTGCGCAATATTTTATCAACCGTTCATGTATTTTTAGTTAAGGAATAGGTTTTGGGTACAGTTTACCTCTTTCTCAGCTTAAACAGTTGACACGAGTTTATTTTACTATACCACATGATTTCTGAATTAGATTTAGTGCCACACCTAAATTGAAGCTCTACTGAAAGTTGCCTGACCACATGATAAAAATATCTTAACCTCCAGAACTCTCGTCGTTCCTGAAGCCAAATCTCAAAGACAGGTGGCTTAATAGAGAAGCCGAAGTATGTTATTTTCTTCACAAAGGTTGGCAATTACTATATAACGATTGCGCCATGAGAGGTCAAGAAATTGATACATACATGACTTTATGGACGTGGAAAATTAATCAGTTAGGAGAGACTTTGTGAGACATTATCTCGGAAAAGCAAATTTTCCTACTTGCGAGTATATGATACTAAAAATGGGTTGCATCGAATCGTGACAATCTACAATGTTAAAAAAACATACAATAAAATGGGCACACTTCAGCGCTTATTCCAACCAAATTTAATACAAAAAATCTTTTTTGTTGGAGTACTTATTTTTTTATTGTAAAAATGAGTTGAAAAAATGCTATAATATTTTAACTGCTGAAATTTTGTTAGGAGAAATACGCATGTTTCAAATTAATTTCTTCATTAATCAAGTTGATTTATCATGACTTTTTCCCTATGATAAAACTATTTTCATCATCAAAAAAAAGTCTTTTACATTAAAATTCTGAAGAACCCTGTGCATGTAATGTTTTAACACAGGAGCTTTATCCAGATATATCAATGGGATAACCCCTATACTGTCTCTCTGATACTTTCCTGGAGCACACGATCACTTCGATTTGTAGAAACCATTTATGAACAGGAAAACACGATCTCAATTCAAAGAAAACACAGAACACTTGAATGAGCCACACGCATTATTTACTCCACCAATCAATACAACTTCATCACACCTCGAAGTGCCTCGCCTGAGAAAGAGAGCTACCGTGCGCGAAATGGTGAGTTGTGCTCAAAAGGAAAAAAGAAAGAAATGGCGGCAATCGGACGGCGGCGCCCACCCCCGCAGTGCTGCGCCGCCTCCCACTGGGGGACTGATGCACCACCCGAGGGGGGCGGGGGACCCTTACCTGAGTGCGGGGCCATGGTGGGCGGAGGCGGCGGGGGGCTGGTGGCCGCCGCCCGCCGCGGGCGGCTCCCCGCGGCGCCCCACCGCCCACCCCCTGCCGGGCACCACCTCCGTCGCGACGGCGTACTGCCGCTTGAGCCTCTCGCCGACGTCGGAGAGGCGGGGCAGCGCCCGCCAGCACGTCTTGATGCTGCACGACCCGCTCACGCCGTGGCACTTGCACTGCGTCGACACGCTCCACTCCACGGCCTGCGGGAGGGGGAGGAGATGCATACATAATGTACTATAAGAAGAAGAGTGCAAATGAACGAGTGTGTGAGCATTCACAGGTAGAGCTTGAATTCGTGAGACATCAAATGCAAAATAAAACAAGAAACTGAGTCACTGGTTTCGGCGGATGACTAGCGTTTATTAGAAGCAATATTTTAAAATAATGTTCCCGTGAAATATGCAGCATTCTTTGCGCAGTTTTTTTCGCAGCAAAATACCTCAAGTCACCCATAGTTGGTTAGATGAAATTTCATCGCACGACAACCTTGGATATGGCTAATTTTGATGTCGAGCTCCACGAACAAACATAATTCCAACAAATAATAAAGCGCATATTCATGCGCAAGCTCGCTACACAGGGGAATTAGATTTACCCTACGATTTTGAGTCTTTCGTGCAGGAATTGGGTGATCATGTACCATGAAATATTTACAGGAGTGTTCTGATCAACATTCTATGCAGAAATATCCAAATCACTCGGCAATAAATCCCTCTGAATATTCAAAACAATATTTTTTATAAATTTAATACATCTCTAAACAACGATATATTTTGGTACTATCAATCATTTTTACATTTTGGAGAAAATTAGAGCGGCACGGGAAGAGGAAGGAATGAAGACCATATGGACGGTATGAAGACGGCATAAAGGAATGAAAAAACTGAAGTAGGGAAGACCTTAGAGGAAACTCAGATTTTAGGTTTTTCTATATGAAATATCCTCGGGTGGAAAACACACGCCGAGGAAGGAGAATAGGTATGAAACACCGTTATTTACCTATCGAAGGAATAGTAACAGTTTAAGAGAGTTGCTGCTGTTACACATTTAATTACAGCTACTAAAACTCATGCTAATTATCCAATTGCTTCCCAAATTTTGGAGCTCAAAAAATACATATTCCTCTATTGATTATTTATGTGAAGGAATGACTAATACCACACTAAGATTGAAACTGCTTGGAAAAATCGAATAACACATTTCTACGAAAGTATTATAAAATTGTGGGCATTGTGTGACCGTGTGAGGCTCGATTCTTCTTCGCTCTATAGATCGAAGAGGAAATCAAGCGGCGAGCACAAACATTCCAAACATTCGATCACTCAATCGACGGCTCACAGAAAACGCCCTCTCTGCGTTGCTCTTGTTTGTGCGAGGAAACGGTTGACGCCACGCCAGTGATTTACATCCGCGAGTGTTGAAGTCTCCCTAAAGCCACTCATTTCGACTCTTGGCGTTGAAATCATCCCGGGAACGTCATCCTTGCGGGCGTTCTGGTCTCCGCCGACACCCACACGATTCCTCGCGCGTCTTCAGAGACGATTTTAACGAGAAAGAGAATTTGAGAAGATGGGTGGAGCTCATAAACTCAATCTGCTTGGAGTTGCTTAGAATTTTCAAGAATGATTTTTACTGTCTATTTTTTTCATATTTCACCGACAACCTATAGTCATTGTATAAAAATACAATTATTTTCATCACTTTTACAATTATTTTGTAATAAAATTCTAAAAATCGATGCATAGGCGGAATCCCGGTGAATACATGCCCTACTTCAAGGAAACATTCAAGGGCGCATTGAAAACTTCTCACGAGCGGAAATGCAATGCCAAAGAAAATTTATGTTCGGAATACTGCATTGCAAGAGTAAATTATTATGCACCTTGGACGTTTTCCCAAGCGGCGACAGGAATCAGGAGGAGGGAGGGTCTTTTGGGCAGTGAAAGGAGAATAAGAGAGAGGAAGTGGGAACGGGCGCGCCAGGGAGGAAGGGAGGAGAGAATTGGCGGAGGACACCCTCCCCTTGAATTTGAAGCGTCTATGAATCTTATTATAATATTGTAAGAGTGGTCCATTGTATTTCATCGACAACCTTTCCGAGGAAAGTAAACGTTGACATTGGAGAGATAAGCGCCACTGATTGCCACAATTACTTAATCCTGTGCCCCGATTCCTTTATTTTGGACAAGAACCCGTAAATTAAGAAAAACTTGGAACCCGAAGAAAAGATCGTCGGTTATATACGATATTTACGCACCGTTTTCCGAGTAAATATTTTATGGATTAAAGCAGCTCCAATACTTTCATTTAATGTATGTACTTGTATTGGTGCTCAATTGGTGGGCGCAGCGTCGTTATATCTCATTCTGTTGACTTGACGTATTTCAAGGCAAAATATTTGCAGCCATATATACTTACAAGTCATATCAAGTTCAAGTATTTAGCTGGCCATACGGATTCAAAGATCTATGTGCTTCAGTTTACAGTGACAATATTTCCCTAATAAAATGGGCTCTAAGACCTGTTTTCTTACAATAAAATTCAATCGGAGCCACCTAAATGAATTCGAACACATTAATACGCGCGAATTCTAAACGTTCATATTTTATAATTATTATTATATAAAAAAGCAGCTTCATTGCAAAATTAGAAAAAAAATATTTTAAGTTTGAAATATATGACTTATCGGCCATTTATCCTCCGTCACTCTTGTCTTGAATATCTTCTGATTTTTACTTAAAATTGTTAAATGGCAAGTTGTTACCTTGCGTCTGATAAATGCATGTGATAATGTGCAGTAATGTTTAAATGTATTTAAACTATAGATTCTTATCAAAGAAGCTACAAATTCAACCTTGATAATAACGAAATACACATACTCAAGCATTAGTCTTCTCAGTGGCTTTAAAAGGTCATTGACGGAACCTCAAATGCTATTTCAGTGCAATACTTTCCATTTGAACGCACATTTTACTGTGCTAATTAAAAGCATCTGGGAAGAAAAAGTTAGCTTATTTAAATTTATTAGAGAATTAGACAGTAAAATCGAATCGAACCAAATAAATTTATAATAATGAAGGACGAATAGAAAGAATTAATATTACCTGCGTAAGTTAATGCAAAGTTTTTCCGACATTGGTGTGTTAAGGCCAACGATAGAGAGCACTTTTCCTTTCCGAGAGTTAGCAAGGCTTTGAAGGAGGCCCGAGGGAAATGTAGCGCGAAGGGGGGAAGACAGAAGGGGGAGGTGGAGAGGGAAGTGGAGGCGTTTGTCAAAGGGGCGGGGGTCCACAGTGAAAGGGAGGTGGAAATCCGTTCACGGACTAATATGAAATCCCACCGCCCTTGGGAAATAACCGCCGTGTAATCAGCAAGCGTGCATCACGACGGGAAACAAAGCGCACTTAAAACAAAACCACGGGCGTGTGTAATGAACCCTCACACGGCCGAGAAGGGACAGGATGGGCAGAGGGGCATGTGGCATATTCCTCCGCGGCCGGAAACGCTCTCCCGAGAGAGTGAGAAGGAGAGAGGGAGGGAGAGAGATAAGTGCATCGCCCATTTGCCATTTCCATGGATGTCGCATAAATAGAATGCAACGGGGTGCACAGACGACGAACCAACCCCTCCCCCTCGTTAGGGGGAGCGAAGGGCGGGAGAGCGCGGCCCTTTGACTCCCCTGCCACAAGGTGATAAGTCTTCCGAAGGAAAGAGATTGATTACTTTTCTCATTTTCAGAGGAGTTCCTCCGGGCCCTGCGCTTGTTTAAGTCCCAGCAAAACACTAGCTTATCCTGTACTCTAAACGACGTGCGATGAGAGCTATGGTGCGCCTATTCTTACTTAGCAATAAATTGGTAATTGAACCATTGATGAGCACATCGTTCTATTGCACCCGGAAGCAGTGACAAATATTAATAACGCATTTTAAAACTTGGCGAATACTAAGTACATATTGAACTAGATGAAATGGCACTCGCATAATGTTTCTGGCCAAAACGTATGATGGATATTGGTAATTCATGGATGTGAATTAGGTCGCAAACAGTCAACATTTTGACGAACTTTTATATTAAAAAATAGAAAAAATTACCAGCATTTGGAGCACCATTACATACTCTGTACCATTTAAAACAGTATACCAAAAATAGCCTTGGTCCAATAACAGAAGTATAGAAAATAAACATACGCCGCTTTTCTGAGAATAACGAAGCGATTCCTTCCTTATTTAGCAATAGTAAATGAATCATTAAAAGAAAGAAGAGTAATTTATTTTTTTACGATTACTTATTAATCATTTCGTTCATTCATTCTATGCCCTTCCTATAGCAACCACATTTCCAATGCAGCTTCACGATTGTTCAACTCGCGATATTTAGGGATACAGAATAGTCTATTTATTTTTTGAAAAACAAAAAAAACCTCCCGGAAAACCAGTCCATCTTTTTATCCGACTACTTGAGATGGTATTTGCGCCCAAGGAATTAGAGCAAGGAGATAGTTAAGGGAGATAAAATATTCCTCATGTAAATTCTAAAATTTAAAAATTGCTTTCTAATAACAAGGTATATATCTACTCCAAAGTAAGGCTAAGAAATTGAATCAATACACAAATAAACTTTATAATTTAAGAACTATTCTTATACCACTCATGACATCGTACCGGTCTATCCAAAATTCTACCCACGCTTCAGCGCCAGTACCTTCTCTCGAATTGGAAAAATCCTTGCGGCATCTTTCGCTCGACTCGAAATCGAGGAGAGAAACATTGCCCTACGGGGAATGAGGCTTGTCCCGTAGGGAAACACTCCCACCTGCTCTGCTCGCCAGAGATCATTAGTTCTACCCTTTGAGAGTGGAAAATTAAGTCACGCCGCTGTTGGATCCGCCCGTAGGCGACAAACGGAAGTTGATGTAATTGATGTGGTACCGATATGAGCAAGGTAACGAAGAGTATGAGTAGGTAAGAGTAAGAGTCGCAACTTGCTAACTCATAGTTAGTTACGACTACATTGCTAGAGTGATCTTGACGCGTAATCTTCAATTTTTTAAAAGAATAACTAGGCTTCTCAGCGAGTTTAATGTCTAAAAAAATAATACTATGCCTTTCAATGGGAACGGAAAATGAGCTATTCAATTCACGGCGAAGGCGATATTTCTCAAAAAGAGGGGATTTCTAACCCATGGAACAACTAATCACAGGTGCACGTGTAAAACTGATCCATGGAGGAAAGACGTAATTTTATTGACTTTTTGATGATCAAATTGGTACTCTTTTTTAATGTGTTTATTTTTGGAAGCAATAATACTTTAATTGGTTTAATACAGCTTTAATAAAGTAATTAAAGCAAATATACTTTAATTACTGCTAACTTATTATTGCATTTTTTTAGCTCTATTACTCGCCAAGTTATTTTCTGTTGCATCATGTACTTTATAAAGAGCATCAATCATGTTTATTAGAAACGCTTTGGTAATTTGGACACAAGTGATTGAAATGGGTTTACAACGGGTACGTACGCAAAGTAAAAATACTGTGAACCGCTGTTGACTATTTGCGTCTCCTAAAGATGTTCCAGATAGCCGAAAGAACGAAAAAGAGGGAGGCCCTTATGTGACAGCGCCATTGTTTGGAAGAACCTCTCGGAAAGATAGAAAATCCCTCCGTTTAATTACAGTAAATTTTCCTCGTCCAGCGACGTCACTGCGGACAATACACTTGCAGAATAATGAAGTCGTTTCATTATGCATGAGGCAGTTATATCAGCAAAGTCATGGAATCCCGAAACGACATTGTATTTCGTTTCCTTAACCGTCCAAACAATCCAATATTTCCCGAAAGAAAAGCAGAAACACTCGCGCGACGAAGCATTATCAGCATCATCATTATTCCGTGGGGACCGCTGCAGTCATAAGTCTTTTGAACAGCACTTGCGAGCGAAGATATCGCGTTGTGATTCATTCAATCGTATGCCTACGTCTAATTTCATCCCTTTCCAAGAATTGGAATGGCTTCCCATTTCGGGGGAGTAATAATGCTGTCACCTGGTGAAATTTCACATGCAAATTCACCGCGCTACGAAAGAAATCCGCCACTCCTCGAAAAGGCGCACGGATCGGGGCGAGCGGATTCACTCGAATCCGGCGATTGTTTCCCGCGCGGCTAAATGGAGTTATTATCGGGATAATTTGTGGAGGAACTGGGAGACGAAAATTGTCCACCAATTACCAGCACTCATTGATGTGCCCACCTACTCAGCGGGCACAGACGATGTCACTGTCCTCTACATAAATTTTACTAATTTGGTACATTTTTTTAAATTACGGCAGTGCAATTTGGGAAATAATGGAAAGCAATTACCGGAATAATCGCGTTGAATATGCCACTCTGTGGATGGCGACCGAAATAATGTTAAACCTCATGCTTAATAGTAATTTTTCTACTCTATGCAATAATATGATGTGCAGAGGAAATCTGGTGCAACATCTACCTCACATGGTGGCAGTTGCGTGTCCCTTAACATTCACTGGCTCCGTCATCCGTACTCAGGTTTTCAAGAAAATGGTAGGCGTGGTAAAGAACGTAACTAACAACCCAGTGAAGGTATTTTTGGAATGAGATAAAAAATTGCTGCGATACGAGCTTTCGACACCATTCGGTCATTGAATAGGTACGAGGCTAATGATAAAATTGCAGCATTACTTTCGAAAAATTGCCTATGAAGGCTCTGTCCATTCTACTATTCCAGTGATGTTCCAACGGCAGCACTAGTGCAACAGTTCAGTAAGACCCTCTCTAGCCCCATCTTGGTACCACCCGAAGTTTTATGAGCTGAACATCATCATTACACCATTCATTATAATGTACAGTATATATTATTATTTGCAGTGCTGCCACAAGCCCTTGTGAATTACATTGTCAGAAAAGAGGAGATGCTTCCAACTTTTTGCCATCTCGGAAGGGAAAATTACAAGAAAATAAATGCATGTGCTGCTGAAAACTCATGATCTTATATAAACAGTGGTTATGATACGGGCGCGGAGCTTTAGAAATAATACGGAAATCAATAGGACTTGGTGGATTACCGTATATTATATTTAAAATATATTTTTATTCGTGCTCATTGTTTTTATAAAAATAACACTTTATATGGCAAATATACTTTAATATTATAACCCGGAAATGACATTTTAAATTCATTTTTGGGTTCAAGGGCATTCGCTTACCCGCTCACAGGCCTTTGATTACCTGACCTAGTGGAAGACCCGGGAAGACTTCACTCAAAACTGCATGATTCGCAGAAGCACCATTAGTCATTTAGGCAGGCTCAAGTTTCCTGGCGACGCCTGCGCCATTTTTGTTAGGTGACCCGGAAGAGATAGGGGAAAAGTCTGCATTGAAGGCGAGGAAGGAGAAGAATTTTTAATAGGGATGATTTGTAAGACGGGCACTGTCAGCATCTTCCAGGACTTTTAACTTAATAATCAGGGATGTCCACGCTTTTACATGTTATAGGTAGATGCATGGCGTAGTGGACTTAGTTTAAGTGGTCTCGGGACGAGATGAGCCGACTAGAAAGCGGAATACCCATTTAAAAATTCCTGTCACATCGGTCCAAAGAAACTAACCTATTTACAACTTCACGAAACGTTATGGGCTAAAATAAAAAAAAAATGTACCTCAATAAACGACATTGGTTAAGGTTTTGCCAGGTGTAAATGTAATATGCCTAACAGAATTGAAATTTACTCATATTTTACAGATTTGGTTTTAATCCAGCTACGGGCATGGTTTCTTAGCGGTCAAT
>LYUA01000479.1:314551-335957 GCA_002093875.1 Calopteryx splendens | reverse complement strand
ATCATAATACTGACACAGATATTTTTAATGATTCTATGAAATGTTTTAAGGAAAAATTGTTTACCTTTTTTAGGAGGGAGTACATTTTATGGCATTTGTATTTTATTGGTATATTTTATTATTTATTTTTTATTATAACACAAGTAATTGGGGTTATCTGTATGTGTTTAATACATTATTATATTGGGAAATATTTAATGTTTGAGTCCATGTCGTACCTGTGAATACTTCCATACAGGGCACAATCTGTTTACACAAACAAGCAAACTGTGAGCCTCTAATACGGACGCTCCGAGATGAAAATAATCACATCAGGGTAATTATTGCTAAAAAAAATCACACTTCCCCACTAATAAAAATTTACTGCGACCATGGTTTCGATGTTACTTCGCCATCATCAGGTGATGATGACGTCACATCACCCCTGATGATGACGAAGTAACGTCGAATTCATGATCGCAGTCAATTGTTATTAGTGGAAAAGTGTGACTTTCTTTTAACAATAATCATGCTAGCCTTCCACAACATTACGTCGGAATATTATAAATTTTATATCAAGGTAATGTCAACCTTCGACTGTGGAGTGTATCGAAATGATGCAGTATCTGATTTATCAAGGTTGCCATCATCGGTGTGATTATGATCGTTGATAACGATCTTCGATAGTATTAAATTCGAACAATTTAGCAACTCTTTTACTGTGCCCAGAGGATATAATTTGGGAAAACCGTAACCGAGACGGATCATAGTTACGCCTTTTTATTTATTTTGCCTCATTTTTAAAAATATTAGTTATACACTTAAAAATTGATGGTATGTCAGTGAATGATTTGGAACTCGATGGCGGACGACGATTAATTTCTCCACAATTTCTTGCATATCGATGGAAAATTCAATATAATGAGTTTAGGCTATAATTTCTTACTTCGACTGTCGTCGAGCCATTTAAAGGCTCCTTTCGCTCAAAATGACTTAGTAGTATTTAAAAGTTTATTTTGCTGGTACAGGCATCGGCTGTTGACACAAACACAAACAATTTATATTTTAAGTATGTTTAGACTTTTACCAGGACCTAATCCGAAACTTCGTATTTCTCAGACGATACTACTGCATCATTAAAAGCGTACGCTGTTATTAACGGCCCGGCCGTTAAGTCGCTAAGCTGAAATGGGTGGGAGTGGGAAATATGGTCCGACTACTTAAATAAAAATTGTAAAATCTGATCTTTTAATAAAATATTAAATCAAAGACTGATCTTTTAATAAAATATTCATTTTATAAAAATATTAAACACTGCGGAAAAAACATTTAATACTGTTACCAGTGTTGAATGTTTTTATAGAATGCTACATTTTCTATATTAAAATAGATAAATAGAATAAAAAGATATTATAAACTTTCAGGAAGTAAAGCCTTAAGCACTAGAGTTTAATTATTGAATATATTATTATCATTAACAGTAGACTGAAAGTCAAGGTAGGCTTATGATGAACCCATAAACCAAGTAAAGCTGCAGTACCAAGCCCTGCCCAACGTGGCATTAAATATCCAACATCCACGCATAGCAATAAACGATTTTTAACCTTCACATAGTTTCTCCCATCTTTCATTCCGTCCGAGATACCTAATCTTTCCCTACTTTACCTCCTTTACCCAACATTCTCCCCTCTAACGCAGTATTTAACATTCCATTGCCACTCAATACGCCCTGCATCCACTTCTCCTGTCTTCTTTGAATTTATTCCGATAACCTACTCCCTTTTCCTACCATTCCCAGCACGTATTTCGTTTTCCTTTCTGGATTTTTGCATAAAAAATTAAAATTTATCGTTGCTAAAAGATTCAGTAGTATTCCTTTGTCACTCAATACATCCCACACCAACTTTTTTTGCCTTCTTTGAACTTCTCCCAACGACATTCTCTCTCCCCTTACCATGCCCAGTATTTATTCGATTTTTTTTCTTTCCGTGTGCTGAGGAGGAGACTCAACGGCGAACCATATGGACATGTACACCGAGGTGGAGTCGGCCCAGAAAGAAGAAATCGCATGGTAAACGAAGGTGGACCCAAGGAATGAATCAACGAGCGTGGAATATATCAATTCATAATTCACACAGAAATATGCACATGCACCTAAGGAGGTGGTCGTCGAAGCTCGAATGTAATTACGAACAAATGAAAGGCGGGTTGTAATAAACATCGTAGGAAACCTAGAAAACTTTGAAGACTAAGATAATGGTGCTAACACATAATAATTATCTTAGAATAGTACCATATCAAGGAATTCAAGGGTAAGGAGAGTGAAAAGGTTGGATGATGAAAAAACTGAAAAGAGGGATGAGACAACTGGAAAAAGATTGAAATGGTTTGAAATGTTTCCATTAAAATATTTCACAACCCTCATGTCCACTGAAGGATGAGGAATTATGGCACAGTAGGGAGCCACTGCCGTATGTGGTCCAGACATTATATGCTTCCGTGCAACCTTATGGATTCACTTCCTTAAATCAAGACGTTCCTTACCATATGCCTACATTACTACCCACTAGCGTCTTCCCAATACCAAAAAACTGGTCCTCGTCAGGTGAACATTAATGCTTCACGTCAAGAAGGTAGAGAGAAACTGTTTTGTGGATTTCTATTGGTGATAAGGGTGAGAATAATGCATTCCAATTGAAAGTCTTTTTCGAAGTTCAAGGGTTTCGTTCAAAGTTTCGAAGTTCAAGTTGAGGAAAAATCTTCATTCGATTATAAAAGGAATCGTGTTGGAGGTATTTGAAATGTTAATTGGTTTGTTCGGCCATCATTCAGGAAATTCCTCATGTCACCATTGAGCTAGTCATCGCGGCAACAGGTCACCCGTGACCGTCATGAAAACCGATAGTAACATAAGAAAGAAGGTATATTTGTGTTTCTTCCGAGGGGGATATAGACTAAACTAATGTCCAAGAAGCCCCTAGGCAGGCGATCTTGGGGTCTGGGGTCCATATTCAACCTCGGGATTTGAATTTTCACTCGCCATACTACGATACACGTAAAACATCTGGATACTACCCATATTGGTTTGTTGCTATAACCAACAACTAATGGGTAGTCAAAAAACTTCACCACTAAAATAAGTTGATACTTTAGAAACGCAAAAAATTGAATGACTATTTTAGGACAAATATTTTAGCCTATCCTGCTGCTAAATTAAAATATTTTATTTCACCAAACAAGTCCGGTCGTAAAACCCTATAAAATTATTTGGAACCCAACGTAGGAGACACTTTCCCATTTGCACACTTTATGCCTATCACCTCATCGTATTTACTTTCCCTGCTATAATCCCTAATTGTGACTTCTTACCTTAGAATCTCTCAATATGAAGAGGACGGATCAATGTCATTAAGGGAAAATATTTCTATCCATGAAATAACCTTAAGAAGGGTGGAACACACCCGAACTTAGCGAGGGAATTAAATTATCAGAGCATGGCTTCGCATTAATATTGAACAGTCCACCGAGCGTTTCATTGCGAATGATTAATTAAGGCAAGCTCTCATACTGAAAGTAAATCATCGACTCCGCTCTTCAAACGATAGTTTCATATTCCATCTTTCTTCAGTTATCTCGACTTCGGATGGAATGGTATTGCATACCGTTTCATTTAATATTACGTACATTCCTAAATTCATTGTTTCAGGCAATTGGATTCAAATTATAAATCGCGATATTCTTACCATTGATATTCGCGACTTTCCAGCCATTAGGCTCTCAGTAATACTTAATAGCGTTTTCGTGCGTTGAGCCATGTGCATACTCTGGGTTTTCCCCACTATTCTCCTTACTTTATTTGCAAAAAAATTAGGAGTAATGGGATGTGAAAAAGGCCGCAATAGAAGAGAGAATTCTAGGCTATTGGGGAAGAGGAAGGAAAAAAACTAAGTGTTTCAAAAGGTATGAAGGAGGGCAGGAGGCACGAAAACTGAAGAAGGGTTGATTTAGGGAAAACAAGGGGACATCAACGTGATACCTACCCAGTTCTTCGTAGTAATTAGAGACCGCCCAAAAACCTAACAGATAGATTCCCGATGGTTGAAATACTACCCGTGAAGAGACTGAGTACCTACTATGAAAAGCAAAATATCCCTCACTCCGATCTTCGAAGGGGTGTGGTTGTCCAGTGGGTAGAGTACTGGGCTACTACCATGAGGCCCCGGATTCCGGGTGGTGCCTCTTGGCACCCTCATCGTCACCCAAGCTGTGTGATTTTTCGGGTACCACAGTATCCTGGGAATCCACAGACACCACAGGGAAAGGAACTGACCCCCATACCCTGATGTGCGAATTTCACACGCCGTTTTGCTTAGAATTTGGTGAGCTCATCCATCCTCATCTATCAAACCGACCTTCGGGTTGATTACCGTGGTGGCAGGCCTTCGGTTCTAATACTGGGAGTCGAGTTCGCAGGGACCAAAAACACACTTCGTATTAATTTGCATGAGGAACTGTTGCATAGAAATAAAATATAGCCATTTCCACCCTTAAAGGTCGATACGAAAATCCACACGTGGGGATCTCTGTTCGTCACATATCCGTGCGCAGTATTTTGAGAACGATGAAATGATTATGATGGGATTGATGTCTTTAAGTTAAAGAGGCAAAAAGGTCGTGATTGTACGTGAAATATAAAGGAAATATCTTTGGATGCATCACAATAAAATATTAAAAAAATTATTTTTACTCTGTATTCGCTCCTTCATTTAAGATTCCAAGGGCATTAGTATTTTTAAAGATATGATGTGCTCATTTTAATAAAAAAATGAAAGGTCTTATGGCAGATTGCATGATATTCTACCACATTCAACTCCATGAATAACATTAACATGGCATTTAACCCCCAGTGGGTAGAGCGTTACTACTACTGCCTGAACGATCACTGTTTTAATTCGGGTCCCGTTACTCACCCCGGGCAAACCCAGGTTTCCTCTGAAACTTAGGAAGGATAAGGACATAGACCGCTGCTCTCGATGCCTGAATATCACCCTGTAGCTTATTAATTCGACGTGAGATCCACCCTTGGCTATCAGATCGATCTTATTGAATAAGCCATTATCACGCGATCTTCATATGTTTAAGGCCAATATTCAGTTTTAATTTAATAACCCCCCCTCTTTAGCATTCCTGTACAGGATTGTTCCTAAGGGTGGCTTTTTACCGATGGTAAGTACTCAACCTGAGTACTGAGTTTAGTTGGAAATGGAATTCGTACTGAAGAGGGCCTCTTGTGCGACATTTGGTGGACTTACGTGGGTGTTTTCAGAATTATTGTGATTTCCTTATGATGGCGGTTTTTCGTCCTTGGTCACTTGCAGGCTGTAATTTTAATCCGGTTCGGGGAGTACATATTACGGAGGAAGAATGCTATTCCTGGACCAAGTGAATTGAAGGAGATAAACTTGTCAAGAGGTAAATGTCAATATTTGAAGGATATAATTAGGCATAGGATCATTCCATTGTTACTTGCGCGAAATTTGCTGTGGCCGTTTATTTACTCTTTTAAGTTTCTCAGAGACTTACCCCGGAAAAAAACACGAAATCAGTAGTAATACGCTTAAAAAAATGACTCCTTCCTTTCCTATGTGCTGTTTGATTTCAACTCCAGTGTCAATTAAAACGTCGGTAGCACAATCTGGAATAAAGCGTGGACTGGACGCTCAAAATGCCTGACGGCGATAAGAGGCACCCTGCATCCAAAATGCGCTTGAATACGAAGAGGGCGTTCCATCGCAAAGGGAAGCCTCCCCACTTGGGTCTTCGCCACGGTGACCTAGGGTGTCCGTGCTTGAGTGGGTTCTTGCGAGCGGGTGCGTGCGTGCCTACGTGTGTGTGAAGGGGTGGGGAGTTTTTATAGGGGTGAAGAAGGGGAGGGGTGAGAGGCGTCTCGGGGAGAAATATATTTATTCCCCTCTTATCGCCTGGCGATTAACGCGTCCACCTCCGGGAGATGATATAGTACGGCGGATCGGAGACCGCCCCCACGGACTCCCCCAACCCCAAATATCCCCTCCCCCCCCCGCCCGCTCTTCCCTCCCTCCGGCCCCTGCGATTTATGGCAATGGGTGGGGGGAGGGGAGGCGGGGCACGCCCCCGCGCCGTCGTCTGGCCCACGACACACACACACACATACACACACGAACGCATCAGGGCCGGGTGCCCCGACTACGCGAGGGCAGACCGCGGGGAGGGGGAAGGTAGATAGAGAGATTGACTTTTATCTTATTCTGGAACGGAGTCCCGGAAACTGCGTAATTTATAGTGACTGATAGCAAAAGAGTTCTCGTAAATATAATCTCAAAACACATCGCAAGAGAATATAAAATATTCGACAGATACATTAAAGAGGTAAGTATAATAACATGAAAACTATTTGTAAGTAAGTTTTATAATGTCCTTCACCCTAATTTATTGGCCTGCCACTGCTTAATGGGGTATTCTGCCATTGCCGTTACAAAAACTACAAAAACGATCTAAAACCAATTCTAAGTACGTTTTTGAGATATAACCAAGTGATTGTTCATCTTCATTTTCAATTGCTGATTTCTTTCTCATAAATATGTTTGGCGTTAGTTTTACCTATTTATGTAATAGTGGTTCAAAATATATGAATCCAATTGTTTCAACTGATTTTACTGCGACGGCTAGGTGTCCCAACAGCCACTGCCAAGCGTTGCAGCATGCGATGCGCAGATTATGACGATCCCCATAGCTTCCTTCCGAAAGAACCTTCAACCGAGGATCCTCTGTCTATCGTATATTATTTTAACTTTCGGATGTCTCCAGAATAAGTAAATGAAAAGTATGAATCTATCCCTTTGCGAACAGCATGCAGGAGGTATAGAATGGAAAATAGAAAAAAATCAATTTCTCTGGGATTTTTCATTTACCCTGGGATTATGAACATAATCCCAATTAACTGCACTCAGGAGGAATGGAAATTAGGAAAAATAACGTTGTGAATACTTCTCGGGATCTCCACCGGGTAATATTCTCCACAGCTGCCGGCGTTTCGATGCACGACATCGTCTTCATGGCTGCGTGCCGTTTCGTTCATTCTTGACAGTATATATGCTCTGCCAAATATTTACGTTTACGCCTTTTAGCTTAGCTCTGCGGATGACGTTCCCTATATTGTAAGAAGAAAAAACTTTCTACTTTTCCAGGTGTTTAAATTTACCCAATCATAGTTTCAACTTCATTGTCAAGGCTTCACTGGACCATAGTGAACCTGCGCCTGAACAATGCCGTTAAAACTTTGAAACCAGGTTCAGGTAAATTTGATTTGGCGTATAAAAGTACAGAGTTTGCTTCGTCACAATATACTCGAAATAATGTCTTCCTTTCTAAAGGGCCTCATGCCTTGGGGCACTACCTTTCCCACTACCCCGTGAGATCTTCGCCTTTTTGAACACGCCAAAGATTTTATGTTGCTTATCGGCAAAAATAAAGTTGAATACCACACGGTCGGGAAGGAGGGAAAGCGAGCAGCCAATGGGAGTCCTCGCCCACGTCCGCAATCCGAAGACACCTCCCCATCGGTTGGTCATTGACGGTCATACCTTCCTTTCTGTGTGTTTTATCAATTGACGCCCTTTTGTCCGAGCCTCCAAGCCCGGCCCTTCCCGTCTGTTCCTCGGCGAGCACGACATCATCATCGCTCGCCTCGGCGACTGAAGACGAGCGAATGGCTGACAAGTTTTTTCGTTTTAATAACAAAATCACTTCTCCAAAATGCACACGACTGAGGATGAATGAGGGGTTATGCTCATTCGATGCTGCAGGTGTTCATTGGTTTTTTCCTGTCCCTTTTCGATCTCAATGCACCTCTTCCGAGTTTATAAAAAAATTCCCTTTAACGCTCTAATCCTTGGTACTTGGTAAAGTCGTATGCACGTAAACGTATTAAATCTCAGAGAATCTAAAATACGTACTACATATAAGTTGGATGACTTATTTTTGATTCGGCATAATCTCTGGTGACCCCTAAACCCATGGTATCCCGATAAACCTCTTAAGGCTCTTCATCAAGTTCCCCAGGTTTTATATCCATGCCCGAGACTGCACCCGAACCAGGTACATATCTGTGCAGGCGCGTGCGGTTTTTGACAGGTAGGAGGCTGTCTTGAATATTGAAACTTCTATTTATTTTGCAAACTTGAATTCCGTTAGGAATCTTGAAAAATGTTTCGAAAGACCTGAATTCCATAGCTTTTAAATATCATTCGTAAAATCCTCAAGTTTTGAACTGAGAATAACAAAGCACAAAAATTAGTAAAATGATATACTAGAATAGCAATATGATTTTCATCAAAACAAAGTATCATCATGGTACTACTACCAATGCGCTGACGGAAACAATACGGATCAATATGGAAACAATGGGACATGCACATGGGAAACGAAACATTGTATTAAAAATGAACTGGGTTGAAAAAAGGAGCTGGGAACATGAAATACAAAGGATTCACTCTCGCCTCCAAACTTCGCTGGAGAACACACACTAAGAAAATTTTCGGGACCACCTTACAGAAACCTGGCTTCATTAGTTGGGTTGTAGACAAATGTAATGAAAAATTAAGGGGGTGGTGTTAATTCACATTAGTTAGGCCGTATTTGGAATTCACGGTGAAAATTTGAGGTCCTTCGGGGAAAGCGTTAATTTAACAAATACATAAGGCCCCAGAAAAACCAAATAGATCAGTGAACATTTGCTGCGACGAGAAAATTTTGTCGGTGTTACCGGAGAAGCATGTATGGGAACCCCTCTCCAGTCGCCAGGAGAGTCCATAAAACATTACCAAACCCTGTGCACCTCGGAAATACTTCTCACCGATGTTATCACGACATTACGTAAGAACTTTTTGTTCCAAATCATTCTCTTATCCAACCCTTGATATTTTCACACTTCAAGAAGTTCGAGAGCCAAACCTTCCTCTTCCCCACTTGTCTAACATTTCCCTTCTACCACAGACTTCACTATCCCGCCGCTCCTAAAATTCCCTCAATTTAATTTTCCCAACTTCTTCGAATGTCCTCCAACGAATTCCTCACTTCCCCAATCTTTTTAATCTTATTATTATCACTAATTCCTCTCCAACTCTGTGATGACTTTTTTTCTGTCTCTCTCTCTATACACTCACCAGAAAAGACTCCAATCCAGGGCCCCAGGGCTTTCTCCAAAGAGCAGATATCTGCCCCATACAATGCTGCTTTCCAAAAATATTCTCTTTATGCCTCCACGTCCTAAGAATACATTCCCTCTACTAGTAAATTCCTATTTTGCTCACATAATTCTTCTTCTAAATTCCTTAATACTGTGGGTATTTTTTTTAAGAATTCCTCCCAAATGCGCAAGTGACACAATTGGCTTAATCAACTTCTAGGATACTTCCATCCTTAATCCCAGTCGTTCTCATCTTCACATGAATCGGACGACGGAGACCAAATAAATTTGCCTCCTTCTTCCCAACTCCTTTAGCAGTCCCGTAGGGGCCATGCGTATTCATGTAACCCCAGAAGAAGAGGCAAGATGCTAGACTACTTGAGAAGAGGAATGCACTGAGCTGAGATGAAAATAACGAAAAATTGGGAAATGGTTGCGGAATCTGCTCTAGATAAAAACGACTTATGATGATGAGGACGGTCAAAACACAACCATCCTTATACCTATATCTTTAAGCTCTTCCAATGGATTGGCGAATAATACTCTTTATGGAGTTTTTTACTAGGGCGTTTTCACCTTTCCAAGTGGAAAAATTATAACTCAGCATTACAGTTACCGCTAGGCATATACCTACATAGAAATTCTACGGTCATTAGGTGAGTACCTTGGCCATGCATTTATTTCTATTTCATTTTCCAAAAAGGTTTTCTGAGAATGGGAGTGTTAATATTTGTGATCGTAGCAGAGTTAGTTTAAAAAAAGATTTTTCGAAAACAGTTTCATAATGATTTAGACCTTTCGACACATTTAAGACGACCATTTTTTTCAATGGCTTTTAAAGAAGGTTAGTAACATTTATGCTATTCCTCTTCATAACATAAGAAGCAGAAAGTAAAAATAAATAAATTTTCGTTCAATTTAATAGTTTTATGTTAACAGTATGTTTAAAATAAATTATTATCCGTCCTAGTACACAACAAATTTTTTGAGAGCCTTATTTTCTCAAATTTTTTTTCAATTTTAGACTGATCAAATTTTCGATGAGTCATGTTTTGCCATAATTTACGTAACGGCCCTAATCAGATACCTCTTGACACAGTAACTGGCGGAAGACCATAATTTTCGTGACTTAAGCCTGAGAGGAAAACGGCATGGGCAAAATAATAAATATCATCCCTTTCCCTTGGTTCCTTCTCTCATACTCCCAACGGAGCCATATAGTATTGGCCACTGCTATAATTTAAAGAAATTATTTTATAAATCCATAGAGAAATTTTTATGTACTCATAATTTCCATCATACACTTTTCAATGCCGTGTGTTGTAGAGCACAACATTTATAGCAATTTATAGGAAATAATATTTAATCGCGATATTTTCGATGCTGGCCTTGTAGGTATTCACTTTGAAAAATTGAGGTAAGTTTAGTTTAGAAATGCAATTGAACCGGTATTTTATTTACTAGTTGCATTAAAAAATATAAACTGATTGAAAAAAGGAGTTGGTTTATAAAACTCAAAATATTCGAACATTGAGGAACACCATTATCCTTAAATAAAGAACTATTCAAGAAATCACAGGAGAATAAGCATGATCTCCACCACGAATCCTCTTATAGATAGGACTAAGTGGGGCACATAGCGAAAACTTCGGATAGGAATAAAAGCCCATTCGTACTTACTACTGAGCTTGGCCGACACGCCTTATCAAGCCAACTTAATATCTTTCTCCCTACGCTTTCTAAACTCTAGACCAATTTCGGGGATAAAATTGATTTCAAATTTACCTAAGTGCTTCAATGCAATACCATTACTTAAAGGTGACTCAGAAAGTATTATAAAAAGTCACAGTGAAACAGTGAACCTGAAGGTCGTTTTGGTAGGTGACGGTAGGGGTTCCCCAATACTAAGCCCAACGGCGTGTGAAATTCATACATTATGGTAGGGGACCAGTATCTTTCCCTGTGTCGTCTACGATTTCCCAGTATGATCTGCTACCTGTAAAATCACACAGCTTGGGTGAAACTGTGGGTGCCCAGAGGCGTCACCCGGAATCTAACCCGGCCCCTCTGGTTAGTAGCTCAGCGCGTCCATTACCGCACCCCTAACGTATTATAATTGGGCCCAAATTATTCTCATTCACTTCAGGTTTATTTACTGTAACTTTAATTTCTTTACCGGCAAATTCTTCAACTCACTCCTTTCACCTTAAATGAAACCTTTTCGGATAACTGAATATATTTCCTGGCTATCCTATTTTAGTGTAGGTGAAGTATCCCATTGGGTAGAACGTTAGACTAATGACTAGTCGAACCCGGTATGAAACACAATGTGATGCAAAAGGGGAATCCCATCTAAATCCCAAGCAATGCCTTTATCCGGTTTGTAGATCTTAGTGGGAAAAATGATGCTTTATGAGGGTGGAAATGCTTCCCAAACATGCCCATTTCACAAGACTTAAGGCTAACTTTGGTGTATCCTTTACTCTCATAGTAGCCTCACCTCTCTCATCCTTGAGATGAGACCGTAATTATATTTGTGGTATCGTTGAAACTTGTGCTAGTCTCAATTTCGTGAACCTCTGCAGATTTCTAAATCTGCAGGGGGCAGAACTAAAAATGGCTCCCAAAGAGTCCAGAGCTCCGGAAAAAATATTTAAAAATTCACTTTGATATGTTGGGAATCGGTTTAATTCTTCGCTCACTTTCAGGACTATCAAAAATGGTGCACCTCCAGTCATTTGATGATTTCAGGTGGAAATAGCCACGCATAATACAACCAACCTTCAGCTTGATTACTCTGGTTGGTGGATTTGGTGCCGAATTTTCTTCGTCACCTCCTGAAAATTGATTTCACCTTTTCCTCACGTTTTTCCGATTTTCCCGGACCACGAAGCGTCTCCATATTGGCTTTGAACAACTTTTCTTTTGCCGCATCGTTATTTCGTATTAGTTGGTGTATTACTCTCCCTACGTTCTCCAGCTCTGCCCTCCTTGTTCGCACCCGATCATCGTCGACGACGTTCCACCCCCGGCGATGAGGCTCGAGTCGCCCCGGCCGATCGCGTAAGCCACTCGACAAGAAGGGAGGGAGGAAAGGAGGGAGGCCGGGAGGAAAGGAGGGAGGAGGAGATGAGGAGGGAGGGCGAAAGGGCAACTGGTTACCGGACCAGTTGGAGACACGGGAGCAAGTGGGGTCCGGAGTGGAGTGCGGAAACACATAATATATCAGCACCGATCCGCTTATCCCATCTTTCAACTCAATTCTTCCCCCCTCCATTCTTCCGGTGTGATATTTGCTCTTTTCCGGGGCGAAGAGTATTTATGCCAATAAGTGGTATGGTAAATACAACAGTGCGTTAGAAAATCATCCTTTAAATCTATTACCTGAACTAATCTTTTGGCCATCACGGACCAAGTTCCGAAATGTCTTCATGCAAGAACATACTCTAGCAGAATTTTCATGACTTTAATTCAACCCTTTTGTGCCTCTGTCCTCTCATGGTAGGATCCTTTTTTTTAAAAAAAAGAATACTGAATTGAGGCTGAATCAAATTTTTAATTTCCACCACGCTTGCACATATCTATAATTAAGTCCATGTGCACGTGTTTACCTCACACTCAATTGCTTTCCAAAAAGGGGATTCGTGTGCCCATTTTTAGGTATATAGCTCAAAAGCGCCCTTTTTTATCCAGTAAGCATTTGTAAAGACCAATAAATGTTATCACAAAAGGTTGGAGAAGGCAAGAATGTTAATCGCTCGCCACTGCTATAAAGACGAGTGTGTATATCCCTTGTATACACACTTGGTGGTGTTGGTGCTTGGTGTCCCCCTCCCCTCACGCGCTCCATGGCGAAATAGAAACGGTCGAACAAGTCGATTTAATTCATTATGAAAAATAAAACTAAATGGGGGCAAACGGGGTCAAACTGCCACTGTTGGAGACACGACGTAGGGCAAGTTAGGCTTGGGTAAGTTGTATTTTTAGAAAATCTGCAGTATACGATCAATACACATATCCTTCTCAACCCAAACTCAACGCAATAAGAACAGGGTCTGGGTTTGATTCATGCATATATTTCGGCAACGGTCTTGTGCCGAAGTGTTTGCACCCCAATGTAGAGTCCGTCTTGCACACGTGCACAAGAAGCTAACTGGATTTTCTAAGAAATTGCGCAATTTTATGTTGACATTCTATAAATATATTTCAAATTAGCTAAGTATTCATTAATTACTTATAGTTACTTATTTTCTCATTTCCTTGATACGGGAGTGATATGGACCAATTCGTGATACACGCAAGTATATCACGAATAGGTCATCTAATATCAGGGCTTTCTTCTTTCGAACACTTCGGTAGTCAATGCAACTGATTGGAAGAACAGTAGTTGAAAATATAGAATCCATTTACAACGCTCGTAAAAATTTCGTCCTCTAACTAACCTATATAAGTTTCAGTATAAATTATTGACTTTGAATCTGCGATGAAGCATGCACTTTTTTCTATGTTCCACATACTTCACTTTTCCCTCACCGGAGTATTTTTTTAATCATTAAACCTTCCTTCACGCGAACTTGAAAGGTGGCTTTGGCAATATTTGTTCTCAATTGATATGATCCTAATGAAGAGAAGTAATGGGAAACGTATACATATACAATAATATATCTCCAATGTCGATCTGTCGATCATTAGTAGTGATCCGTAACTCAAAGATAAAAGTCAATTTCATTGTCTTCCCAGAATAGTTGTAAGAAGAATAACACGTTATAATAAGTAAACAGTGAAATATTAAGGTTGATGATGGAAAAGATATATTGTCATTGGAATATTCAGTAAGAGATATGGTAATAAGGGCTTATCTCCATATATCCACGGTGACATTTTCGGACGATAACGCACAAGAATCCAATGTCAACATTTTCTTCATCCACAACGCTTTTAACTATTTCTGGATACTCGTGACAATCAGCCATATGCATAGAACCCACGCTATTGCAACATAAAAATTAGCCATTTTTATTGCACAAGTTTTTTAGCCGCTGATAGCCGGCAATCAAATCAGTCATAATCTACTCTTTTCTAAACAAAAATATTTGCAGCCATTGCCGTTTGGGCGAGAGTAATTGCAGAGGATAACTACTTCCTCGCATTTCACACTAACATCTTCCCTAGGTATTATAATATTAATAGTATATCATAGATTAGACGAAGTATCATCAGAAAAATTTAAATAGTGTAAGTTTGTTAAAACTAATAGCACAAATCAGTTCCAATTTACTGAAAAGGGATTTCCCCAACTTTGTTATCGTCTCTTCGTACGAGGTGAAAAGTGCGTCCACTATTTTTCTCATAGGTTCAGCGCCTAGCACAGTTGTTGCTAAAAGAATCCCTAATTTCTTAACGTACATTCTGAAACCCAGTCCCCCGGGATCCCTGTTCTCTTCTTCCCACAATTTTCTCAAGCAAGTTACTTTGCTTCGACTAATTGCGGGTCGGAAATTTCTCTCTGCTTTTTTTGGGAGCTGAAGAACTTAACGTGATATCTGGTCTATTTTTCGCTCGTTGGGGCAGCCATCTAAGACGAAGACACTCTTTCCTGAGAAGGTTTATCTCTTAATTCCACCAAAAGGCCGGATGTTTGTTATGATTTGATCGTTTTCTTGGCTTAGAAGCATCACAAGTCTGGCGTATGAGATGCATGGTATCTGTTACGAACTGCTCTGCACCCCTCTATATCTTTTAAACCTCGAGATGCTCCCATTGCCTCCTCCTGGTCATTAGGTAATACTACGATTAACTTGCCTCTTGGAGTGAAATAGCAGCTGACATATGTCTTCTCCCATACGAATACACTTCCAGACCCATGGATTTCTACTTGTAGTGTGTCTGTGTCAGTGATAAAAATGGCAGCAATGGAAAAAGCATCTCAGAAGCAGGCTAGAGCTTGTTTATCGTGATATTGCTCACTGATTATAAATATGACATCCCCCTTTTCGTATCTAATCTGATGAAGAAAGATTGTGGCATGAGGTAAACACCCCTGTATTTTTAGTTCCACCGTTCTCTATACGGTCTGGACTACGGTTCTTTCCTGGAGCTGTCACTCTAGCGGTTATCGCCCAAGGGATCACTAGAGGCTGCTTTCCTCCCTCCCCCCCCATCACAAAGATGATAGTCACCGGGGGGGAAGGAAACCATAAACACCTACATTACTAATTACGATGACGATGAAATAGAATATTTTCTAAATAAAACTGTTCCCAACTTTTCGTGGAACTTCAATAAATTATTTTAGGAAAAAGGATTTGGTACTTTCCCTTCGGGTATCTATCTAAAAAGAAAGGGAAGTTGCTACTAGGTACTTTTGGAATTGGATGAACTATTCCCTTAAAGACACTGGGTCACGTCTTCCATTTCAGGAAATGTTTTGATGCTCAACGTGATGATTGAATGAAATGAAAGATCTAACGCGATGGCATCCCCGAAAATAATTAATTTTAATTAAGGTACATTTTTTATCAACTGCCCTCTCTATATAATTGCTCGACGACAATTTTTTGCTGTCTCGAAAAGAAGCATTGGGTGGGTGGTTGATTGCGTTTTCTCCTATTTTGTCAGTGTCATGAATTACGTATGTTTATTAAGCCAGGAAATTTTGTCACCTCCTCTTTCAACAACAGGACAACGATCTGTCGCAAGCGAATTTGAATTGAATCGGGCACGTCCGCGATGGGCAGTTACGACTCGCGGTTGATCTCGTCTGCTTTCACGGCCTCCGCTCCCCAGGGAGGTAGATCGATTCTAGTCCGACGCTGCTCTTTCGAAAGCTCTCATTTCCTCCCTCTCGCTCAGCCAAAGCTCTCCCCCAAGGAGAGTGTCCCCGTTCGTCCCCATTGTCTTCGCCTAGCGTCGAAGATATCTCGGAAAGAGAAAATCCATTTCGAATTCCATTATACCGGGACAATGGAAATGGCGCTCGCTCGAAAGGCCTGCCATATGTTCTTTTTTTTCCTTTTGACAGTTTTAACGCCGCCGATGTCAGCTCTTCAATGTCGCGCCTCCGCGATTCGCCGCGACTCCCTCCTCCCCCGTCCCCGAATCACCGATTGGACGAGAGAGACTAACCAGCCTCGGGTTTGGCTCGGATCTATATCGAAAATGCGATATTTAGCCGACAGGAAATGCGAGTTATTGCTTTACGATATTGCACGATGTCATGCGATATTACGATATCATGTGGGTGTAAATCTACATTGAAAGAGTTTATGTCGAAGTGCACTCCCCCCTCTAATATGGGACACCATATTTTGCGATTGCGCCCATTTATATCGCGAAGTCGATGCATCGAAACTTTTGCGATTTCGAAGTAATATTGCAATGAGGTACTCATTTTTGAATATCGCACGGCCAAGCATCGGAAGAGAAGGCCGGACATCCTGGGGACGTCTCCTGTCCACCCGCTATCCGCAAGGGAACGTCGCAGGGTAGGCATAACAGTCATCACGCGGTCGCCGACCGTATTCCTACATCAACAACTAACAGCAATAATCGCAGATCGAAATTGATTCGTCAATGACACTAAAATAACGACCGAGTCGTCAATTGCAAATATGTTTTCAGATCAAAAGTACCCCGTAAAAAATAATTTTTCCTCAGTAAGATGTTAAGTAGAATGTAAAAAAGTGTTTAGCTGTAGAATGAATAACTCCACTAGGTGCTAAGCTGGTTCCGTCGTGCTAAGAGGGTCACCATTTGAGTGCATGGTTTGAGAGTGGAAGGAGTAGACCGAGAAAGGCATGGGTAGAAGAGACTCTCAAGGCAAACAGTATTCGAAGTTTCAGGAACAGAATACCATGTACGAAACAATGTATGAACGTGGAAGAGACAGAACAAGTATGCAATGATAGGTCAGTAAAGAGTAAAAATAGATGAGAAAAGCTTTTATTTCTAACTTGATATCAGGCTTTTATTGACCGTGCCTACCCCGAAAGGGAACGTGTGAAGGGTATGCATGGATAATCCGGAGATAACTGAGTCTAATCACGCGAGATGTAGTCTAATTGGAACATGATGAATTCATAAACTAGCGAACTGAACAAGCAAAAGCTTTTTCCAGTCATTCAGTGCAAGAGAGATAGCTTTAATTGCTATCACTGGCCTATGAAGCGTTTTTAGATGAACATTTATCCGCTTATATTTATTTTTAAATATATCGTTTTTACACAGGTTATTTATTCATCAATGAATAAAATTTTTACAAAAAAATAAAAATGGTAGTTCATATTTCATGTCACTGAACATTACTAGCCTTCCGATCAGGGGTAGATTTAGATGGGTCTCACATACATTATTCGATACCGTGGCCGAAAGGGCGCTCTGGGTGGCCCTCTTCAGAATCACATACTTTCTGCCTTCGTTCATCATTTCCTCTACCCTACCCACCCAACATTCTTCCTTTTATGGTGGATGCTATTTCTATTTTCTTTTGGTAAGATTTCACTCTATTTTAGTTGCTATTTTTTGTTTTCATCATTTTACGAACCCTATAGGTAGGTACATATTGTAACCAACAGCTTGTGAAATATCGCACTCAGAATTTACACACTCAGCACCAATTTCGTTATGCCTTGAGCAAGCATGAGTTCTGATACTCAGATCGCTAATACAGCATGTACTAATACAGCAGGAGGTGTCAAGACGCATGACCTAATTTTAAGTTTTAATTTTTAAAAAAATTTTTTTAATTAAGTTTTAACTAACTAAATTTAAGATAAGATTTTAGTTGAGAACCCTCCTATTCGTAGTCGAACGTTCTACTGAATGGTCTACTACGCAGCCACATTTAATGGTTTATACCTTAGTGCTGAAGAAGTTCAAATATTGCATCGCACTGTAGAGCGCATGTATTTTCCCTTGATGCTCGAAGATTAAGGGGATGCACCCAGTGAGAGAGGGGAACTGGAAGTCCGCCATTTCAAGAAATAAACTTGTTTTAATCATCCCCATCACTGCCTCACTAAGAGAGTGAAAGCAGTTAAAGCAAACTGAAACAATTCAAAATAATAATATTATACAAACAGGCGTTGTGTGGGTATACATGATAATACATGAATATTTCATTATCAATTAAATATTTCTTTTTTTTAACGATTTCAAAATGATTGCTTAATAATTCATGTAACGAGATAAAATGATCCTTTTTTGTTTTCAAATGCATGCTCATACCTAAGTGTTCAAATTAACGTTTGAAGCGTTAACAAATATCAATTTCACTTCTTGTTAGTGAAAACAAACCAATATAGGATGAGTTGGGGATTTCCATTTATATGGGGGCGATTGAAAGGATTACTCCTCGCAGTTTAAGTTTGCAATAGCCTTCTAACAGCAAATTATAGGAATGGAATCGATGACTTGAACGCAAATTAATTTCGACAAATCCTTCGCGAACTAATTCTAAGCTTGCTATTTGTTCATTTCCTACAACAAGTAATAAGGATAATATCTCTCATTTCGCCATTTTTTCTCATGTTTAACAATTTATATTTCCATAGTATTTAATGTATTAACAATGAAGAAGTTCAGTAATGAGAGTTATAAAGATATAAACTAATATAATTTTTCTATTCCAAAACAGAGGAAGTATGCATAGAAAAATATTGCAGCCCTTCGAATTTGTTCACTTGATGAATTTAATGCGCTCACACAAGTATATAGTTGAAAAAAATAAACGCATTCAGTTATTGAAGATATTTATTGATGATGCGAAATTCCTGAAACAGATTTTTCATTCGGATCGCCATTCTCCCACTCTTTTTCGCTTCTGCTCAGAGAAAGGAACTCCAGCTTCGAAGGAGGACGATATAATTAAGGGCACTCAGGGTCATGGTGCTGAACGGAAAAATATTTATACAGGAGCAAAATGAATAGATGCCAAGTATCAACAGTTGTTACTTGAAGCTACTGCTGTTGAGCGTCTCGGTGGAAACGTTTGCCCTATATCAATTATTTCCAAATCATTTTGGCTTATTCATTCGAAGGATCCAACACGATTTCGAGCACTAAATTGCAGTCTTGATATCTCCTGCACCGGACAGAGAAAGAATCGATTGCCAATAACTCCAGGAAATATTGTGTTCATGAAAGGATGTTATTATTCCACACATGCGATCGTGGGTTAGAGAGGACATTCGGGTTATGATTTACGGAGGGAAGATTAAATAGTAGGGGTGTATAATTAATTCGCGGAGTGGGGAGAGGAAAGGGATTGAAACAGTCACGCTGAGGGAGGAAGGCATGAAAAAACTGCCATCCGAACATGTTAATAACAATGATGATGACGCCGCTCTGGTCAGCGGAAGACAGGAGCGAAAGCCTAACTACAGAATTTCTTCAGAATTGGGTCGTGTTTTATTTGAGCCCGCGTTGCCTACGGGGAGGTGGCGCCATTAAGACGTCGAGTGCGTTCCTCTCCCCATCCATATGTTTCTTCCAGAGCGAAAGGAGAGAGGGAGAGAGAGAGAGGGGGGAGCTTTGAGGTAAGAGATTTGAAAGAGACGCATTGTGGGAACGAAAAGTCCCTGAGGAGTATTGAGGCATGTATGCACGCATGTGTGGGAAGGGGGGGGGAAGATAATAATGACAGCACTAGGAGAAATAAACTCATTAGATGTTATGGATTTATTTCATAGGAAAGCATGACGTTTTCCTGCAAGAGAATAGGCGATTGGTTAACCAGACGAGCTTCTATTGCAGGATAATATACCCATGTTGATTCACTCGGAAACAATTGGCTACCATATTTTTTCATTACTAGTAGCCTACCGATTAGGATAGATTTTTCACTGACACTAAATTAATACGTTTTACATGACACTAAGCATCATAACAACGTACCCTACAGTAACACTGTACTCAATTCTGCGCAATTTTGCCACCCTTCATTCTGTACAGTGTGGCTAATCTTTTCCTCCCTCTTCCTCGCTTATCCAACATTTTCCCTCTATCAGCCCTCAACAATCCATCGCCACTCAGTACGCCCTGTATCCTCTTTTCATGTATTTACTTGATTTCTCCCAACAAACTCTCCTCCACACCCACATCTCAAAAGACATCAACCTCCAATCCTTTTGCTTCAATGACTAAGTTTCCGCGCCACTCAATACTGCGCTCTATATGAAGGTTTTCACAAATATTTTAGCTACCCCTTTACCCAAACCCTCAACAATAACTTCCCCCTCTTCATAAAACTTCTTTGCCTGACGCATTTCTTCTTCTAAGGTTTCTACCATTTGAAAATCCTTTGTCTATAATATTTACTAAATATGACATCTGCTAAACCTGATCAAGGCCTCCAACACAAATGTTCACCAGGTCAATAATTTTCTTGAATTTCTCATTACCTTCGTTTTCTTATAATTGATTCCCATTCCATAGCTGTCACACTGGTTTTGTAATGCGGTCCATTAATGGCTGTAATCTCTTGGCTGATTGGATCAAAAGTTTGATCATCAGCAAATCTGACTAGCTTGAATATTCTCCTCCTACTCTCATTCTTATCTCTCGTCCTTCCCATGCCTCTCCAACCTTTTTCCTTCGCGTATACATGAAAAAGCACAGAGATATTGGGCAAGCTTGTCTTACCCCCAAACTACTATTGCCTACCCTGTTTCTCCATTCGCTTCCCTCACCAGTGCAGTCTGAGAGATGTACAGGGCTTTGATAATTCTCTTATCCCTCCTGTCTACTTTTATCCTCTGCAATGCATTCATTAGATGTTCCTTCTTATTCGCAGCTCTTGTCTAATGCCTTCTCGAAATCTGCAAAGCAGACAAATACATTCTGGTAATATTCTATAATTCATTCTTTCAGTGAATTTATTACTACCTGAAGGTCGCGGTAGTCCAGTGGGTAGAGCGCTGAGGGCTAACTTACCGGAAGGCCCGGGTTCGATTCCCGGTGACGTCTCTGGACACCCTCAACTTCACCCAAGCTGTGTCCCATTTTTCGGGTACCAGGCCACCCTGGGAAATTACAGGTGGTACAGGGAACGGAGGAGATCCCCCTACCTGATATATGAATTTCCCAAAACCCAAACTGTTCATTTTGATTTTTTCCACCCTTTTATGAATCATTCTGCTACTATCTACACGATACCCCGCAAGCCGCCGCTAGGGCGTGTGGCGGGGGGTGTTGTGCCACTAG
>LYUA01000479.1:243714-254823 GCA_002093875.1 Calopteryx splendens | reverse complement strand
CCTGATTTGTGAATTTCACATGCCATTGGGCTTAGTACTGGGTGAGCTCTCATCTACCAAATCGACCTTTGGGTTGATTATTGTGATTGATTGAATGTATAGTTTGCAAATTAGAAAAATGCAATGGGTAGTGAAATTGAATGCAGGGAATTTGTTAGGAGGAAAATGAGGTTGCAATGGCAGAGAGTATCTTAAAAAATGGAAAAGCTGCAAGTGTAGATGATATATTTTATGAAATTTTGAAGTTCTGAGGGAATTTCCTCATTAGTCAACTGTTGGAATTGTTTTACTTAGGTTTGCAAAATTTAGCTGTTCCTAAAGAAGGTGAGAAAGAAATTGTAGACAAAAGCAAAAAAATGAGATATATCATCAGCACTGCCAGATTTGATTCACATTGAGTGAAATGAAACTAAAAAAAATATGAGGAGCAATTTGTGGGAGAATAGGTGCTCATGGGCCACTAATATAGTATTTCTTCTCTTTTTAACAGCGATTGGTTATTACTAACTCATTTACCCTGGTGATTTTGGGAAGGGCTGAGAGATAAGCAAGAGTGGAAAAAAGCTGACCATGGTCAATGGGTTTAAAAGGTTTTTCAGCCAATTTGCTTTCCTCCCTTATAGTATTCACATGCTCAGTTTTACTACAGTTATTGTACATATATTTTAAAAATGTATGTAATTTTAATCCTTTTCATTGACTCAAAGAGAGAAATACACTTTTTTAAATCTTGAGAAAAAATAAGTGAAATAAAAAACTGTGAACATGGTGGGTCACAAAAACTTACAAAAATTACAAGGGCAGGAAAACATATTTTGCACTTCCTCAACTTCTTATTTATGAGCTCATCAGGGTTCTTGCAAACAACTAATTTTTTATGTTATATATGGATGTATGTAAAAATATAAATATGTGATACAATAATATAGGTAAATAGATGATAAAATTTTAATAAGAAATCAGTTGATAATTTTCTTGTTTTTCATGCGAAATAGGATCTACATATATGTATTTTGTAAAATAAGGTTGCTACAGTGTGCCCATTTCCTTATGTTTTATCAACCCCTCTAAGGGGACCTTCTGCCAAGAAGGTCTCTGTTTTTACAGGAGCCATCAGTGGTCACCATAGACAAGTCCCATTATATAAGAATGAATGAGATCTTGAGTATAAATTCTGAAGATTCAGGCGAGATGGTGTGAAATTTAAACATTACAAGAGAATTGAAGGTGCAGTTTTTCACAAGTTTTTTATCTTACTACGACCTAGGTTTCGATTTGATACATCATCATTAGGTTGAAAATCAGGCATCACATCAAAACCTAGGTCATTGTAAAATAAACTTCAGTTCTCTCGTAAGATCTTGAGTAACTGATTTGAAATAAGGCATGGAGTGAAACAAGGTTGCATGATGATACCAACACTATACAATGTTTTTATGGATAAATGTGTGATAGATGGATGCATGGAAAGGATTTGTGTAATGATTAGTGGTATAAAAGTATGCATTTTATGTGCTGATGAATAATTATTGCTGGCTGAAATCCCAAAAGATCTACAGAGGGCTCTCAATAGCTAAGAGGTATCAGAGAATAGAATTTGTGGTGAATTCATCTTAAACTTAGTAGTGTATGACAAGGAGATTGGGAAGAATGATTGCAAAGTGTGATTATATGGAAAAAAGTATGGAACAAGTAGATGATTTGAATATCTTAGCTGAATTTAAAATGATAGGACAAACAATGAAGAAAAGGCGTGTGAACACAGGCAGAAATATTGCTGGTAGAATATGCATTATATCAGAATATGAATACATATTTGTCTTACAATAAAACAGCAAAACTGGCTGGGTATATAAGTGTACTCCTCCACACATTAATGCATGGAAGTGACTTGTGTATGCCAGATGCAATGCTTGAGTATGAAGGAGAAGCAAATTTAACAACTATTGATGAAAAAAGATGGCGGGTAGTTGTTCATGCTCAGTTTGTGCTAAATCAGTCACTTCCTATTCCTCACATATAATTTTCACCTACTGTGATAATAGTGTTCATAAAAGGTGCTCCAAGCTAAAGGTTTGTAGTTTTTGATTTCTTAGTGAACAATCCTGATGTGGGATGGTTTTGTTTTTAGTGTGAACCAAATTTTAAACAATTCTTCACCGCCATTCATGCAAATAGTGTGAACTTGAATGTGATTAATGAGTTGAAATCATTAGTGCTGAATTTAAAGAATGAACTAGAAGACCTGATGAATCAGTTTATGCTAACTACAGCTGTGTCTGATGAAAATTTTGCCTTCTTTGAATCCATTAAGAGTGAAGTAAAGGGAAAAAATGTGTTGAAAGCATCATATTATTTGGGATGATGAATCCAGATCTTCCAATTCTACTCATTTTTGCCCTTTGAAAGTAATTATCAAAAATGAGGAAGATGCTCTGTATTTCTTCTTTGATTTTCTAGAAGTAAAGAAATCTACTCTCACCTTGTAGGATACCTATATCTAAAGATCGCACTATAAAGGAAAGTGATTTTTTTTAAGTGAAAGAAGAAATTAAAGAGGTAAATGAAAATGGAGAGGACTTTTTATTAAAAATATCAATAATTTTCCTATAATTAATCCCTGGATTATCTGAAAAATATTTCCTTAGGGCAACTATCCATTTATTATCAAAATGTTAGTTGTTTTGAGAACAAAATTTTTGCAATAACAATGTGATATTAACCATTGATATTATGGAATTATTTTGCTTACTGAAACTAATCTATGTGAGTATATCTTGAATACTGAATATGGCTTTATAAATCACACAATTTACAGAAAATATTGCAATTCTTCAACCAGTTCAAAAAAAATCTGGTGGCAGAGTGCTCATTACCATTCACTGTAATCTAAATAAGTTCAGTGCAACAAGTCATTTGAACAACTATTTGTCGTAGCTTCATTGGATTCCTGAAAATTTCTTATTGGGGTTGTATCTTCCATCTCCCTTAAAGAGTTGAAAAAACTAAATTGCACTGATGTGGAATTAATATTTTTTAATAAATACCTTCATTCCTTGCATTAAGATGATTTTAATCTTTCTCCATTATCTCAGATGTAAATTCCTGTGACTTGGACACCTTCCCTCTTACAAAGCAAGAAAGACTCTTTTCTGTTTCTTGATTTATTCCTGATTAATTGTATACACAACTTAAAGGGTAAGGTGCTTGACCTGGCTTTCTCATCCTGAGAAACTAACCACTTGGCATTAGCTCTATATATAAGGTACAATTGATAAATTGTAACACATTTTATTATGACTTTAAAATGTGTAATTATGACCTGTTACACAGAAGATACAAGAATTCTTGTTCAGCTTCTGATTATCTGAAATTTTCTGATTGCCGAGTAGAGTGTAAAGACTTGGTCACTAAATGCTATGATTCATATTTGAGAGATCTATCTATCCTTACTACTGCCAATTACTACTGATTTGCCTTTTAAAATTACTATGTCTTGGGAATTGAGAGCTTTGGCAAGGCAGAAATAGACTGAGAAGCATTGTTTTGGCTGGGAGTTGAGAAAGAGTATTTTTAATTTTGATCTAAACAGAGTGACATCTATATTTTTTCCTGCTCTTCTTTGTATTCAAATGTGTCAGATCCAAACCCAAGGCTCTGAGCAAGACACACTAATTCAAAGTACTATACAGTGGAGTGATTTCAACCATGTTCACACATCTACCCAAATGAAAAATATAGTTTGTTGGTTGAGAAAATATGCTTCAGCATTATTTCAGTACATTCGTGGCACTGTTAGGTAGCTTACTCCTAATGTATAGAATATATGGATAACAAACTCATAAAAAAATTGTGAAAATTAATGTATTCTTGAGTCTTCAAAACCTTTTGCCTTTAAGAATCTTGCTAATGCCTAACAAATGTAAATTTTGTAATAATTTTATAATTTAATTCATAACCAACATACAAAACCGGTTTTATTCTTGTAACTGAGATGGAAATTATATTTATTTAAAGTTAAAAATTGAAATATTGTGGGGTGACTTTGGACATGAAGTGAAATACCAAAATGTGCAAGGTGGGCTTTTAAACTGAATGGTTGGGCTAAAAATAGCAATGGATGCATTGGAAATAGGGAATGTGACAACTTGAAGGGAAGCAGAAAACGAGTGGTGTCTAGGATCACTCTTCAAGGCATTCCATCAACATGGTGCCCCAGCAGCTCTTCCTCATGAGTGGAAACCAACATTTGTAGACATATTTTTAAAGTATACTGAGTTTGGAGTTCCAGCTTATTGTTCATATTCTACAGATTTGAGTTGAAAAATATCTCACACACAATTGAAAAATGAGAAAATTCACTGGAATTTCCCTAGTTTTAGAGTTCCAAGTCACGTTAGGTGAGGCTTAGAAGTTTAGCAGCGATTAGTCTCTGTGCCCCTCAAGAATATACCATAATTCGTAGACTACCATCATTAATACATACATCTCTTGCAGAGGTTCCTCATGATTATAATTTTAATTATGGTGAAACAATACCAGTAGGGAATTTAAGGAAGTCCTCAATTGTATGAGGGTGAGGGTGATAAGCTTCTCCTGGAATATAAACAGTGTTCATAGATATAAATAAAGTAGCTCTTTGCATTTAAAATACTTCGCAATTCACTGTAGACATAGTCACATGTAGTATATTATATTTTGTCCCATCTAATGTTGGCACTGGAAATGTTTTTTGCTTAGAAGAGTTAAAAATAACACTTTTGATATAAAATAGTTGAATATATAATTTTGGAGGCTCAAATTGTTTTTAATAATTGTTTAATTCATCACATAAATTGTAAGGATATCAATATTACATAAAAAATGATCTTAGTTGAGAAAAATATGATTTTATCATAATTTATTTAGAAAATAGAATATTTCCAAAGTCACCATAAGCAGTAGGAATGATTTGAGCTACTGATTACATAAATTTTGTAATTTTTCGACATCAATGAATTTATAAAATGATTAATAAAAGAACTGAAATAATGTGATACTATATTTAAACATCTATTTTGCCATTTTTCAAAGAACATATAAAATGGCCGAAGCCACTAGATATATTGGGTATTAAGTAGGGTGACTTTGAGAAACTGTGTTTTTCCATAAAATAAAATTATTTCAGCAACTCATCAGTGGATTATTTAATAATGGGTGTATGTGGTAAGCTAGCATGTTCACAAAGCAAGTAGATAGTCTAAGAGTAAGACCAAGGTCTGGCAATTTTTTCTCTATTTGGTACTTGCTTTATTCCATCTTCTCTATTAACATCGTATACATAATGTATCCCCTTTCTTCTTTTACACATATATGATAAACATATTTCTGCATTTTCTGCACAGTGATTGCATGTGACTTGGATGTGGGAAAAAATCAAATCTTGATTACATATATATGTATAACTGTAATGGACCATAAGAAAACCATGTAATATAAAAGGAACAGCCTCGGGTGTTAATTTGTGCATTTATGCACACAAGGCAACCACTTTGTAAATTTCACAGGATATACTGGATATACATTTTCTACTTACTAAGTAAATACTGTGAAATTTGTTGATAACCATGAAGAAAACAATTGATTGAATTGCAAAATAGTCTATGATAAAGCTACATTATCAAGATGGTTGAATTTATATGTGACAGACTTTGTTTGAGACAACATTGGTTTTTTAACCCATAAGAGATTGTGGAAAATTTATAATTGGGTAAGTTCCAGGGATGCTTAAATAAATAATGTTTAATGCAGTCAACAAGAATTGTTTTAAAAGCCATTTATTTCATAAAACGGTATTTACAAACAGAGGCTGATCAGTACTAATAAAGTGACCAGGACATTTGGTTCTTCGGTTAACTGAATTTTCACCTCCTACAGTATTCATGTGCTGAGATCTAACATGAACATGTCATTTTGGGTGTGGTACCTCCCGTATAAAATCTTCACTAAGCAATATGCGAGCTAAACACAGGGGGTGAGGTGTCAGTGAGACATCCCAACTAATTTCCTCACTCTATCCCAAGTGACTTCAGCTATCCTTGATGCTTTTTCAGCACCATCAGTCAGTGTCTGCAGCAGAAACTGTGGTTCCTTTAACATCTCATTTATCTTGGTCCTTATTGGCCTTATTCCTTCACAAATGGCTTCTGCAGCCACCAACTTGTACCTGAAATAGGAGCAGAAACCAATACTACAAAGGTCTAGACAAGAGTCAAAGAGCATTGTCCTGCCCCTTGACTGCCTCTGAGCACACTGTCATTTGGGATAGATAACGCAAGTGATTAACATATGACAATATGTAGAGAGATGCTTCAATAAATAGCAATTAATAAAAGAGGTGTGAATTGTAGATTAATATGGTAGTTAAATGATGAATTATTTTCTAAATTTATTTTTAAATGCAACAAGTTAAAATGGACTAACATGTAAATCAATATCCTAAAGTTGATTTCCAGGTAATATTCAGTTTTGATAGACTGAGCGAAAATTTTGGTTACTATAAATGAGTGTCTATGCTTAGAGACCATGGGACAGGTGTCCACTGCATTTGCCTGAATTTTCTGCTATTTTCAATAATAAAATAAGTACTATTAAGGTTTACTTCTGAAATTACAAATTTTGTCACATTTTTTGCTGGGATGTATTATTTTTTTCTTCATTAATGACCAATTAAATATGTCAATTTTAACTATGTAACAGTACAACTTAGTATTAATTATTATGTATCTCTTTGAGAACAAGATGGTAGATAAATCCTCCATGATAGGTAGATTTAGCCAGCTATAAAGTTCTCTAAAATCTTCGGTATTCACAGCTTGAGCAAAAAGTATGCTGTGAGATTGTATTGTTGGCGTGTCACCTGCAGATCAGAATTTCATTGCCATTTCCTGCAAGTACAGCATTTCATTACCTCATCAATTGCCAGTGTCAAAAGTAAAACCTATATGTGTCTAATGAGGTTCTAACAATGCAGTGACTTTAATCCCCAGAATGAGAAAAGTTTAGACAATATCTCTATGTTGAAATAAGAAACTGTCCAGAAGGAATCACCAATATCCTTTTCGCAATGTTTATTTGTAACGGTGGATAACACAGGTCCTTACATTGACATGCATAAACATGAAAGCCATTAGGCAAGATTTTTAGTCAAGCAATTTCATGTGTAACTATAGTCAACTCCAATGCCAGATTTCAAGACTTTTTGGTTTTGATTTTAATTTTTAATTGATTCAATTTGAAACTGATCTTAATGATGCTTTGCACACCCATTATAATTTGCTATGCCTTGACATTATTTTCTATCAGAGCACACTATATTAGCAAAACAATTAGTTCTGCCCAGATTATCAAAATAAACTGGGCTTTGGTGTAATTGCTTAAACAGAAATGTAACTGATTATTGGTGCATACATATCTAATACTTAAGCCGTTCTTAATGCCCTCACTTCCTCTTAACTAATCTTTAAATTTGTTCATAATTAATAAGTTACTGATAAACAAAATTACTTTTCTTGATTGAAATTATTTTTTATCTTTTTATATATAAACTTACTGTGTCTACAAAATAAACCTAATAGTATGTTGTGAACAAACTTGCTAAGGCATTTTATTCATCAATAGCTAGCATTCAAATTCAGCTGAAATTAAAAATACTATTTTTGAAGTAACAGTACTCGGCTTACAACATACAGATCCCTCGGATCACCTTGGAGATATTTTCTTCTTCAGTCCATATCAAAATATTTTCAAAGGCACTGTAATGGATATTTACTGATTTCAATTTCCATGCTTTAATTTCCCTCCACTAATGGATTGCCAAGGATTATGAAATTTACTATATCAACTATGAACAAAAATGTGTGAACTCAATGAAGTACCAGAACAGGATAGTGATGACTTTATGTGAAACTGGGATAGCTGGATGAAAATATGTAGATGTATTTACGAACAGACACCATCAAGTTGGACACCACAGGCAGAATCATTTGAGAAGAGTTATCTATCGATAAAAGTAAACCTCATATGAACAAAAAAGTTAAAAGCCGAGGTTAATGCTAAAAGATATATTGCTATCATAGAGTAATAATTACTTTGATACCATGGTTACTCAAAGTGATTGAGGAGTAGATTACAAGTAAAATAACTTATTTTAAAGTAATGATTACACATTAAAATTATACTCAAAATAACCATTATGGGTAATTTGATTACTTTTACTATATTTCTGGTCATCATTACAATCATAATTTGCTTCCTACAAGTACGAAATATGTGACGAGAGGTTATCATACCCTGATACCTATCCCAAATTGTATACTTAGAAATATGCTCTGCCTGATACTGCACCCTGGATTGTCTTTCCTAATTAAATGCTTAGCAAAAAATACCTAGTTTTTGATTCATATTCTGCTACATTTGAAGTACAGGTTTTATGAAAAATATTACATTAAAAACAACATTATTAATTATTAATATTCTCTTGTAATTGCATTCACTTTACTATTTTCCTTAAGACAAACTTTGCCAATTTCAGCAAACACTCATGTCATGCCACTTGTCCTACTTCCGCATCCTTTATCTCTTCCAGAGGCACTTATAAATTGTTTAAAATGTGCAAATGGACCAAAAGGAAACAGAAGACATACTTGCCAGTGTTGATTCCCTTTGCTTCTTCAACTATGTCCTCGGGTGGTTTCCCTGTCATCTCTGAGTGGATTGAGATGATGTTGGACACCCCAGGTCGACCCTCTGGATCCCAGGTGACCTCTGATGTGAAATCGGTGAGTGCCTTCTTTATCTTATTCACTATTTGGTCATCTGTATCTGCTAGCTCAATACGACTCTTGGGGTCTTGGTCTGACTTTGACATCTTCTTGGTTGGGTTTCTAAGGCTTCGAACTCGAGCTGAACTGCCATCTGTAGATGGACAAGAGAATTTAAATAAGGCAAGATAAAGGCATTACATCAGAAAAGGAAAATGAATCCATATCAGTGCAGATAGTAAAACTTTTACTAAATTAAAATCTGTGAAAATCATTACAACATAATATTTTCAATATATGTACGTAAAAATTCAACTCTCCCTCAATGCAAAGTCTCATGCACAGTTGAACCTCTGCATAACAATCTATGTACTTTGAACCAGGAACCTTTCCAAATAGAAAGATCACATTGTACTGAGGTTGGACAGTTCTATCATATAAAAATTAACTGATGGACAGATGATTAAATGACACAGTGACAGCTGAGTTTAAAATCGCCAACTTTTCAAGGGATTTTCAGACCAGCAAAGTAAATTTTCGGGTTTCTTCAAGTATTCTACCGATAGTGATAAATTTTCTTACGGTTATCCAGGTTATATATAAACTACAGCCTCCATAAAACTGATTATTAATGATAGGAATATATGTTAATGCAATAATCCTGATAATTTTCTACCACATTATAAATTACTAACGAAGGTACCTGGTATGCCTGTATGGAAATTGATTCCTATAATAAGAAAGAGGTGGTGATACCTAAACATGATTTGGCATATACAGAGATAAGAGTGTCTTCATATATCTAGCATGCAGGTCACATCACTTCACTTCCTCTATAGAAACTGAGGCTATCCTCCTTCTCAAAGAGAGGAGGAGAGTGAGGAGCGACAAGATGACTTTCTCCTCTTTCCATAATTAAGGTTTTGAAATGAATCAATGATATGTTGGTTGAGCAATTTAATTATACTTTGCCACTTAAGTAAAATCCAAAATGTGCCCTTTTCTCTACTCAGTGACAATGTTTTGTGCATTCTAAAATTTCCAAAACTGTTTTTGACTTTTCCTCTCCAAAATATATTCCCTGACTCTTCCAGAATTTCTACGATTATCCAGGCCAGTGGCCAACCTGAATGATGACTCTTTAGGAACTTAATTAATTGGTATGCTTTCAATATCAGCCCAAAAAAGCAAAATAAAGCCATTCTATAGGGTACTCTGTCAATCTCTGTCAATTCAGCTGGCTTAGATATATATTCACTATTTGATATTTTACTCATACAACCAACAACCTTTCTGTAGGCATTCTCATACCTTTTAATTTCTTTACGTATCCTATCATATTTTGTCAAAAATTCATCTAGATATACACAATCATACGCTTCAGTTATTTCAACTACTTAGCAAACCATGGAACCATTTTTCACGTTCTCCTTACATACCTTTTTGATGTATTTACCTGAATTCCATCTGTTATTTCATTAAAGGTATTCATGTCTCCCTATAGATCTTCTGGGCACTCGGCCAGAAATACTGCATTTTCAGCTTACAGAAAAACATGGACATAGGTATTTGTCTCCCACATTTGGCAGATGATGCAACATTATTGCTTTTCTTCTACTGTAAGCAACACCGTACAAAAACAAAGTTTTTGAGGTATTTGTGCATTGCAAATGTTAAGATCTTACCACTAATTATTGCTTTTGGTAGTGGAAAGTAATCCCCATATCTTTGGTTGAAAGTATTTGCAAGATGCTGGGCCAGTTGAAGATGCTGCAACTGATCTTCCCCCACGGGAACCTTATTCGCCCTTGTATCAAAGAAAGAAAAATATAGGAATTAGCAAGCCTCAAGTTGAGTGCAGTGAGATGTTAAGACTTAAATTTAGATCGTTTTACTGACTATGAGTATTCAATCTTATAGGATGCACATTTCTATTCATAAATATACCAATAATGATGATACACAATCATAATTAAACCTTGTAATATGTTTATACTTATTTTGAATGACAATTTCTACGACCACTTTTAGAAAGGGGAAAATAGTTCTAAAGTTTAATTTCTCATCTAAAGATTTGAAGATGATTTACACATTTTTGAGTTACAATTATTTTTAAATAGTAAATTCCATTATGTAGTGTGGATGAGAGATCCATCCAAATCATCCATTAGTGGATCATCACAGTAATCAACCCAAAGGTCGGTTTGGTAGGCGAGGGTAGAGCTCATCCAGCACTAAGCCCAACGGCATGTGAAAGTCACACATAAGGGTAGGGTGGCCAGTTCCTTTCCCTGTACCACCTGTGATT
>LYUA01000479.1:191835-209919 GCA_002093875.1 Calopteryx splendens | reverse complement strand
CATCAATTCTCTCCTCCGCGTAAAAGCTTCCTTACCTAATGTGATTCTTCTTGTAATATCCCTACCACATTGCATACCTTCGCCCAAAATGCTCCTTAAATAGCTAAAATGTTCTGCCTGCTCAAGCTTATGCTCTCCCGCTTTATTGCTGATCTCTGGTTTCCTATGTCTCGAGAACCTCATTACCTTCGTTTATTTCTCATGTATTTTCATTCCATACCTATCACACTGGCCCTCTAGTGCACTAAACAATGACTGCACCCCTTGGCTGATTGGCTAACTACAGCTTGATCGTCCGGAAACGTGACTGATTTGATAAGTTCCTCACCTACTTTTACTCCTATCTCTGGTCCTTACCACGCCTCTCTTACCATTTCCTCCACGTGCACGTTGGAAAGTACGGATGATAACGGTCAACCCTGTCTTACCCCCTGGCCTACTATGGCCCATCCATTCTCTACCCTCACCTGGCAGTCTGAGACTAGTACATGTTTCGGATAAGTCTCCTATCTTCTGCAATGCCTTTATTAGGTTTTCCCAATTTACCCTAGTGAACGCCTTCTCAAAATCTATGAATCAAACAAATATATCCTGATCATGCTCAATATTCCTTTCTATCATTGACCTCATTACTGCTATACCTGTACCTCTACCTTTCCTAATCCCAAACTGATCTACTCCTAAGTAATCCTCAGACTTCTTCTCCACCCTCTTATTGAGGATCCTCAGTACTACTTCAAGATATTTGAATGGTAATTGTCTTAAGCGTGTAAGCTTATTCATTACTTTTACATCAATGCATATTTCACTGCTTGAGTCGAAGTAGCCGTGGAGCACTTTGAAGTTCGAACAGACGTAACCTGTGTGACGAAATTTAATGAAATATTGCTTAAATCAGCTTTTTTCATTAAAAAACTTATTTTGGCATGTTGTTAACGCTTTCTCTGTAGAGAGCTTATTTTCCAGGTGCTTGTTCAGTGGATCGCAACTTAAATATTAAATGTTTAAAATGGTGAAAGTGTGAACATCGTTGGTGGTTTGGACATGTTCGGAATTTTAACAGTTTTCAAGGTTTATCTATGAGGTGTTATTTTTAGCGCTAGTCCTAACCTTTCAGTTGATGTACCTTCCACTGTCCTCTAGTCGGAGTGGGCGCCGAGGACTGTGACCAGCGGTAACTCGAAACATACCGCGCGATAGTATGACACCATTGACGCCAGGGCGATCCTCCCCTTTTGTGCACCCCAATGCCAGAGGTTTTGCGTCGAAAAAGTCCCTCTGTCAAATTCCCCGCCACCACGGCCATTAGTACAATCTCCTGTGAAACCGAATATCATTATGTTCTAATTATAGACCTTGAGTCCATCCCCTTTCCCTCCTCTTGTGCATTTTTAACCGTGGCGTGAACATGTTGACATATTCATATTGAATTTTTGAAAAAAAAATAAAAATTACCTCGTTATGACAAACCTTTCCATGCTTGTGGAGGAAATTTTGTTGCATTTAATGGTAAACGTGGGTTGATTTTTTTACGCTGGAATTAAAACTGTTAGCTGAATAGAATGTTTAAACAATTCCTGATAATACGTACCTTTCACTTTACAAATTGGCGATACCGCAACATTAGCCGTGTAGTTATCTTTTGTAATGAAAGGTTCCTCTTTGTGAACCAATAAATCGGTGTGGTTCAATATCAGATGAATTAGAGAGCATGCGATTATAAATGGATAGTCAATCAAGAATGTAGCACCTGTAGCATTACATATGTTTAGTACTGCTTTCACGAAATAATGAAAACACTTTGTAACCTTTCCACAGATTTTTATTTCCTTATGATGTCGCCTTTGCGACAAAACCGGTCGTGCTGAAATAAAGATCTGTGGAAAGGTTACAAAGTGTTTTCATTATTTCGTGGTTATGGAGTGGTGATTTGATTGTTGGCAATAAATTACAGCCATGCGCTATTTAAATATCATAAGGATCACATATTTAGGCTCTGATGTTTAAGATTCTGTTCGTTTTTCCACGAAATTAAACAGATTGGCTTTCGCTTCACGTTTGGATTCTAGCGCTTTACGCTCCGTCGCTGTTTATCGGATGTCAGTTAGGGAATCCGGGGCTAAGAGAGTGGCTGGCCTGGCTTCGTCTATTTATAAACTGGAAGCCCCTGGTGCATGCATGCGTGTAGTTCTTGCAGATGTGTGAGGACAGTCAAGGCAATGTCGGTTAACTCGGTTACGTCCCCCCACACATAGCTCGAATTCCCACCAGGCAAACAGACGTGCATGCAGAGCATGGAAATGCATTGGAGCTCGCCGGCACGACTTGTGGTTTGTTGGCCAGAGTTAGGTCTTTCATTCGGTCTACGGCGACAGCGAAAGAACCAATATGCGCCACGTGGTCCGACTCTTTGTTATTTTGTGCATACATGCCCTTCACGCCGTTTCCTGTTTGGGCTTACACAGTAAAAAAAAAGAGCCCGAATTTAGTTTTTTCACCTGCAGCCGATTCTCTTTCAACACAAATTAACTCACATTTGGGACAAATTGAATGCAACATGTCCCAGAAGATGTATAAATAGCTTTTAAGTATTAAAGTATTTTATTAAGTATTATTTAAGTATTTTATTATTTTAATTTTTTAATTTAAGCACAGATTTTAAAAAATATTCAAAAGTTACTAAGCTCCAATGAAGGCATTTCTATACTATATTTTTTTCGGATTACGATGGAAAATCTTTTGACAGCTTCAAATTCGGATGGCTTCTAGCTATAATTCTCTCAATTCCCAAAATATTAGGTCGATTTTGATCAAATTAACAGAGCTCGTAGACCACTGCAAGAAATCCGATCAAAAGAAAGCGATTCCAAAATTCCTTTGCACACCAAAAGAACGTTGTCAATGATTGCGGGGGAAAAAGACGTCGGAACAAAAAGCTTCATGTTCCAAACCTTGAGTATCAGGAATTGCACTGCGACAGTGGCACATGATTTGAAGTACTAAATATCGCTTTTATATTTTTAGTCCATTTTTGTGGAAACATAATTTTTTCTCAAAATTTCTAATATTTCCTCATCAATGATTCTTAATTTTACTGTAGGTGGAAAGGAATATAAAATTAATTTTTTCAACTTAACGTTATGGTTTCATCTCGCTATTTTCATCATCGTCATCAACGAGGATATTATTTAGTGGTTTTCCAACGCCTTTTATTTACAGATAATTTCTTTATTGTATCCTAGTCTCTTTCGCTTAGTGTTCCATATCCTTCTTCTCGCATATCATCCTTGACCTTCCTCTTCTAAGTTTCTCATTTCTTCGGTATCCTCCATTATGGTGCTCGGTATACTATCATGATTCAGATGATTCTCGTTGGTTTCCCTTATTCTCTTTGGATGCCGTCCATGAATTTCTCTTTAATCTTGGAGGTACTTGTTCATTTCTTATTCCTTCTATTTCATTTGGAATTATTCTTACGTAACAACGCATTTGTTCTCTTCTAATCTTTCCTACTCTGCTACTGTAATCATTCTAGCCTTAAACGCGTGTAAGGCTAGAATGATAAGAACACCCCGTAATCAAAGGACACTCCAAACAAAAGTTTTTATAAATATAATCTGTATTGTTTTATCTAGAATGAAGCTTCTTGAAATAAGGAAAAACTATGTAGTTCTTCCACTGAATTTAATTGAGGTAAAACTAGTTTCAACGTTTAGGCCTCATCTAGACTGAGCCTCTTTATTGGGTTGGGATTTTAGGTTAGAATTCGAAAACAGCGGACGAATACACACTCGTCCAATAGTGGACGCCACTTCACTCGAAATGTGAATTGGCAAAACAATTAATAGACGCCTTAGTCATTTTAAAGGCTAAGATGTGGCAGCGATGAGAATAAAATTTTAAGCCCAGGATATTAGACTGCCACACATTTTACTGGATTGTTCTCATTTGATTGTCAGATATGTACGCTGTGTACTTACATATCTATCTACCAAGTTATTTAAATGCTGACACGGTATCTCTTCCGCCTACGAAAGAATAACAGAAATTCAACACTTCTCTTATCCCTTTTTTCCTCTCAAGTTGTTTCTTTTTGTTAACTCCCTCGTCCAAATTCCTCCTCACGAACTTGATAATGAATGGGAGGAAATTAGCTCAAAGTGCCTCTTTTAATTCCCATAGTCTAACGTTTTCTTTGCAGTATGTTTCGCGGTGTGCTTTACGCCGGCGGCTGCTTCGCAGTGCCAGACCCTTCAGACACTGGGTAAGAAAAGGTCTTCTGCATCGTTCTGGCCGATCTACGGCGTGAGAGACAGTTTGTGGGAGGAATTAAATACCTGCGCGCTTAGTTCACATGCCCATCCACGTACATCGTGATCAAATATTACCGCAGCAAGTGTGGTAGCAAAGTACTGATGCAGTCCATTTAGTAGAAGGTGTGAATTGTTCTTACGATTGTGGCTCCAGATAACAGGCTTGCACTTATACTATTCGATGACTTCCATAGAAAAACGAATTAATGGTAAAAATTTAAATGATTTAAAATTTTAATCATAAGTGCAAAATAATTGAAATCTCCGTATATGCAATTATGCGTAAATTTTGAAGCATACGTATGTACTTAGGCTGTCCTTAGTATTCTTTTAGTCTATTAGTATACTTAGGCTTGTCCTTATAATTAAGTATCAGGTTATTCGGAGCGCGCCGTCATTTGATTTCGTATACCCTTTGCACAAATATCTTTGTATTCGCTAAATACGGATAGTAATGCTATCCAGATTGTGGACGAAAAAGACGTTCGATGGATAGTGAAATAAAACCACGATCTGACCGAAGCAATACACTAGGTTTTCTCACTTTAAATATCGTTTACGAAGTTTTTCCGCCTCATAACTACGGAATAAGCAGAAAATTCCTACCTAGCAAGCATGTTTTTGGTTAAAATAGGAAATAATCTAAATTTAAACTTAAGAAAAAATAATTAATCTTGGAGGTAAACCATATAGAAGTTTATTTAGTAACTCCGAATATTTAAGAAATATAATTATTCTTTCACTGCTCTTGGTTGATTAGGAGAAATAAATGTTCGCTATATAAGCTTTCGAATCAAAAAATTCGAAAATTCCATACCAAGGTCACAATATTCATCTCCGGATAGGCAAGTCACACCGCGTATTAAAAATATTCTCGTATTTTGAAATTTGATATTCGAACTCGTATGATACTGCGAAGAGCATTACTCCACGTTTTAGGTTCTTCGGAATTCGTGAAAGTAAGGTTGCGCTGAAATTACGATTTATACTTCAGGACTCTCCTCACTGAAGGCACCACTTCGAGTTCAATTATTATTTATAACATTTAGCAGGATCGATGACTTCGTAGACGTTTATACCAAAGTAGAAAAGAATTATTTCCGCGAAATAATTTGAAACATTATTTCCTGGTAATGAATTATTTCGGTATTCTCTTTCAGAAAGTTTAAAATCAGTTTTTTTTTACTGGACGAATTGTTTCTTTAATTTGATCCTGCATTCAATTCAAACGACCCCAGGTATTTATTCATTGGAATTGGAGTTTTATTCATTGGAAGACTTAATAGCTGTACTTATTACGGTTATTATATCGTAAGTTTTTCTTATAAAGAGTGTGTTCTACATAAAACCTAACGGAAGTTGCTAATATCTTCAGCAATAAATCCTTAGATAATCAAAATTTGAATGACTACCATAGTTTAAAAAATTATTAATCGAGCTTATTTGCTTTAGATTTGCCTTGTCTGGTATCCTAAGCGCCTGTTTTGCATCTCCAGGTCGTAGCCATCTTTTAGTACCTTTTTTTCCCGGTCATCTTGTCCTTGGTCACCCTATCTTTTTCATTTTTACTTCCGGCTGCCAGTTCCAAATATACAGCGGCATTCGGTCATGGCCATATTAATTTGGCTGTTTTTTGGCCTATGATTGTGGCCTCCGATGCAGCCCTCCGTTTTATTTCTTCGTTGATAACGCAGTTAGAACACAAGGTAAAACCACAGGTTAAACCACAGCTTTTTCTTCGTTGCGTCATTTTCACTAGTTTTTAAAGCTAATATTTTACAGTTTCATAAACAATTTCCATTTTTGTGAAAAAATATTTCTATGCCTTCTCACATATCTTTGGGAGATATTGTTGCTTAATGCCTCGAAATTTTCGAACTTTTCCCGTAGTGGAAAATGGCACCTTGGTTCAAATACCTTTGGCATTTGTTGATCTGGTTCTCGGTTTCAATTCAATGCAATCTGTTGATGGTCATCTGCCAAGAGCCATTGTGTATTTTATAGTTATATATGTATGGGATGTTTTAGGACTAATCTCCGACATAATTAGGGTTATACAATATAATTTGATAAATGATTTTAACAAATAACGAATATTGTTTTTTCGCAATGATTTGAAACTTCCCTAGCTTCGATTAGTCAATATTATACTTTTTTCAGGTAGCACCGCGTAAAAAATGTATTTATATTATATACGTTTCTTCCACTGTGCTGTCGGCATCTTCAGAGTCGGAGCTACGCTGAAAGAAGACCAAAGGCGGAAAAACGTTCTTAATATAATTATATGTTAATGCTGAGCTACCTGAAAATCTGAATACGCTGACTGCACAGTCGAAGAAACGTAAATAAAACTATAATATTACGCCATGTTACCCGAAAACTCATAGAATAATATTACCCGCGAGTACCTAAATTCGAAAACGATCAGTCAGGTTTCATAAGACGCCATCAACATCATCGTAATTTATGAGTTATCTTTCTGTGGTGTTAAATTGCTAATTATAAGTAAAATTACCTACCATAAACTTTTATGCGTATTATTGCAACTATCAGTAAGAATTTATAAATTAAATTTAATAATGTACATATGTGTAGCAAAATTACAACATAAAAGAGTATATAATTCTAGCGCCTCACGTACCTAATCAAACCCAAACCACTCTGAGAATCGTAATGTCCTCTTTCATCATGTCTGAATACTTTTAAGCCCTCTTTCTGACTGTCCTATGTGGCGGAAAGTTTGCCTCGCGTGACGCGAACGGCGGACCTTCAATAAAGATCACAATGCGAGGTAGGGTGGAATTACGACGTTTGATGTTCAAGTGCGTTTGCTCGTCCACCATTGGCCGTTTTCCCGTGGACCATCCCCGACACTATCACGTACGCAGCCGCTCAATATGCGCCGGCGGCTCTGCTTCATCGGCCGGAGGCACGGTCCCTCTGGCGGCGAATTCGCCGGGACCGAAGTGCCCTCGTATTGTACCCCTCAAAGCCCGCGGGCACGTCATACTTGGCGGCTGTCGGTTGCGGGGACAGGTTCGAGTTGAGGTTGGCTGACTCCTTTGCGGGTTTAAGCTTTGGTTCCCACCGTTGCAGTCACATATGCCCATGCCCACATATATGCACATGTGTCACATATCTGGACAGTGTTCTCATAATTTTATGCTATTTGTAGATTACAATCATTAATTTAGTCCTAATTGCTTATTATCTTGCATTTAGGGGGTTCTTTCGTGATGTCTATCATCATTGAAAATTTTTAAGCAAACGGTATGTGAAGCTGAAACAGTAATACATCGATTACACCTATAAGATAACTCTTCTATGCTAAGTTGTTCATAAACTTGACACTTGAAAATGTCATATATTAATTACTCCTCAGGGGACTCATTGCTGACTCCTAATTGCACATTTTAAACATCCCAAGACGCAATCTTCAAACTTTATTTTTCGCTTTCAGTTCTTCTTGTAAAATATTATTAGCACCTTTTCAATCTATCTTATTGGGTAGCTGCATGCTAAGTTAACTCTAAAAATACTGAAATGAACCGTAGCGGTACATCAATTCGGAAGCGTTGCGGTAAAAAACCATCTTTTAACTTACGACTCATATTTATTATAGTTTGATGTAAGGCTATCCTGCACATGTAAGTTTTTCGGAAATATTTTAATGCGCATTTGATCCATTTAAGGAATAAAAATATAAATTGTAGCATTGTGTTTGTCTCTTCTTCAGGCATTTAAGATAATTATGTAAATACTTGTTTATTAATGCTAAAAACCCTTTTAAAAATTGCAAAAGATACAAATCCGTAAAAAAATATAATTGAAAATTATTATATTACAAATCCATAGTTTTAAAAGTTCTTAGAAATATCATTGTACACACATATTAAATAATGAAATTGCGATAATAATATATTTTTACATATTATACATTTGATAGTATTTAAAAAATAATAGCAAACTTGCACAGAATATAAACTGCTATTGATTATCTATAACATTCTTTAAAATTCGATTGATGTATTAGATATGCACTTGCTCCCGTTATTCACGTGTCATAAAATTTGCTATGAAATCCCAATTTTTATGTAGAAGAAAAGTATCAATTAAAATTATTTCCTAACAGAAAAAAATGTTGAAATGTTGAAAATGTTGAAATTTTAAAAATATGTACGTCCCCTTAACCATTAAAGTACAGATGGGATACTATGGTGTATCATTTGATACATTTTTAAAATATAACGCCAACCTGAAAATAGGTTCCTTTTAATGAAAAAAAAATACAAGCAAACGAGAGCGAGATAGGACAATATTTATAACGTATCTGGGATATATGTTAAGTTTATGAATATTTGAGTTTCACATAAAGTGTATGGTAGAGCCTAAATGTTATATTTCAAGAAAACTTCAATTCAAAGGTTTTCATTGGTACGCCGTACTCTTTCGTTTAAGCCCATTTTGAAATTTTAACGACTTGCATTTCGAATTTACGGGAATGCTCTATCGCAAGAGCGTCCAACAATAAATACCTACTTTTAATAAAATATTCTCTTTTTTGAAGGATGAGGATGGTGGAAGGAACATTCAACTGTAATTGGCGGGTAAATTAACTCAGATATTGGACTTGAACATGTTTTATTAATCACCAACTGCATTTTGACAGGAAAAAATTAGGATATTGTTTCCTGCGAGCGACGACCACCTAGATGAAATATTATGTTTGTTTCTCACCTTTAGGAATTTATTCAGTCATAATGGAACCCGCAGTTTCATGATTATCATTAACAACGAGCCAAAGTTGGAATATAATCGGCGCCAATTGGTTTTCAAAATGGATAAGCCGCGTCGCGATGCGCCTTTGTGTCTATCTCAAATTATGTAAATGCGGGCTTTTTCTATTTTTCTATTTAAACTTACTTTTATCAATAAAAATCCACATTCTTTAATTTTTTCAAACAAAGGAACCGTCGGACTGTTTGGAGATGACATGACCTCTTCAAACCCCGCTTTCGTCACTTTTAGTTCTATGACGATTTCTAAGTAGAAAAACCGTTATTAATGGAATTTTCTTTTAAGGCCAATACATCAGAGTCGGATAGAGTCGGATTATCCTTCCTTCTATCTATGGGCTATGCTGAGGACATAAGTTTGTTTTATGAAAATCAGTTGAAGGTAGTGACTTTCCAGTACTCTGTGTCGCCGCGATAAAATTCTACTGTATTTCGAAACGAGTTTCTCCGTGGCTTTATATGCCTAGTGGTGACTGCAGAGAATTAGTAGGTAGTGCAGACCGGAGAGCCCCGGTTCGACGCCTCTGATCAACCTCAGCATCACCCAAGCTGTGTGGTCAAACCGACCTTCGGGTTAATTACTGTGTTTTTATATGGCACGGAACTTGTCAGATAATATATTTTAGACTCCGAGGTTCCATTTTCCATAAGAGCGATTGCCGTACTATCTCTTCTAAGTTCTATTATATATTTAATGTGAAGCTCTAAAATTCATTAGTCTAAAACTTTAACCCGGATAATCAAGTTATAAGTATTTTTCCTTCTCGATCCGTTTTCATTTTATCATAAAAACGAACCGATTGTTGAAAACTAATTCACTCTAGTGGGTTATTCATACATTGGGAACCTATTGGGGGTTCATGATTTTTATCAACTTGGTAACGCTATGCGAACGGCATAAACTTAATTGAATAACTTATTCTTGAATATAATGCCGAATGACTTGAAAACTCTAAACTTTATGTCTAGTGCAGAGTAATGATCACGGTATTTTCAAATGTAAGTAAATGTAGTGTGGAGTAAAAACAGGACAAACATTTTTTTCCGATAAATTAATACATCATGCAAACCTAAATGCCCTTCACGCCGCCCCTTTCAGGGCGAGAAAATTAAAAGAAAGCCTGATTTTAAGTTTTAAAATGTAAGAAATAAATGAATAAATAGAGATTTTACTATGTGTGATTGTTCAAAAAATCTTCAACAGTACATATTTTATAACCTCTCCGTTTGTCACTAACATTCGAACACACATAATTTTTGCAAGTGCATGTCTGGTGTGGAAGCACCCTTTGCCATACCCAGTAATGGTGGCTCGCAGGGCACCATGCACATGTAGATGTTAGTTGTTCAGTAATCTTACATCGTTTCACAAATTTACTATCTCCCTGTTCTTGTCATACTGCTTTCTCCACTGTTAAAATCATGTATTCTTCCATTTCTATTCTGCTGTTCATGAAATATTTATTTTTCCTCATCTTGATAGCCTTTTCCACCGCATTCCCTCCCTAACTTTCTCGGTCTTCCCCTTCCTCTCAAGACGTTTACTCTTGTCTCATATGTTAGTTTTGGTATACCATTAAAATTATTTAGATGATCTAATTTTCAATTCTCTTATTATTTCAGCAAATAAGATGTAAGATTCATATGAAGAAAAAATTAAACTGGTTGGGAATTCTGTAGTAATGATTCAAATAATTTATCACGCTAATAACCATTTGATGATTTTTTCTTTTCCGGAAAATATAATTTGAACTCAGTTACATTAAGTACTTACGCCACAACTTCTTAGCCCCTCCGGTATTTATCTACGGTGCCTTGGTTTGATTTAACTAAATTTTCGGTTTGCTGAAGCATGCTACCTATATTTTAGGTTTACGGAAACGAATTCGTTCATCCATGTGGGAACATGTTATTGGTCGGCGATTTATGGGCGGTTTTCCAAATTTCGAGGTTCCTTTTGAATGGGCTGCGTGGTCAACGCTTTCCCTCCTTCCCGTTTAATCCGGCATCGGTGTTCAAACTCACCTGAACATCCGGAGAAAATTGGTTGACTGGCTTGAAAAATCAATGAAGTGTGAGTCGTTCTTTAATAATTCGACGGCAGAGTTGTTTACGCTGCCTACTCCTCTACTCTGGCCCTCTGGGTTCGCGATTAACGTTTTTTTTTTCTCTTTTGTCCTCAGGTGCCCGGCACAGCAATCGAATATCGATCGAGAGTGCTCCTTTCCCCGGAATTGACGTCGAATCCGAGTGAAAAAAGCCCTTCCGCATTGCTCCTTTGGGGGAAGGGAAGGTGAATCTGCTGCTGTTGGAGATTTAACCAATCATTGCGAACATTGGTATGAACAGATTGTCGTGATCAAATATTTACCGTTAGTGTAATCGCATCGAGTTTGCACCATGATTGAGGTTCACTTGTATTTATTTCAAGACCGATAAATTATTTGTAGATGAATTCAAGCGATGATTGAAGTAGATTGTTTTTTGTAGATATGCGTCACTATTGATTGTTTCCCAAGCGACATTCTGCATCAGTGCAATAAGCGCGTATGAATGCATTTTGGGATCCTAAATCTTTGAGGTTACCCTTTTCTACACCAGAACTTTACTTTTGTGTGTCAAACCGATGGATCCATATGAAAATGAATACTTAGAATGACTTTATCATCTGAGAGTGTGTGAAGTAGAAAGAGTGCTGCAATATGATGGTGAGAAAAAAATATGTAGAAAGATTTAATATACTCTCAAGAAGAAGGTAATGAAGACTATTTATTCAAATCCGGTCATATTTTTGTCGTTTGGAACGTGTTAGGGATCAAGTGAAAATTTGATTAATACAATTTGTGGATCTTTAAAGAAGAGTCTAAAAACCGAGGAGTAACTCTAAAACCATCGCTAATATGGGTGAATCACGTTAGGGTTACATTCGGAGCTGCATTGAAGAAACTTGGGTTCGTCAAACGCATTATCATCATAGTCTTTCAATCCTCAGATTGGTAGAGTATAGTCCTCCATTATTTCATATTCCATGTCCATTCCTTCACTGCACAATAGGCCTTCCTTCTTACATCCCCCTTTATTTGTCGTACTTATTTAGCCTTGGTATCCCCCGTGGAACTTTCCATTCTCTTCTCCATTCCATTGTGTTCCTGACAAATCCATTTTCTCATGGTGTGACCAAACCACCTAGCTCTCCTTTTCCGGCTGGTTCTCCATATGGTCTTTCCCTCTTCCGTACACATCTTCATTTATAACTTTATCCGTCCATTTGATCTTCAGCAATCGTCTCCAACGCCAGGTTTCGTAAGCTTGTATTCTTCCCGCTCTGCTTTTCCCGCTCTCCATGTCTCTGATACATAGAGGGCCACGACCCATTGCTTTTACCTACTTATTCCTTGTTTTTAACTTTACCTTCTCTGACCATAGCAGTTGCCTCTTCATCACGAACGGCTTCTTGGCTTGAGCTATTCGGCGCTTGATGTCTGTCGAGGTCGGTGAATGGCTCCACTTGTTCTAATTTCTCTCCTTGTAGACGGACATCTGCTGTCAGCTTCTCTCTTCCGCACACTAGTGTTTTAGTTTTATTATTGTTGAATATCATGCATTATTACTGAAGTGTTTATTCCATTGCGTTCAGTGAAGCTTGTAGGTCTTTTGCATCTTCTACTATAACGGCGATGTCGTCTGCGAAACGGAACATGTTAACTTCGTCACTTTTCCCCTTAATACCTTTGATGCCCGCTCCTTCTATTTCTGTTATTGCCTCTTCCAAGTATATGCTGAATAGTGCTGGTGACAGTTTGCATGCTTGTCTAACTTCTTTGTTTGTTTTGACTTTTATTTTTCTTCCGTCTTTCATTCAATTCATTTTAGCAAGTTAATGCTTGTAGAGTTGGTAGATTATTCTTCTGTCGTAATTCACTCCAAGTTTTTCCAGCAATTTGAACATTTTGTTCTAGTTGACGTTGTCAACGGACTTATCCAGGTCTATGAATGCCACATATAGTAGCTTGCTCACGTGTATCACTTTTCCCACAAGTGTCCTTAGACTGATTATGGCCTCCCTCTTTCCTCTTTTTTTTGTGAATCCGAATCGGTTCTCATACAGGTTGTCTTCAATTTTTCCTTCGATCCTTTGGATAACTATCCGTGTTAGTATTTTCGACGCACGTGATACAAAACTCAATGTCCGGTGTTCTTCGCATTTATCAGTCCTCTCATCCTTGGGTATTGCAATCATTACACTTTACTTGAAGTCCTGCAGCAATCTTCCACTTTTTTAGCTGTCCTTGATAGTATCGTGTAGGATGTCTTTGGCTTTCCCTCCGAGCACCTTTATTTCTCCATTGATTTTGTCCACTCTGGACACCTTATTTTTCCTCCAGGTCTTTCTCTGCTCTGTCGAACTCACTTCTCACAATATTTGGACCCCTATCGTCTTCTTTCACCTGGTTCTCTTCTTTTATTAATTCTTCTTCTAAATGTTTTAGTCCTTCGTGCAGTTCTTGAATGAATTCCTTCCACGTTTCATATGGCCTCATCTTCTATGTGTGGATTCCCATTCGTGTCCTTGGTGTTACTAAATTTCGTTTTCCTTTCTCCAAAATGCATCTTCACTAGCTTTTATGCTGTTTCGGTGTTTCCTTACCTTGTTTTTTCTTGCATTTCTTTGCCGCGAATCTCCATCCAATCTTCCTTTGCCTTCTTTGGCTACAGTATGGCTTAGTTTTTGTATAGTGCTGCCATACTTTCTCTTCTTGGGTTCTTGTACCGCCTACGTGGCTCAATAAGGTCTCTTATATTCGTCATTATCCATAGTTGCCTGGTTTCCCTTATCTTACTCGGTAGTTTCTCTTCTGCTACTTCCGTAATTGATTTCTTCAGTTCTCACCATCTGCCTTCGGTGCTTGTTTCTTTTTCTCTCTTCAGTTTTTCATCGATGGCCGTGGCAAATCCTCCTCTGCTTTGCCTTTCCATTAATGTTTTCGTGTTCTATCTGCATTCTCGTTGTTCCCGCTTTGTCCATTTAACGCAGTCGGCTCTTCACGATAACTAAGTTTTGGTCACTAATTATATCTGCACCCGGATAACTCTTACACTGCTTCTCGTGGTTCCTCTGCCTTCTTCTGACAAGGCTGTAGTCCATTTGGTATCTGGACCTGACTCCCGGAATTTTTCATGTGTATCGTCTTCACCTATGCTCCTCAAAGTTTGGGGGACTATTTTACCGCCGAAATATTTCACCGGGATGGATGCCATTACGTCATATATAAGTATGCAAATGCAAGGCTGCATCTTCTAGGGAGATTAATGTGGTGGTTTCCCGCTGCCTTCCACATCGTAATACTGTGACCGATTCCGTGAACTTGAACTTCCCTCTTACCCAATGGTATGCCATTTTTTACCGGACCGATCTCCTTCATCTAGGCCATCAGTTCCTTCTGGTGAATTCATCAAAGGTGCTGAGTAGTTTTTGTTGTTGCTGCCATTTTTTCGTTGCCTCGTTCCAAGAAAATGATAAAAATAATTTTTTAAAAGATCTACATTGTTTTGGTGTGTCCGGGAATTGAACTTCCATCAGCTTTGTAGTGGAACTCGCTACCCCTGGACTATCTCTGGACTGGGGAGACGGAATCCGGTTGTAATTAACATATTTGTAATGTTACTATCATGAGACTAAGTGGTGCAGTTGTGCACGGTTTGAGTTGTTGATGGGCTCAAAAGGCTCTCAAGAATTTCTTTTCACACCGAATCTGACCTCACTCCTTTATCCCTTAGTGAGAACTGTTTTGATAATATTAAAATCTGGCGCCCGGGTCATGAAAGAGCATATTTATGGATGTAGAAGACGTGGCGCTGTTGCAGGAATATTACTATGGACGGTCTGTTGGCTGTATTATTCACCCCTGTGAGATTTGTCAGTGCTTTGCCCCTATTGTCGTGTGCTTTCCCCTCTGCTTCTAGAGAATGCATAAGTTTGGTTGGTGTTGAGTGCTCGGTGCTCCGAAGATGTTTAGGGAATCAGTGCGTCTAGTCAATGCATTTGGTTTGTTCGTGCTTCGTGTTCGCGCTCATGTGCTCATGGATGTGTTGTGAATCCCCCGGAGCTACCCCTCCCCCTCAACAGGATCAGTTCAACCTCAGCGAACATGAATTCGGCGGACTGTTTGACGGACGATGGACCCCGTGGAAGGAATGAGGAAGCCACTTCAAAAGGTAATGGATAATAGATACGAGTAGATGATAGTGATGGCTCATTATTCCTAACCCCTTCAGTACGTGTGACAATGTCTCGTCATGTGCAACATATGCTGCTATGCGTATGACGAGTATGTCTCGTCTTGCATTTCGTCCGCGTTTTTCGCCGCCTCGCGCACGGCAATATAATACCATCGCGGTGGAAGGCCTTTAACTGTGGGGTTTTCATTTCACGGTTCTTTAGCATTTGGAGTAGACTTAGATTGGGTCCTTCTGCGCAGTAGTTTCTAATCTCGGAAATTCAGCAGTTTAATCTAGCAATTTCGGAATTAAATAGGATACAGAAGAAAGCTGCCCGTTTCGTAAAGAATCGTTATGAATGAACAGAGAGGGTCGCATTGTTATTGAACTGTCTTAAATGGGAACCACTGGAAGCACGGAGATTACATGAACGTCTTAAACTGTTAGAGAGGTACAAATATTTCGAGCTCTTTGGTGACATAGGAGGTCTTTTAGCTCCTCATTATGCTGGTAGACAAAATCACGACGGGAAGTAGAGAGATTGACTGCCGAACAGATTGATAAAAGGAATTCGTTTTCACTGCGGTTTAGCGGAAGATGGAGAATTAATTATTGGTTGCTTAGTCAGCTTAGGTTAGCTTTTCCTAATGATACATTAATTCTTTGATTGTCTGCTGTGTGAAGCTATTTCGTGGATTCGAAGGCATATTTTGGTAATTTTTACTCTCACAAAAAATAAAAACACCATCAAAGTAATCAACCCGAAGGCTACTTTTGGTCGCTGGAGGTTACATCGAACTCAGTAATCCGGTATTTATTCCCGAGTGTTGCTTCCGGTTTGACTCTAAATCTTGGTATCCAGAAAATGCATTCGCTTGATTTTAGCAGTGGTGGTCTTAAAGCATCACCCGGGTAAGAACTCTGAATCGTCGGGTTAGTAGCCGAACAATCCTCCCACTAGGCTGCCACCTCAACTTTCGTACATTTTATCATAAATTCGATAATCGGCTCAGAAATCATGTGTAATCGAGTTTGAAGCTTGCTTTCAATTCGACAGCTGGTTTTTAAATCAATCATATCACTTTTTACCTTGTTCTATTCCGCCTATTTCTCCCGCAAGTTAAATTAATTTCCGACATTTGGTGGGAGGGTTTACCTAAAAACAGAAATTTTGTGTGTGTCATGAGCCTAAACGAGATACTACATGTCAAAAGAAAAAAGAATAAAAATGCTTTCAAATCTAAATGTAAAAATACTCGAAACCAATAATTTGGCCACTTTCCACTAAAAGATCATAGATTTTTGGGCTTTCTCGTCTTGTCAAGTAACGATTGACTGCTCAAAAACTAAAATGATGAACAGGTTATGAAGATGGAAATTCTATCTGTGACATATTTTACCAAAACATCACGCTCAGGTGTAATTTGTAAAATGAGCGAGAGCCTAGAAAATATTTGGTCAAACGTCAAAAGTTAAACACGGCAATTATTGAATGAGTTCCTCATGCAGGCCTATATCTTATCTCTGCCAGCAATTGTAGAATATTAATTTCAACTCCAGGGAAAAAAATCGCTTTAGAATTTTTCAGTGAACAATATATATTCCATAAACTAACGTATTTTCAATCACGAATCATCGGGAAAATGAACATTCAACCGTCATGGTGCCTCGCATAGAACCTGAGAAAATAATCTTTTAAGAAATTTAACAACATCGTAAAATAACATGAAACTCTTACTCTAAAAATTCAGCGTTTTAGGATAAATATCGTTCAAATTTCAGAACGATCGAGCGAATACTTCGGCTATAGCAATGCAGGAACACTAATGTGATTCACTTTGAAACCGATTTCCTCATTTCCTGAAACCGGAGTGCATTAACTTTCCGCTCAGATAATGCTAAATTTTTTCTTTAAGGAATTGTGATCGTGCTCATGTACATAGATGGCTTAGCGTGAAAGTAAACATTAATTCTTGTTTATTTGGGAAAAAGTATCATTTCCGCTTAGTGATAATTCCTTAAGGCTATTGTTTTGGCGATACATATATTTATATCGCTGCATATAAGCCACTTGATAACTTGTTTTGTTGTTTTTTTTCCAGGTAGGGTTTGATTTGGATTTCGTCCAACGGTGGAGGACGCCGAGCAGTTCGCCTCATCGAAAGGTAGGGATCGTCCCAAAGGTGTACCCAGGAAAAGAATATCCCCGTCACCTCCTCCAAACTTCCTTTAGCTTTAACTTCTAAGAATGGGGATTTCCTATTTAAAGTCAAATTATACTCCTTCCGATCACACCGCGGCCTCAAGGCAGCTTCTCAAGGTTTTCCTCGCGTTCAAAATCAATAATGATATTTACATATAAATAAACCACAGTAATCAACCCGAACCAACCGGTTTCTACGTGAATGTAGAGCCCACCCAATACTAAGTCCAACGTCGTGTGAAATTCACATATCAGGGAAAACTAGTTTCCCAGTTTACTATTCGAAAATAAATCCCTTGCCACAGAAAGTTTTCTTTTACATGGCCAGCTATTATCCACTCTTTGTAAGTCCTTCATGCGGTTACGTGAGATACAGATTATATTTTAATATCGTGAATTTTCAGAAATATATATAATTGGTTCATATCCTCTGTAATATTATTTAACGTTTTATATTCAGTCATAGCTATTAGAAGAAGAATCGCATTAGGTGAAGAAGCATTCGCGAGGAGGAGGGAATTGATGACAAGGACCTTAGGCGAGGATATAAAGA
>LYUA01000479.1:180529-191414 GCA_002093875.1 Calopteryx splendens | reverse complement strand
TTCTTTAGGAATGTGTCCATCAGAGACCTACCTTAACCGGTAGATTACCAATAAGTGTAGCTGTTAATTGAGGCAACTGCCTCCATTGTCGAAGATTATCTTTATTTACAATGACATAACCGCAGAGTATTGTCTGTTAACGCGCCGTAAAAGAGAACAACCAACCGGCGAATTATTATACGTGACATCATATTGGTTTGGCACTGGAATCTTCTTTTTGAACTTTAAAATTTATCGTTCGCGAGATAAAAGCGTTTTAAGCCAATTTTAATGCTGTTCAATCAGCATAAATTAATTAATCAGCCTCACAATTTTCAATAGCGGAACAATCTTTAGAAACCGGCTAATATCATTCTATCTTGACTATGGCGTAAACAAATGTTGTATTACGCCAAAGTTCGTAATTAGGCGCATCATAAACCCAAAATCTGCTATATGCATGATGGCTTTCCAAATTATTTCACTAGCTGAATATTACATTTATTCAGATTATTTATTCATCAATGGCAATATTTTTGAAAAATCTTGCTACGTTAACTTACGTCATTGAACGCTTTTTGTTTATATAACCCTACATATCTGGATATCCGAACGATCCTTTGTGAGTAATGGGGATATGAAAGTTAAGAACCGTTTTAATCAGTTAGTATTTTTTGTTTTAAAGATTTAAAAGGGATATATCCTGCATCCAAATTTTACCTATCAAATTGTAACCTCTGGCTTTAATAACGCGGAAGCCATTTAATTGATTGATTATTGATGCTGATTGATTCTATTTTTGCAATATGGCATATTTCTAACAGCACACAAGGTCGATGATTAACATAAAAATTGAGAAGAGTCTTGGTGGCATGCAATTATGAATTTATAAATCAGTTTATATTTTTTATTTTGTCTTCGGCCTGATAAAATTTCTATTTTCGCCTCTATCGTAATTATACATCCTCATTGTAGTTCGGTTGAAATTCCATGGTCCATGCGGATCAAAACCAAGTGCGACTTATTGTCGAACTGTATCCACTCTCCACAATGCTATCTTCCCAGGTGGTATCCCTACGAAATCGCGCTATGCCTCGTACTTATGAAGCTGGGATTCTTAAAATTTTGATCTATCATTACTGGTGAGTTCTTCACGGGTTCTCTACCGGGTAATGTTTTTCTGTTTTTTTAACTATCATTACTGCCTGATGCATTCCATTCTAGCTTTTCCTCTCCTAACGATCTTTTCCTAAGTTAACGTAACGAGGATTCTGTAATGCATTAGAAATCGCGACATAAATTTTTCTCCTCTTCTCAGTTGTTCCAATACACAATCGGACTCCTTCATTAGGAAAATTCTTTTTCATCGTACTTCTGTTGTATCACATTTCCAGTACTTTTCAATTCTCTTTTTTCTACTGATGTTGTCGGCTTTATTGCGTTGTGGGCTAGTAGTAGACATTTTTTTCTGCTCGAATGCATTTTTTTGCCTCGGCTATTTTACTAACAGTTTCCTTCTTGCTTTTTCTTAATTCCCATATATAACAAAAGTCTTGCAAGTCTTCTAGCTTTTTCTTCCTATATTTGTATCCGTGCCACTTTATGCTCTTCTGCCAAAGACCTTAATCTTTGATCTGTTGATTCTCGGTTAAGATTTAAATAGCTCGCATGTTTTTTATTGGCTGGAGATGATGTTTTCCTAATTCCAATCGTCCATTCAATAAGTAGATCTCACTCCTGAAAGAATGGTTTCTTTGTCCAAGTTAACCTACTAAATTTCTCACTGTTTCATCCTTCGCTGTTGATCGCGCTTCTTAGGCAACGAAACCTCCAATTTTCAGTGCCTCAGATCATTTTGACGCCATCTTTATCCATAGAGGTTGGTTTTGATTGTATTTGCATGGAATATTTTGCAGTTTTTTCCCCATAATGCTTTCCGTGGAAGCAAAAACCACTATCTTTAATGATCTTATTTCATCTAACTCTATGTTGCCGTCAGTAAAATTAACACGCTGATTCTATCTCTTCATAGTAGAATTTCTTAATCCGCCAGCCCCGTAGAGCTTAATGCATTTCACATTGCCTTAAGTGGGATGAGATGAATGCGTCTGAATTTCATTGTACGTGCTTATTTTGAAAATACGTTTCAATGCATTACTTGTAGGCTTACATTATTATGCTATTTCGAATGAAATTGCACGATTTGTAGGCTTGAGAAAATTATTCAGGCAATTCGGCAGAGGCTGAATCTTGATGCAGAACCTCAAATACAGATGTAGACTTGTGCTGATAGCTCGCTGCAGCTTCATGTCAAAGGGAATGCCTATCTTTCAAGGATTTTACCCTCGTGGCATTCTTGAAATAGAGTAAATTTGTTGGTGTCCAAATGTAATGGTAGTTTTTGACAGATTTTCATCTCTAAAAAAACTTATTCTAGTCTTATTTTATGTATACTATACATATTTTATGTCACCCAAGTACACCGTTCTTCCGTTCCTCGATCCCTAACCCACTTTCATCGCGTGGCGGCCTGCGCAGGTCGGGGCCTAAGGAATTCAACCGAAATATAATAAAAGTTGTCTTTTCCAGCGGTCCTATCCAAGAAAACTTTAAAAAATAATTTTCCTGGGTACTCCTTTGGATCTCAATGCCCTCCCTCCCCGTTCTCTTTCAGCTCTTTGCCTCCATTCTTAAAAATGTTCTTTGCATGATATATTTATAATTTTATGCGTGAAAATTTCTGCATTTCCCACTAGTTTTTAATGACTTCATGTTTATTTGATGGAGCGTGCGTTTTATTACGGTGGGAACATATGTTGTGCAAAACATTTTTTCAGGGTGAGTAACACCGCTAGTGTGTTTGGATAGTCATTATTGACCTCTTCAACTTCTGCTCCCTCGGGAGGCAAATAATTTCCCCACGTCCGTGAGCATTCGTACGCAATGTGTGACAGAAGAGCAGTGTGTAGGCGAAAGCGAGAGATATCCACTGTGAAAAGAAAAATAGCGTCTGAATGGGGTTCGGTGAAAAACTCTTTATCCCCAAAAATTAGCAAAGCGAGGAACTAATTACTATCATTTTTTATTTTTGTAGGTCTAAAATATTTTCTTGGTCGAAACATTTGTTTGAATTTCCGAGCGAATTTTAGATTAATATCCATGAATATTAACAGTTCTGAATTTTTATGTTATTTGTAGTTGAATAAATTAAGGAATTGAATTGATTGAAAAATGGTTAAACAGTTCGCGAAGGCCTCAACGAAGGATTTTTCTTCTGTCTTATTTTCGGCGTCCATTTTTCTCGAGGCATGATGGAATGCAGGCATCCTGGCAACACCATTCTATGTGCTGAGGATAAATAATGAATCCCAACGGGAGGAAGTCGTCTTAGGGACAAAAAAGGAGACATCTGGCCGATATTTTCTCTCCTCTAAGGAGTGAGAAACAGGTAATTTGAAAGACGGTTTCAAAATTTTCATTGTCTCTGATAATTTTACCTCCACTACTTATTTTAATTCTCTCTTACGAGACGAAATGTTTTTTAGCACTTAAACTTCGTACCACCTGACAAAGAGAGGTCTTATACCTTTTGGAATGCATGTCCAAATTATTTTACTTATGCCCGGTCTGATAATCGTTAAATGCAATCGTTCGCTAACCTGTGTAACTCCGTCTCTTGCACTTTAATGGCCGATTTGGGCATTGATAGTGATTATAAAAACGATTTTTTGCTATAACCGTAAGTAATTAACCTTCAGCTTCACGAGACATTATAAGCCAGGCGATACCATTGGTTGAATTACATCAATAATATAAGGCTCTTCTATAATGAAAACCCCTTTTTAATCACATTTGTCCACTTCTGTTACATTACGACGAGGAAATTACAGGGTAATCATTTAATAAACGGTTTGTATTCATACGAGGCCTCCACATGATTCTAATTCGCAATTCGAAGCCCAACAAATCCGATTTCCGTGCCAAAACTGCCATTGCATCGATCTACATATATTCATAATCGCAGAATATTCTATTTCAACCCTTGAGATAGTTTAAATGTTCTATTGATCTTTCTTTCTGTCTGTAGCATGGAAGGAATTATTTATTTCACCTAATGAGCTTCTTGTTCGGCGCTCCTCCATTTAAAACTTAAGCATTACACCCTTAGGTTTTTTCACTTCACAGAAATTGACTTGGACTTTCACAGAAATTGACTTAAGATTTTGATACATGGAGGGAATAGGACTTAACTCGATACAACCTTTAAAAAAAATTGAAATTGCTGAAGCGGATAAGAGATGACGGTCATTATTCACTAAACGAGAATAAGGATTATAGTTATTACATATTATTAAAAAGGCAGGTAGCTTTTATCGGAGGGGACCGTAAAGTTAATGTATAGGACTTTTTTGCTTTTTTCTGTTGATAACAGTATATTTTTATAAACTACACACGTACCCGTTTGTCTGTTCAGTTATATCGTGGATGGCTTGTTCATATGAGTTGGTTTGGCATGCATGAATGTACTGAGGGAAGATTTGATGAAAAGGTCTATTATAATCAGTTAATTATTATTGATTAACTAATTAATACATTCGTACATGAGGTTAAGTAGCGGCTTGGGAACGCTTGCAGGTGCATTTAAATACGCATTTAAAATACAAAAGAACGCTACCCGATTCGTTAAATGTTGCCATTAACAAACAAAAAGCGCCGCACGAACATTGGGATATTTTAGAAGGTAGTCACTCAAGGCTTTAAAATTAAATTTAAGACCGAAACTTCTATGAAGTTACTAGATGCAGGAATTTTATGCTGTCATAAGTTGAATAGCTATTGTAACCTGACCCCTGCCACATTCTTCTGTGAGTAGGTAGGAATCTGTCAAGAGGAGATAAGTACCTTTCAATTTTTTCGATTATTATCGAAATTATTTTTTCGTCGTGATTTGCGCTACAGGGAGATGGAATTAATTGATTCCGTTCGATATTCCTTACATATAATTTCCTAAATTTATATTCCGACATTCCAGTGTAGTATGGGACTTGCAATTCCCAATTCCTGGATGCCGCGAATAAAATCGCTCGGTTGATATCTATTTACTAAGTGTAATGTCGAATTTCTTCATCTTAGAGTCTACCACGATTATTTACAGCCAGGGAGGTTCCTTCAGTCTTCAGGGACAATAATTCGGGCTATACTACAACTGCATCTTCATAATACCCCTCAACCTGACGCAAGGGCGCGTGGCAGGAGGTGTTACGACACCAGCCGTGAATAAAATGAGAATGGGAAAGTGGCCAGTAATGAAGGAGCATGCATGCACCTAAAGCGTAGGTAAACCTCTCCTTGCAATGTGGTCGTGGATCGTGCGAGGGAAAACAAATTCATGAATCTATCGACTCTACTGGCCATTTCTGTAATTTTAACATCACTATCCGACTTTCCGATGCATTGTGGGGGTTGTTTATCTTCGTCTATGTCGCGAGTAAACTCGCACGATTTTTCCTTTTTAGTAAGCTCGTATATCTGGCGTTTAGCATCTGGTGATTCCCATCTCAAATCACGTATTAATTTCATGACTCACTCGGTCCTCTCGTTTACAGCTTTTACCGAACCGGGATGTACTTCCTCTGTACTTTTAAAAATTTCCTGGATGCATGTTTTTTGGAATGGATCTTATACGGTCCTGCGATATATGTCGTATAACTAACGAGAAATAGCATATCTCTTTTACTTTTTCCTCCCAACTATGTAGTTTTTACCTGCGTAAAATATAACATACGAATTGTAAATAATAATGCAAATGCAAATATTCTAAAAGATTGCAGACCATGTCATATTACGCTTGAATACGCTTAGGGTATTTGGGACACCGCGTAGAAGAACCTAATTCAGGATTTAAAAAGGATACCGGGGGAAGCCTCCCGTTTCGTGAAGAATCGTAAACGAACGCAAAGCGTTACAATATCATCGGAGGGGATGGGATTGGAGCCGCTGTATAATAATTTTAAAGGGAAATATTATAATAAAGGGAATAATTTTATTGCGGCATTACATTGGCAGGATTTTTTAAAAATCGTTACTTAGACATGAAATAAGATAGTTCTTTTCCGAGATTTTGAATTATGGAGTCATGGGGGGAACCTCCATAAGAGAGATTGGTTGCCGAATAGATCGATGTAAGGCATCCTTTTTCCCTCGAACAATTCGTGACCACAACAGTGGGAATCGCGTGCCTTCATAGCGAAAGTGGAATGGGGCGGAATGCCGATAATACCTACTCACTGGAACTAGCGCCTGGTGGCCTAACAGCCTCTGCCACACGCCCTCGCGGTGATTTGTAGGATTAGAAGTACCTAGCCGTGGAAATGTAATGGTTGACGGAGTGATTTAAAAGTTGAGAATCAGTGACGGATAGAATTCGTCCTCTCCCACCTTCCTCTGAACAACATCCTTCCCCGCCTCGTGCCACCCCTGGCGGCGCTGCGTCGAGCGTGAGCGGAATCGGAAGCATTTCATCCAACCCCTAAACCCTGGCCTCCTGATGGGGTGAATTTCATCCGACAATGGAATGGAATTTGGGTCGCGGGCGAATCACATCTCGAGCGATTGGAAAAACGCCTTTGAAAAACGTTTTCGTTCGCAGGAATTCCATATGCCTGGAATTCTGAATTCATTGTGCATGCCTCGCGATGGAACTTGATCCAAGTTCATTCCGGTCGCTCGGATCCATAATTGGAACTCGATGATGTGCGGTGGTGGATGATAGCTGGTTTAAAATGATTCAAGACGGAATTGGATTGCGATGTTATTTCTATATTCTGATTGCATTCCTCGAGTGAAATTCATTTCAGGGAAAGGAATTTTTTTGGGAACTCGTGTCTCGTCTCGAAGGACACGTCTAGGAGGAGGGAGATATTCCTTCGATGATTCTCCCCATGTGTTTTGCTGTTACTTTTCAACGGTTGTGGCTTCACGTTTTAATTTTGCCTTTTTCACGTAGTTAAGCTTCCAAAATTGGTCCTCTGCAATGCGAGTGGCGTTGTTTTAGTTTTGGTATTACTCCTGTTTTCACCAACCTTTTGTCGATCCAAAATCACTTGGTAAACAATGAAGATAAAAAAAAATTAGTTGTCCACGATATTTATTACTAATAATAGTAGCATATGTTCATTTTTTGTTGACTTGATGGATTTTTTTGTCATGACTCTCTAACAATTTTATGCTAGTATTTGTTTTCGTTGATGGAATGCAAGCAGCAGCCAATTCATTAAACGATTGGTGATCAAGCTTTATTTGTTTTTAGTGAAACCGAGCCTCTCTAGAAGGAGAGTTTCGCCAACACAGACGCTTTTTATAATTCGTTCCTTCATTATAAGGTATACCGGAAGTGGCTACCGATCCGATATGTTTATGTATAGTAGTGCAAGAAATAAACAAACCTAGTCTGGTTCGTCAACCAGACGAGTTTTCAAGTCTCATTATAATCACTGGTCTTCAGAATTAAAAACTCATTTCTTAACTCAAATATTCTACCGTCTAGCCTCTTTCTTCCTGCGTATTTCTTCTTATCCACATCTCTGCCCCAGGAGAAAGTGGCATAGGGTGCTAGGACCGATAATATTAGGAAAGGAGAAAGGTCGTCTGTGAAGAGAAATATGAACTTACTTGTTAGCGATTTTCTCTCCTTGTCCTGTATCCATCATTCGTGCGTGGGAGAAGCAAATTCTTGAATCTTATCGGCTTGACAGGCTATTTCAATAATTAAAATGATCATTTTCCGACTTGCCTATGTAGTGTGGGGTCTGAATTAATTCTTCTGTGTTGTAATTCAAATCTCGCGAATGGTAGCTTTTTAATAAGTTAGATCTAGCTTTCGGTCTTCGATCATCTATTGATTCCCTTCCTAAATCATGTATTAATTATTTGAAGCTCATTAGAGTTTTTAGCAAACCGGGTTACTTTCGTATGTACTTCGATCAACTATTGAATAAATGCCCATCAGATTTTCGTGGTGTAGGGTGGCATTGTTGGCATCCTAGAGGCGAAATTGTTGTCACGTTGTCAGCCTGCGCGAATATCTAGAATCAGTTTTTTATATGAGTCCCATATGTATTACATTTTCTATGGTCTAGCTGACGAGAACTAGCACATTCCATTCACTTTTCCATCACCATGATATTACCATGTGCTTTACAAATGCAAGCTTCTTCAAGGTGGCCCCGTATCTATTACATATTTGATTTTCTCGCCTAAGTCCCGATGTAATGTTGACGCCCAAGTACTTCACATGGCCAGCGTTGCGAATTGAAGCATCTCTGTGTGTGAAAGTGTAGGCTTTTATTTTTATGAATTGCATAACCGTACAGTTATTTGTATTTAGTCCAAGACCTCATTCACTACACCATTTGTAAATGCTATGTAAATCACGTGGAAGTATTTGCTCGTTCTCTTTGATGCCTGTCATTATTTGTTGCATGAATATCATATCCAAGGTAGTTGCTCCCGTTTTCCCATATACTACTGTTTTCATCGGGCCACAGTGGCCTCAAAAATGTGTCCGAAAAGGTCATCTCTTAACCTGCTCCCAATTTTTCATTTGACCTCCTTTTCCTCTTATTCTCCGTAGAATAACTTGGCTAGTTACTCCATTCATCCCTTTGATCTTCTTAATTCTCATTCAGCACCACTTTTCCAAGGTTCCGGCCTATCTACTATCTCTTCTGCTGCTATCATTGTTCATGTCTATTAACGTCGGAGAACTATGCTTCAGACATATTTTTTGTGCTTCCTAAATTTGTAGATTGCACTGCCGGCTGTCTGTTAACTTCCAGTTAAAATTCCTTCTTCGCGTACTATTGTACTGATTTCCCTGGCTTAACCAGATAACAAGCGCTGTATTCAGATCTCCTCTCTTCGTCGTCAAAAATCATGTCTTCTCCGTATTGCGACGAATGATTTTTTTTCTCCGTGGGTATGCACCCCTAAAGGATTCTTTTTGGTTTCATTTATTGCACTATGTTGAAATTGAAGACAATGGGTGAGATTTCCCATCCTTGCCATTTACCCTTCTCTATTAATTCTTGTCCACTGTTTAGTCCAGATCTGGGTACAGCCTCCTCTTTATACTGATTTTGGATAACTCGTATATCATTTCTGTTAGAAATTCCTATGGTCTTCAAAATAAGAGCTTTTTATTCCATTAGACATTAGTGAAAACTAAATATAATTCAACAAATACAATGAATACCTTTCAGTACATTTACATTATCTTCTTCATAAATAGCCTTAGGACTAAAATAGCTTCTCTTGTGCCCTTAGTTTTATCTAAATACAACTTCGTCTTCATGCAGGAAATTGTTTGATTTACCTGCTATTCCTCTGTAGACGACCTTTTTCAGGATTGTAAGTGACCATAAGTCATTAAGGAGTCCGGAACCTGGCGGAATGCCGTCACAAAAGATCTTTAAGTATTTTTGTAAAACAATGCTTATTTCCACAATATTCATTTATTGATCTATTTTAATTGTTAATCAGATTATTGTAAAATAATAAATTGTTTCGCAAAAAAATACCTATAAATATCTTGCATGCGTCGTCAGTCCCTCGATGCATGTGTCGTCTGACTTATTGTTCAAGGGTTTTCACACTTACATCGCATACGTATTTTAAGTAGGGGTAGTTATATTCTTCTGGAGTCCCTCTTTATTTGACCATTTATTACATTTAAAAAAATAGCGCCACCTATAGCATCGCCACAATTAATAATAGGACTGCACACTCAATAAGTATTGTCCTATGCTCAAATGTTATGGATATTTTTATTTGGAGTTATTAGTTAGGGTCTATCTTACGAAGAGATTAACACATTCGGAGCAGCCATTCCTAACTATTTAAGCTAAAATGAATTCGTTCTCCATTTTAAAATCTCTCCAACATACTATAGTACTTTTGAAAATTAGTTCATTTTTGCCTGATCTTTCCAAGGGATTCAGACAGGATTTTATGGTCGACCTGGTATTATAAGAAAGGCTGAACATCTTTCAATATTGCAATTGGGAACGTGTAACCTCAAGACAGCCAAACCATTGGCGGTTCATGGAGGGCTGTGGGGCGGAGGCGCCTCATTTGGAGCTGCAGTGGGTAAAACTCGAGTACGCAGCTTATTAATGACAGTTAAGGTTTATTTTAAATTAATTTTTAAGATTTCCACTGGAATTATTCACGATAATGGTTTTCGTCTTCCCTTAAATATTTTTTATTTTTTTCAACGTTTCGCGTCCTATGCTGGTCGCATATTCTGGATGAAATGTCAAATTTTCGTCTTCGTTTATATGTACGTAGGTATTAGTATATGTAGTAATCGTTAACCCTTGGCCGTTCTTTGCCTTCTCCCTCAAATTTAAACGACGACCGTTTATTTCTTGACTCTCCTCAATGTCTTGGAATAAATGTTACCAGGTTTGGCTAATCTTGTACGCATCCTCCCGATGGAAATTGTCTTAAAACATGTGAAAACATGTTAAAAGAAGAATCGAATATTCTATGCTCGGAAAGGTTAGTATTATGTGTTCAATAAGCAGTGCCTACCATTCAAAAATAAAAAAAATGAATAAAGACGCATCGGAGAACAGCTAGGCAGTACGGACTTAACTAATTTGCTGCATAAAATGTTACTCGCGCTGAGAGGGCACGACCTCCGATAATGATGAAATTTTTTGAGAATCAGTGCAATAAAATTTATATTAACAGAATTTTAAAGCATCATATTGAAAAAGAAAATAACAGAGCTTATTTTAGGGCTTTCGGAAACAATTCAAAATGAATTCGTAGGTAATATTAAGTTTGCTGCCCGGACTACATGCTACTGCGATGTGGAAGGCAACGGGAAACCACCACATTA
>LYUA01000479.1:165301-180516 GCA_002093875.1 Calopteryx splendens | reverse complement strand
TGCGATGTGGAAGGCAACGGGAAACCACCACATTAATTCTCCCAAGAATATGCAGCCTTAGCGTTGCAGTCAATCAATCTTCGGATTGAAAGACATGTCATGTCATTAAGTTTGCATTGAGATAATTGGTGCCAAAATGCGTGATACTGATTATGCTATAATTGAAGCAGACGAAACCATATATTGTGTTACACGTTACATTGTGACAAATAGTTTTTACTTTAACATACAAAATGAAAGGGAAAATTAATGAAAGTTTTATTAATTTCACCATGCAAAGTGATCAGACTGCTCAAAGCATTTGAGACTATGTTTTGTGAGTCATAAAATATTAAAGTTTGCTAAACGCCTGGCTGCTCAAAGTTAGGACGGTGCAGCAGTCATAAGCGGCCAAGAGAATGTTGGCCATGGTCAAATAAAATCAATCTATGAAAATGTTTACTTCGTTGACTGTTATTATCATTGATTGAATGTAATTATAAATCGTTGTGAGACACCCAATGGGAAATTAAAATATTTTTTGGAATTTTAGATTTTGCGAAAAGGGGTCTCCCAAATTGCTCCTCATCCAGATGGAATTTTAAATGAAAGCTGTGATTATAAAACAATTTGCAAAGCAAAGGGGCTGTAGTTGACCCTGAATTCTACTTTTGGCCACAGTTTTCGAACAAAGCTATGTCAAATTGTACAGTTTTGTTTAACAAGTTATAGAGCGCAGGGAAATTGATTGCGTTAAGGCACAAACATATGTAAATGAGTTTAATCAGCCCAACGCACAAGAAACTCACCTGATCGTGGCCATTACTGGTGGATAGATGACGACTATAATACACTAGAATGGCAAAAGCTGCCTCGCTTTAATGACACGAAGATATTCTTTGCGAAAAAGTTGTTTCATATAATTTGGTCATTTGTCGAGGATCGCTTTTCATTCAGTGGTCACTTTTCTGTGACGTTATTTGTGTCAATATTCTTTTCAAAGCACTAAAAAGAGTTTCCTGGCTCTGAATTATAAGTTGGTGTAGATTTACTTAGGTTAAATTGGTGTGAACTCCGGTACGAACTTAATTGGTTTGCATAATTGGACTGAATTCTCGAATGCTTCGGGAACTTTAACGTTGCTTAATTGTATTTATGGCAATAATAATTCAGTAATTATTTTGCCAGAATCATTTAATCTTTAGCGGATCATATGCACGCTTCCTATGACTACTACAGAGAGTGAACGGTGCTTTTCGACCCTTAAAAGTAGACGCGAATGCATTTAATCTAAAATAAAATTTTAAAGCAAGGCCATTGAATAACAAAGTAATTTCTGTATATAAGGTTAAATGCATAATATTCTACTCGCATAATTAAAATTGCAATTATTTCCTTCCATTTATTAGTTACTTTTAACTCTCTCACCCCACCCCCCGCGTACAGCCCTTCCCACTGTAAAACTCACCGGTAGCCACTGTGCCAGACCCACTCCTTTCTCGTGGCCCAGAGCCCTACTCTTGGCCATAATGTGGATGTTTCACTCTTCATTTCTTGTTTATAAATACACACGCTAGTTTAAAAATAATTAAATTAATTTAAAAAAAGCCGAAGATACTCGGAAACTTTCCCGCTATTGGGTTACGACTCAATCTGTAAAGTTTTTTAATAGGAACAAGTTTTTTTGTTATGTGTTATATTCGTTGTTGCGTACTATACATACAATACAATTGCTTTTTTAATGTATAGGCGAATAAAAAGTACCTGGGAAACGCTCCAGTCTACTCTAGTATGCGGGGAAAACGAATAAGTGATATTACCTTGCTTGCATATTCCCAAGAGATAATTGGAAATATCAATAATGAAAGGTGAGCTATTAAAATGCCATATGCAAAAAGTCCATTTGTAATTTTTAATGTATATTACCGTTAATTTGTGATCCCGCACAAAATGTTCATACCGGCAGTGTTTGCTGCCCGATTTTACTTCCAGGTACAGGAAATATTTTCCATTTCTATTGACTTTTACCAAAAAGTGCTCCAATTTCACGCGATGGAATACAAATTTTGGGGTCCTTGAATCATTTTAAATATCAAGTGCATATTGTGCAAAGAGTGGGTCGGAAAGCTATGTATTTTCAAAGTCGACAAGACTAGCTTACTCGATTTTCTAAGAATATGATATCCTACAGACCAATTAAAAATCTAAACCTAAAATTCCGTCAAATTATTTCCTTTCAGGGGTTACCGAAAACCAGTTGAAAATATGTGTATCTTTTTGCTAAGTCAAAGCGAAGTGTAAACTAACTCAGTAGGGGCAGTTGGTGTCTCAGTGTTTCAAAAAAAAACCTCCCCTATTTAGGCACTCTGGTTAACGTAAAGAAATATAATGAGCAAAGTTGCTTGTCGATGTTTTATAAATACTCCTCTCTGAACCCTTCTCTACCTTTATGCACGCCATTATCCCTATTTGTTCCCTAAACGTATTAACGGAGGACGAGGGCATGAAGGTGAGAGAAGAAAAATAATTTTGATGGATTTCGGCTGTGAGACATATTTGGGTTTTAGAAGCGTCGAAAGAATCAAATTTTAGTGTCGGGATAAGCTGAGAAAATAGTCGATAACTTCAGCTACCTATTAAGCGTTCTGGAATCAGGAGGGGATAAAGATACACTATAGAAGGATAATCATAGCCAAGGTTGCTTGCCACGAGAAGAGAATATAATACACACTTACTAGTACTCGTAAGTTGGCTACAAAGTTATGAAACAGGCTTATAAAATAAGAATGGATCTGAGCGTAAGCCATGCCATACGTGCCGCAACGATACCAGTGAAAGGGGTTGTACGTTGAGTAGCTTTCATTATGTGACGTTGGATAAATTGAGAATGAGTATATTCTGTTTATTCAAGTATATCTTCTGGGGAAAATATTTTTTAAGTTAAAAAATAACACTTATCATTTAAAAATTTTAACCATCAATAGGTATCACATAATATCACAATTTTTTATAGGTAGAATATATTAGAAATAACTTTTTACTTTTCGGGATCGTATCTCAAACAGAATATTTCATATTTCATAGTCAATATTTCATATTTCCTTTTCCTCTTCATGAAAATGCGCACATTTGGGGTCGGGGCGGTCTTATTTAAAATCAGTGACATGCCAATTCGAATGGATTCCTTATGTGTTTTCGCACTCTTTTTGTGCAACACTCTTCACGGACCATTTTTCCTGTGCGCTTTTAGCCCTTCACCCGCGATTTCACTGTCATCATTCCTTTGTTTCACGCTGACAATTAAATTCCCATCCTTTTTTTTTCATCCCCCGTCGCTACCCCCATATTCACGTGTCTCATCATCATTAGGCACTCCGTTGCCACGGTCACAGAGGAGTTCCCCTGGTCCGGCTCCAGCTGCGCGCAATAAAACTTAATCGTCTTCGAGTTTGCGTTGCCTCGTTTGGATTGTTTCGCATGGTCTCCGCGCAATTGTTTTTATGGCCGCCGTGGTCCCACGAGCGGCGCAGGGCTGGCAGGAGCGGCGACCGGCGAAAGTTTTTACCGAAATCGAACGGCGGAGCGGGCGGCGAGGGCTTTGATTCTTCCCGAGGGTGCCCTCTTGTTCCATGAATTGACCGATGACCTTATTTTTTTTAAACTCACTCCTTTCCTTCTTATCTCAAAAAGCAATTTATCTGTTTATCTCAGTGTGGCGGGAGGAAAACGCGACGGTAAAATCAGTCAAGTGCTTATTTATGCGAAAGTTGCTGCGATTCTAAAAGCTTTATATCTACCAAAGTTGTCGCACTTTCTGCCTAGCCAATACCTCTGTCGAGCATTAGATGTATGTAATTATCAGTCACAATTATTTACCACCCAAAGTAAAACAACCCAAAGGTTGGTTTAATAGGTTAAGTTGGAGCTCATTTAGTACTAAGCCCAACGGAAATGTGAAATTTGCGCATTAGGGTGAGGGTGGGGGGCTTTCTCTGTGCCACTTATGGTTTCCCACGAAGATATGGTACCCAAAGAATCGATCGCTGGCGTTTCGACCCGGATTTTCCTTCCAGGCCTCCATTTTTCCCTCCCAAATGTCCTCCTCCCTGATGGATCTTCCATCTAGCAACCCTCTTAATTTTTTCTACGTATTTGTCCCTTGGGCATTCTCTTGTCTAAGTATTTGCAAGTTGAGCCTTGTAAAAATTTTTGCAAGGCCTATTTTTCCTTCTGTTAAGTTACCAACAAATATATTGTGCCTATGGGTGGGTCTAATTCAATTGGATCTTCTTGCCCTTTTTATAGTTGCTCCGTTTGACACTCCGTCTGACACTCCGTTTGACCGCTCCGTCTCTTTTAATCTGTTTAATACACCCTCACCTCTGGCATTATCTGACCATTTGATCTCCAGCCTCCGCCTCAGGGCACAGTTTTCGGAGGCTCCTATTCTTCTTTGCTCTTTCAATGACTCACTTCTCTCTAATCCTTAGAGTTAAACATCATCCGTGAATGCTTCCACGAACTTCTTCCTCGTTTAAAATCGTGTTGTCTTTCAGATCCAGCCAGTCCTCACTTTGTATTGATTCGATTTTCCTCGCTCTATTTATTTATCAAACAATTGTAATGTTACACATCAGATTCAATCTCTCGTCCTCATGATTCGATTCATGGACAAATTGGCAAATTTTTCTTTTCAATTTTTCCACCATCCGTTTATCCAAAATTCCAAAATAACGCAAGGCTAACTGGCGAAAATTGTTGTAAAAATTGAAGCGATAGCATTTTATTCTAAATATTCCAGAACTAGTTTATGTGTATTCAGTAACCGTTGTTTTCACTATTTTTTGAGCAATTAAATTGAATTATTATTAATCTTGTGTTTACAAAAGACGCATTTCAGGTTTTAAGTAATCGAAGATTTGAGGTGCCCATTAAATTGGGAATTGAACTTGCATTTTGTGGTGAAATATTATCAGGTTATTGCCCTCAGGGAAAGTAAATACGCCTATCAAAGTTTAAATATTGCAGAAATGAAGACGTGATCATTTTTGCTTCTGTTTGCTTTTGAACAGGTTTCAGGAAACATTATCTGGCGTATGAAGACGGGAATGGCCGTAATGACTTCTTTTAGCCTCTTTTCGTCTTTTAATGATCCAGATTTACAGATAAGTAAAATAACGTAGTTATAGAAATAAGAGCGAAAGAAAGTCTTACTCTCTGTGGCAGAAGAGGAGCGCCCATAAGAAACAGTGCAGTAGGAGTGGTTTATTTTTTAAGTTTTTTCGTTTTATCACCAAATATCATTTGTGGGCGCTCGTAACGCCTTTAAAATTGTAATTTCTCCCCGCTCGGTTATTTGTTAAAGATCCGCAGAGTATTCTAAAGAAACTTCAACCTTAAATATATTTAAATCGTACACAAAAGTAATCTGCAGGATTTCCCCTTGCTCCTGAAGCAAGGAACGGGGGATAATATATGTAAAGATTGAAGAGATAACTTTTTATTCCAAATGCTGCAGAACTAATTCATGTACATTAAGTACACCGTTGTTTTAACTAATTTTTAAGCAATTTAATTAACTATATTCCATGTTCCACCTGTATCCATATGGGGTCTATGTATTTATAATGGGCAGTGATTGCGAGTCGGTGTCATTTATCACTTTTGATAAACAAATTAAATATTTGTAGAAAAATAGCACTATATTAACCAAAAAACAGATTTATGCACGCTTAGGTAGAAAATGTTTTATGAAAAATTTAATTGACGGCATGCATTGAATGTTACGCCGCAAGGTCGCGCCATCCCCCCCTCTCCAAAATCCTGCATCCAACCCTGATCTAAATCCCACTCCTGTCGGGGAGAGGGAGGAGGCGGCGTTCATTTTTCCTCCTCCTCGGCTGCTGAGAAGTGAGTAGGTGTTGTCGGAAGGGAGGAGGGAGATGAAGTTCTCCCGAGGGGTTCGCATCGCCGGGCGGCGGCGAAAAGGCATCGCCGAGGAATAATAGTAGGCGTAATGGAATGCGTAAACGATCCTTCCAAAAGTTTCCCCGCTCACCCGTAGACGGGGCGGGAGAACGGAAGTGCGTAATTGATGATGGTTTTTTGGAGCCGTCGCTCTCTCTCTCTCTCTCGCGCGCGCGCGTCACGTTTGGAAGAGATGTCTCCACAACCTCGTCCATCAACCCTTGACTCACCCCGGAGGAGGTCGCTCTCGATTCCAACGCTTCACCCTCTTATTTGTCGCCCGCGAGTCCCCGATTCCTCGCGAATTTAACGCCTCGCTGCTCGGAGAAATTAATTTTTTAAAGAACGCCCCCTTCGCCCAACTTGAGTGGCCTCCGTGCCTATCCACCCTAAGCTTTTGGGTTAGAATGGTGGATGCCGCCTGACTGGTCGGACAGGTGGACAAGGGTCGCGAGTTCTGACCTCTTCCACCGGATGCGTGGAATCAGCTCCAGGGAAGCATAAGCAACCTTATTTCTCTCTCATTGAGCATTTCACGGACAGTTTATTCGTCACACCACTTATTAATTTTCCGAATTTTTCTTTGCGTGAATTATTAAATGTTTTGTAACGTTTTTACACCTACCGTTATTTACTGCCAGCAACAAAGTGACAGGAAGTGTTAGGGAATCAGAATTTATACTGAAATTTTTGGTAAACCTGAAATGTAAGTCTACATTTTCACCTGCAAGCCGCCACTATGCCGTGTGGCAGGGAGCGTTAGGCCAAGAGCCATTAATGAAATTGGGTATTATTGACGATCCGAATATTTTCACATTGGGGAAGTTTAAATTGACGTTCGTCCTTCCTACTGTGGTGGCCACGAATTGTGCAAGGGAAAAAGGATTCCCTAATTCCATCTGTTCGGTAGTCAATCTCTGCCAACTTCCCGTCGTGGAGTTGTCTACCTATTTAATGTGGAGATACCCTTCAGTTTCAGTGTTAAACTAAAATGATTTTTATCTCTAACAGTTTTAGACTTTCATGCAATCTTCGTGCTTCCAGTGACTCACATTTAAGATTATCCAATAAAAATGCGACGCTCTCTCTCTCTTTCATAACGATTCTTCACGAAACGTATAACCTTCCTTTATATCCTCTTGAACTTTGAGGTTTGGCCCTGGCCGAGTCCCAAATGCTCGAAGCACACACGACATGAGTTCTAACCAACCAGAAATAACACTTCTCCTTAACATTTTAATTGAATATTTTCCCACTATGCTGACAAGCCAAGTTTTTTCAATGCATCTCCGCAGGTTGTCTTATCCCATGTTACGTTTAATGTTAGAGCGACTCCTAGGTATTTCATTTATTCAGCTTTTCTTATTTCACCTCTGCGATTTAATAGAAATAGAGTTTAATTGAGTAACGGCAGATGGCATTGCCTCTCTTCTGTCGCGGGCACGAGAAATGGTTACTCACTTTTCCAGGCAACGACACCGGAAGGATGTCGATTTTCTGGGTACCCTCCCCCCCATTCAGTGTAGGAGATTTGATGTACTTAGGAACTTGGTTGCTTGAATGAGCAACTATGCAAGTAAGCAAGCATTACACGAGAAGGGTGGAGGATGGAGGAGGAAGATATGAATAGATGGTAAAGTGGTGCATAGAAAGGTGCAACTAATTTTAAGATGCGATAAACGAGGTTGAAACTTATGCCTTCAAACCTTTTATTGATTCCCTTGCTGGCCCCTTAGTGAACTTTTCAATCGATTTCGAGGGTATCATGGAAAAAATGTTTTCATCAATATATATGTTTGAATTTAAAGTTGATTTTAACCGTAACATTGCTCAGATTACTTTAATCATTTTTTTATCGAGAATTGTGCGAAGGAAGAAATAGATTTTACGTAAGCAGAGAAGGATTGTATTTCTCTTATTTTATTCGGGTGATTCAATATGCCGATTTAAACACATCCACATTAAATTGGCAGGCGAAAACACGATAGGATGTTGAACGAAATTGACTGCCGAACTGATGGCTATGAGGGATCCGTTTCTCCTCTCACAACTAGTGACCATAACTGAAGGAAACACATACGGCAATTTGAAAATATTCGGTTTGCCAATAAAAGTCAGCGTAAAGATACTAAAAGTAAGTTTTAACGGATGACCCGCTGTTGCTCCCACACACCCTTGTCTTAGACGTCACTTAAATCATCCAGCCTAACTTAAGTCACACATATTAGAATTATATTAGGATCCGCGTTGTGGAAACTTGGCTTCGTTAAACGGATTTTCGAAAAATATAGTTAAAATGATGGAGAGGTCTTGTTTCAATTGGTTGTCACATTTAGGACATGCAAAAACTATATTTTCGCATCATATACTTTTAATTAAGGAATTAGATGGAGCCATTAAAATGTATCTGATTGGTTTGTGGAAATAGTTACGAAAATAAAATAGGTGTGATTGATATACAAGAGGTACTAGGATTTTAAAAGCATCTCTTGAGATAATGTAAAACCGCTTTTGCTAAAAATATTAAGTGATCATAAAGGTCCTGACTGATGACATTGCCCATTTGCGTTGGTGTATTAGTGTTTAGACGCCTTAAGTTATTTTTCCTTGTCTTTAAAGAAAAATCGATTCTAAGAATTAATATTTAATTCAGGGACACTTTTAGCTTAATACTTTATTTATTTTATTTTTAACCGAAATTTATCATTCTGTAAGAATTTATTTTTTAAATGCTATGAATTTTGATGCTGAAATATGTATCTTCTTATTAAATCTTACTTCGTATCCTTCATCCGCTTAACCTGTTTCGATGTTGTCTTCATTCGTAAGCCTTGATGCCATATGAAAGAGATTAAGAGGAAACTCAACGCCTGCCTGTTATAATCTCCGGCCAATGTATTCCAGCCGCTAATTTCATCTCGTGTCTGAACTTTGAACTTTTCAGTGGATTTTGAAAGGCACTCTTTTTATTGTATCTCTCCGCCGCAGCTTCCGCTGTTATTTATTTTTTTTCTGGGAAGGCTTTTGTTCTAGTTATAGCGCCCCCAGTAGTGCACACATCCTGAGGGCTTCGCGAGCGTTCGACATCAAATTTTCCTCGAATATTTCCATACTGTAAGCGAGGCATGCAAGGTCGTGTGAACCCTAACTTAAATTAAACAATGAGGTTGAGGTATCCGCAATTTCCTTCCTTAAATATTTATAGACGCGGAGAATAATAAGATAAAATGCTTTCTGTGAGGTACGTAAAACATAAAGGGTGTTTCCGCCCGAGATGAATGTCAAGCGAACAAAAAGGTTGCCATTTCGTGTATTGAAGTAACAATCGACAAAAATTAAGTTTGACTGTGACGTGGGAATATAATTTTCAATGCTAGGGCCCATGTAAGATATATAGTATTATAAGAGAAACACAGACACTTTGCAATTTTCCACTTAATAGTTTTATATATAGTATTGTTATTCACTCAAATAAGGACTGCCAAAATCATAGTAATAGTCATTTCATATTAGCTTAGTTAATTATTCATTCTCCGTTGCTAGGAAAATTTCATCACGTACTTATATTTCTAGCCCTCTATCTCTCTTGCTCAATTCACATTTCGTTGCGTGCGTGTTTTTACGGAATAAGGGCTATTATTTACGTATATGTTCTTTAAAATCTGTTTTGGTCAGCACATTAATTTCTACGTGCTCTCCACAGAAGGAATGCTCGAGAAGGATGGTAGAAATGAAAAAAGGGGGAACGTATATTTTTTGTAGAAGGCATTCCTCTTTTTTTTGGAAGCACCACATGGTGGTGGTTGGAAGCCATGAATTCTTGGATTCTTCGGTATAATCGGTCCAATATTTTACTGACATTTTTGACTCGCTTTTGGATATAGCAGCTTCAGTTCGGGAACTGAAATGTCGATTAAAGTTAATCTGCTAATGCTTAAGGAGTCCTTCAGGAAGAAAACTAAGGTTTGTGAACATACTGAAACGAACGTTTGAAACAACGATACCGATATGTGGTCTGAAAAAGATTCCTACAATGAGCACGAAACGCCATAATCAGAACGATGAATCAACGTAATTAAAAATCCCGGATATTCAGTTCGTGCACTGTATTGTAAAATAAAAAAAGAGGCCATTTACTAAGACGGGTATTTTTTTCGCATAAAATTAAAATTCAAAGTGAAGGAACAACAAAACACGAATGCAGGATAAAGGAAGAATGCGATGAATCGTGAGTCGGTAAATACATCATACTAGGCATGTAAAGTTACAAATACACATTACTCGAGTGTAAGTGAAAAATGTAAGAGTACGCAATTCAAGCGATGGGAGATCAATCTGTCAGCAGATTTACAAAAACTACAAAATCTAAGCATAAATGATGCTCTACGCATTCTGAGCGAGCTTCTAGTAAAGGTTAGATAAAGTGGAGGATGATAACTGAGCTACTTAGAACTAAATAATTTTTTCCAGAGCGCTAAATTAGTCAATTATTCTGATCCCTTATCGTTTGCGGGAAAAATGACATTTCAAGCCGTTAAAAATACATTTCAAGCTATCCGTTCTACACCTTATCTATCTGGTCTTATTTTCATGATCTCACCTATCCTAGTAATACGGAGTGATTAATAAATATTTAACATTATCAGAAAATAGACCAGCTTCTAATTGCTTAACCTATAATTTAACCTTCCGTTGGAGAGGGATTTGGAGGGTTTGAGGGGTCCATTCTAGTTCTTCTAATAATCTAGCAACGCTGCTGTAACTATCATTGTATCGTTCAACAATTCTAGCTCATCTGTGTTGAACGCGATCCGTTTCATCAATCATACCCGTTTCGTGAGGCCTCTATACACTAAATTCATATTCTAAGTGAGCCGGACTAGAGAAAGATAACGCTATTTTACTATACCATCACATTACTCCAGTAACCTTTTAATAAATCCTAATTTCCTGCCAGCTCCTCCGCATATCACCCGAGTACATTTATGTTTTATTAACAGCGGAAAAGTGTGATTTTCTTTTAGCTATAATCCCCCGAATAAGTTTCCTCCGAGAGGGGTCGTAAGTAAGGACAACACTTACACACGGGGTCTGCACTTGATACTTTATTATCTTTGATACAATGGACAATCTATGAAGAACTAATCTTTTTCAAAAAAATTTATCATCACACACTTCTAAAGTTAAAGTCCAATCGCCTGTTGTCACACCAATCATGGATTGTATAAGGTCAGCAGATAATTCAATTCTATCTTCGGGACGCGAATATCTCTGTAAATGACTGCATCGCAGCAAATGGAGGAATTTTAATATAAACCACGGAGTTAATGTCGTTGATGTTAAGAAGGAGCAAAGAAGATCGATGACATCCCTGGGGAACACCTGATGTGATTTCGATTTTATTGGATCTTACTCCATCCAAGACGACCCTTTGTATACGACAGTTAAAAAAATATTTTATCCTACATATGCTATTTTTATCTGCTCCATAAGCTTCTAACTTTGTGGGTAGCTTTTCATGAGGCACTTTTTCAAATTCTTTCTTAAAGTCTAGAAAAATTGCATTGTCGGGAACATTATTTTCTCACTAGCTCAAAATGTCTTGTACCTCACATACCATTGAGTTATCGCTGGACCTACCATTTAAGAGACCGTGCTGATTTCTCATCTATAAATCATGGGCATGGATTTTCTCCATCATCTAACTAATAGTTAAATGTTCCAATACCTTCACCAAATAATGTGACAAAGGTAAGTCTGACAGTAATCGGATTCTCCCCATCGCCACTTATAAATACAGGTGTTATACAAGCTATTTTTCAATCATTTGGTAGGTGCTGTGCGACCTGTTAAGGCCTCCTTAAAATTGTATCCAGGTACGGCGCTGATTTCGACCCCAGTTCTTTATATATGTGAGCTTGTATTTGATCGGGTCCGGAGTGGGTCCCATTAGGATTAATGGTTTTAACCGATCTTTAAATTCTTCGGCGTGAAATATCAGTGGCGATAGCTAGTTTGATGAACTTATTTGGTCGGTTGTTGGGAGGATTCCTAAACATTTGGTGAAAACGCTTTGAAAGGAAGGTGCTTATTAAGCCAATATTATGCAATACGTTCTTATAATGTACATTTGTGAGTCGGAGTTTATTACTAGAGTTTTTTCATTAAGTAATTATTTTCATAAAGTAAGCATTGCGATGCACGAATCAATTGACTAATAATATACCTCTACCTCTAGGAATAAAATAGAAAATATGAGGCAAAAGAATATTAGAGAACCATTCAGCAACAAACGAAGAGCTATGTGGCATATTTTTTCATATCATAGCAGGTTTATAGAAATTAGAAATTAGCGTAAAAATTGAAAAAACATGAGAGATAGAGATAACACTCTTCTGCATAAATTAACTGCCATATGACTAAATATAATTTCTTAGGAAGCCTTTATTACTTATTTCTTAGTGAATAAGTAATCTGGTTTAAATTTTTTCCTTGCACACGTAAATATTTTGTGACCCCTCGGTACCACCAAAATGAAAGAACACATTCATTTTCTGTAGGCTCTATTTACAAAATACGCAAAGAATCCACGTATAATAATTGTCACAATATTCACATTTAATAATTGTCATTAATCTTAAACGTTTCGAGCATACGAGATCCTGTGTATAAGGACCAAATCCCGAAATTAAGCAGTATTCAGAGGAAAGCCGCTCGTATCGTGAAGAATCGTGATAAACGAGCATAACGTCTCATTGTGATTGATTAGCCTTAGTCGGGAGCCACTGGAGGCCACTTACATGCATGGCTTAAGCTGTTAGATAGAAATTATTCGAGTTTAACGCTGAATCGAAAGGAACAATTTTAGACATTACCACGAAAATTAAACTAGTATGCCTAAATAACAACTCTTCGAGTATTTATTTCTCGCGTAGTTGGAGAAAACAGAAGTTCATGCACCCTCGAAATGAGAGAAGATCATGGGAAATGGAGCCTCAATTTGTAGCAGCAGCGCTAAGGTTAGCTTGAAGATCAAACGTTTCCAGCATCTAAATTAACAATCATAAATAGTAGTCTGTACTCCAATGCCATAAGGTCTGCATTTTAAGATATTTGCCTGTTGTGTGCACTTAGGTGTAAAACAGTATCGCAATAAATATTTGACCTGAATTAAATTGGTAAAATTCATTAGGCACTTCGAAGGGTGAGGGGGGGGGGTCGTTTGTAGATGATTTATTTCCAGATGAAGCATTCGTTTTCCAAAATAGTTCCGGGTCACTTAAATAGAGTTACTATGCAACATTAATTGATCTGAAGCTGTTAGACCTGAAGATGAACTCAGTATCCTTGAGGCAATAATTCACAGTCATACCAGTAGGAATATTGAAGGAGAATTTAGTGTGCCTTTTATTACCTCCTTTTAGTAATATGTTATCATAATTTTTGGCATGCTAATGTTCAAAAGCTGATTAATTTTAAAAATATTATGAAATTTAGTTATTTAGGGGTTTTAGGTCCTGCAAAATAAACCGGTGAATTTGAAGTTAACGCAAAAAGTCAACACAGAAGCAGTATTTAGTGCTCAAATGTAAATGAGGAACCGGATTCAACCGGATATTTGAGTTGAACCTCAATGAGACGGAGGGGATGAGTTGGAAGGATCTTTTTTGGTGACGTGAGGATGTCTACAAAACAGTTGACATCGTAACTGAAGGCTTTGGTTTCGCTTTAAACTCCACTAATATTGGCTTCATGGTATCTATCCAGATCACAGTGACGTTTCGCGTTTTTTTTGGGAATCTCATTGTGATAAAGAAAGATAAAGGTATACGAGAGGCATTCAAAATCTGTGCGGTCTCTTTGGGAATGCGAATAACTTTATTCAAGGTATTCCATTTCGCCTCCATATGCCACGGAATATTTTAGATTTTTGTGTTTAAAGGAAAACGATTTCCAACCTCCGTTTACACCGTAAAAAATGTCATCGTGCTCATAGAGCACGAGGACATTTTCATAACGGTTTTGACGTCTAACCGACACCAAAAAATCGTTAATATCATTTTTTTCTTAATTTCGCGAGAATGCTCTGGCACAAAAAAAATAATCTCGGGAATTCCATGGTTATGCAAGGGTCTTGGTTAGTAGAATATTTTGGACTGATGCTTATGGGTCCCAAATGAGTAAATATCCTTGCCAAGTATTTTTGGATGTATCGAATGGGAGTGGAGAATGATGAATTCACCGCCTAAGGCATTTGAAATAAATTTTGCTTCTTCTCATTATTGAAATGAGCGCTAATCATGAAAACCCATTAAGTTATATTCTCGATGAGTATTTTCATTTTTGCTATATTTGGGTCTCCAAGATATTTGATTGCGGCCATTTCTCAGAGCGAGGCCTTCCAAAGCCAGCGAGCGCTCTATACTCAGTAAACTCAATCAGAAGCTTCATTTCGTCAAGCATATCCAGCGTTCCCTAACATACAGTACTTGACGGCACATTTGCAGGCTCATGCACAATCCTCTTCAGTGATTTAATAAATTATTCAAGAATAAATCCACGAAGAAAAATACCGTGAAATTCCGTCGTTAGGGTAGAAAACACGTAATTGGATAGGAATGTCAAGCATACATATCCGTTTTTATTCCCCACAATTTCCCCGATCCGTCATCTGCGTGCAAGAGGCAAAGAAGACCAGCTTATCGGAGGGATTCCGACTTAGAGTACACCCGTAGGGTAAGAAACACAAAGGAAGAAAGAAAGAAAAATATAGCCTCCCCTTTCTCGTTATTCAAATGACAATGTCCGCCTTCTGATGCTCATTTCTCTCTCTCCCTCTAGAGCCGCTCTCGCAGTCTCGGTTTTACGCAGAAAAGAATGGAGATGGGGTTGGTGGTGACCTTTTCAACTCGGAAGGAAGCATTGCTAATGATGCAATAAGGACCACCTCATCTTGAGGAAAAGGGTGAGCCTCTGAAAGCTCTCCTGTGTTTTTGATGTCCTTATGATGAAACACGTGAGAAGGAAAAGGAGAATAGAAGTACTGGTGGCGCCTAAAGAACTGACATTGGCAAAACTCCCATTCTTCTGAGAATGGATTGAAAGTCTTTAAATTTCACGATACATCTATTGCCTACGGTACGGCCGATTCCATGGATATCAGGACTTCCTGGGAATCCACTGTCGGCAAATGGAAAGAAACAGGTACCCCTTATTGCCCTGAATGTGTGAATTTCGCGCCGTAGGACTTAGTAAAAGGTGGCCTCTGC
>LYUA01000478.1:432280-447378 GCA_002093875.1 Calopteryx splendens | reverse complement strand
CATTTTCCATGTGTACCTATGCCTGTGATGGTGCTCGAAACAAGTTGTAGCAATTATTTAACCATCTATTAAATTGCATCATCTCTGCAGTCATTCCTTACTCCTAAATCATACTCTCCTACGTTCAGTATGTAACTCTCTTTAAAATATTGACATGCCAATACTCAAACCATACACTACATATACAAATGACCATCACCACGCATTCCCCCTGAAAGTTTACGATATTTACCGTTTTTATTACAGCTCATTCAGAGCTTTATTTTTATGCATTGAATTACTACTAATATAGAAATTTGAAAAGTGTTGTGCTTTGCGATAAATTATTTTTAATGTCGATGTTCATATTCTATTCGAAATGAAATTGCGCATTTGACCATACATAATAATGTTGGGAAATTCATTTCTCGTAATTAAAATTAAGTTAGGTAGTTTAAAATTCAATCACTCTCACTGAATGCTGCTATGAATTCAATCCTGATTAACGAAGTTCGAAATTAAATAACGTCTGAAATAATAATATTCCATCGTGTATTTAAAGGCTAAAAGAAGGTCATCTTTTATTCTATAATTTAAAATATATATAATTATTTTTCGGCTAAAGCAATGTTGAGAACGAAAGGAAAGTGAATGGACTTAATGCTGCATTAAAAAGGAGGCAAGAACGTGTATTCACAAATAATGGATTATAATAGGCTAGTTTTTTGTATACGTGATAGAAAAGTGCAAATGAAAACTATAATTTAGCTTCCCAAACCTAGCCTGTAACTATGGAATGTTGGCCAAAATGTTGTCAGAAGATTGCTGCAATATACTAAACTAATTCTAGGAAAGCTTTATTTTTGGGCGCGGAACGATGAATCCCCCAGATTTTAAATGTTTGAAGAAGCAAACCTGCACCGCAGACCGTATTTATAAATTTAAAAGTTGGAATTTACTTAAAACATAGTTAATAAATACGTTTACCCCATGACAATGATTCGAGTTAAAACGGAACATTTACATATGAAATAGCAGCAAGTCTCACATGGTGATGAAGGTGGCTTTCGATTGTGGCGGCAAACGACATATTATCAATCTTTCTATCGCTGCAATGTAAAAAAAAACTTTGTGCCAGATAATGCTCTATACGCCATCATAGTCTGAACCCATCTCAGAATCATAAAATCGCTGTGTGAGCCTACGATCTGAAGTAAGAATCACACCTCTAAAATTGAGAACTGAAATCAAATATCCCATGAAAATCAAAATTCCGGCCAGTTTTTTTAAATTATCGACACTTACATGATATAATTACGCCCTATTAAAATGAATGAAATTGTACTATTTGAATAGGCTAATTTCTTCATGAAGGCCTGAATTATATAGGTAAAGCAGATTCCAATTCCTCTTTTCATTAGGATCTATATTCTACCCCACTCGAGTATTGGTCTTCTGTTTCGAATAGGCACTCTTATGTCTCAACAAAAAGATAATATGCCAATAAATGACTTATTTCTGTGCTAAAAGTCGTTTAATATTTCATGGGGTAATTGTAAAACGTATTTATTGATATCAACCTATAACAATTTTCAATAACGTTTTTAAACAAACAGATGTCCTGCTCATTTACGATATTAAATGATGCATGCATAAAACATTTAAACAAGAGAAATTAACATAGGAAATCAACCACGAACAACTCTTCCACAGCAATAAGTTAATTATAAGAACTCAAAGGGCTAAACAACCACAATTTTCATAATTTCTCCATGCTTTCCAACAATCTTTGACGTTTTAAATATATAAAAACTCATTTCAGTCCAGATTTAATGAGCTAAATATTAATAAAATGCTCAATATTAATACATTATGAACAGGTAAGCTGGGTCAACCAGAGCAGAACGAGGTTTTGTTTTGCCGATTATCATCCGGTGAAATGTTGCATAGCAAAAACATATTTCAAAATAGTAAGAAAAGAAGAATAACATGCAAAATACTGCTTAATTCTATCAACAAGGAATTCCACTTATTTTAAAAGATAAATTTTCTGGGTAAACTTGTTATGCAGCATATTTATATCCAACAAGGGATGCAGCATATTTATATCCAACTCGGCGTAATAAACATCCTCTTCATGAGTATTAAGTCCCACGAAAGATGCTCATAAAACTTATTATTTCGAGAAGAGGATATTCCTCTTCATTACGTTATAAGGAATGCTTAGAGTATAGTTTCGAAAAATAAATTCTTCGATTTTATGTGCGAAGCCGAAGTATTTATTTTGCTGGCTTCCCAAAGGAATTCTCGACTCCACCGCTCTTTTTTGCTCGGTGCTCTCTCCCCTTTCTCACAATATTTATGACCTCGTCCTAACTGTCAGAAAACCCGCCTTTAAGTGCACTTGTACCTCACAATGTTGTCTGTATTTTCAGCCAATAATTCATGTCAATTTATTCTTCTCGGGTTGGGTGGATGAACAATTATGATAGGAAAAGTAAGCTAGAGACACTTCTCCCGTCTATTAGTACGTTTTAACTTATTAGCGCCTCGGAAACGACGGCAGCTGATTACATTTCACTTCAAAAGTCGTAAATTTCTAGAGCTCCATAAAAAACTCTGGCCTAGTCTGGTGCATTAAGTCGAGGAGGTCATGGTATTGAATTATATGGAACAGTGAGTAATACCTTTCCCTGATAGGAGAGTCAGCGAAGAAAATGTTTTCAAGAATAGCTCAAAACCTGGTTAATACCCTCAGAAATTATTCATAAATATCATGTTTTTCAAGAGTATATTTCGATAGGTATATGATAATGATATCTCACCATCTTTGGTGTGTCTCATCTTTCTTTTCTGAACACATGAACAGCATTTTGAAGTTATCATGATAAATGGAGCGAAAAATACTTTGTTATGAAAATGAACATGGACTGTCATAAGGAAACCAGATGTTATTATGCTTCGTGCTGTTTCCATTTAATTTTGAAATGGTCTAAGAATTTTCAATCACTTTTATTTTTAAAGTTACATTCTCTTAAATGCAAAACATAAGGTTGCATGTATACGACATTAACAGAAGCGTTTTGGAAGGTTCCTTTTTACCACAGTAATACAACGATATGTATAATCGATGTCAATAAATGATGATGATATTATTATTGATGATCTATCAGTTAGGGTAGGTTTCTGATGAACACACGACACTAACATCTCAACAACCTACACTACAATAAAAATTTCTTCTTCCCGCATATTATTAGATATCTTTCATTACGTCCAGCATGTCTAATCTTTTCCTACCTCTGCCTCGCTTGCCCATCATTCATACCATAGTCCACAACAATCCACCGCCACTCAGTACGCCTTGCCTTCTTTGGATTTCTCCCAATAGCCTAATCTCCTCCTATACCATCCCCAAAACCTTTTCGTTTTCCTTTCTGTACATTTCACTTTTTCCATCCCTCTCCACAGGGCGTGAAGAAATGATATATTCAATATATACATTTCAAATTAACTTTTTGTGGGAAGTATCTGATGCGGGACCGACTGAATGGGAATCGACATCTGATGCATGATATCGATTTTATTTAACGCTATAATAAAGAGATACCAGGAAAAGGTTGCTTACTTAGTATCTATGTTACCACTAATTAGTTCGTTCCGCAAGAAACTAATGCTGCGAGTTTCTCAGTGATGAGCTGTTACTCCAGTGGGGAGTTTATAGTGTTTAAAGTAGCAAGAAGTAGAAACTACGTCGAGAAATTGTTTCATGCATACGAAATATGCTTGCTCCATTTAAGTATGCTTAAGTATGTTAAGTAATATTTAAGTATGCTTAAGTATGCTCCATATAAGTATGCTTGCTCCATGTAAGGTAAAATATAATTTACTAAAACATTGTTTCACCCACTCAATAGTAATTGAGGTACTTCTCTTGTTAGATCATTTATGTCAGACACCTCAAAAGATGGTCCAAGTTTTCTCCACGCAGCTATTGTGCTGGTTCAATATAATCGTCAAGTAATAGCGAAAATATTACTATTATGAACATTTCCGCAATTCTAGATCGAACCACACTGTGACAAACACTGGTTTATCATCTGCCATGAGGTGAGGCTTGCACATCGTAGTGAAGAATTTCCCGTAGTAAACCTTTGGCTGTGAGAACAAAAAAGAGTAGTTGGATTTATCGATTCTTTTGTAAGTAATTACCTAGGAGCCTTAGTTTCTCCTCAATGAAAATACGTTTCCACCAGCGCCACAAGCTAATGCTACTAATGTGAAAGATACTTATGAGATCAGGAAAGTGCAGCTGGATAAAATTAAGCACGAGGAGTGCAAATGGAATTTGTATTTTGATTTTGAGTTTCTGCTATTGCTTTGACTACAAGCTGTTTCAAAATAGGGTTTTTCTTCTTTAGTTGGAAAACTGACAATGAAAACCGTTACATACGAGTATAATGCTGGAAAAGGAAGAGCCATTGACTACAGATAAAAAATATTATTAATACATAACTTATTGATCCGAAAAACATTTATATATCTGGTTCCACGTGAATTAATGAAGGTTTTACGAAGAACTTCGTAGAGGTAATGGATCGCAGCGGACTAGGATTTACTTCCTTATGAAAAAACATTGCCGAAGATCAGTAATGCAAAGCAGTAAGAGAACCTAAGGAGAAATATTCCATATGGAACCTCAAATAACAGAAATGATTCAAGATGAGAACATTGATGGTCTGTTGAACTAGGTTGAAAAACCTCCTTAGGAGTTTTTCAATAGAATTTGCCGGAGAGTTTCTGAGAGACAGGTTGACAACTACAAAAAATAGTAGATGATCTTTCGAAGTCTTACAACAACATGGTATGTAACATTTATTTTAATATCCACTTCTTGAACTCTCCTCTGGATTTCTTCCAAGTAGAGATTGGAGCGGTCAGAGTTGAATAAGGAGAACAGTTCCTCCAAGAGGATTTCGGATTGAAAATTACAGGTTAAGTTCCATTATGCTTGCCGATCCATGAATAAGAAAGGGAGATGCTCCTGAGTTAACATACATAAAAAATACGATACTTCTTTCGTTCACGCAAGATAGTACTTTATTTTCCATCTATTGTAAATAAAGGTAACAGGGTAATCTTTAGGTGAACGTAACTCCAAATTACGTACAAAATTAGCATTATATGTGATAGCTAAATTCTATAAATATATTTGAAATTGGCTATTATAATTAAATTAAATCATTGTATTAAAGTTTAATGCCTTCAAGACATGATATTAGGACAATTGGAAACACACAGACAATAAGCCCTCAAAAGTGAATTTAGAGAAAGATGAAATTTATGTATTTCCATACGGTAAAGAGTATATCCATATTGGCTTTAAAAATATTGATTTTTCGATCTTCGCGATAATTTAGAAGCAAAATTAATTAAATGTACACTTACGGAGGTTCGAAAAACATTTCATTTTGAAATTGAAATGTCAAAGTTACATTAAAACTTGGGTAGCTATCCACTGAAATCGCTCAACTCACATTCCATAGAACACCATGTTATTTTTAACTTCCATGAGATATAACATCAACCAAATCACAATCATCGTTTCACCATTGATAGAAACACGAGACACCAATTTCTTCCTTTGCGTCAGAGTCATTTTTCGATTAGACTTTTCCTGTTTATATCCTAAGTCACGTATGCGTTAAGCACAGTAGATGAATTAACCCTTCATAGCGATGGATTTCCAGCAGGAAAAATAGATTAAATATTTTTTTCATCTAGACTTGGGGCCTTAAAACAATCTTAGAAAATATCAGAGCAGCAGAGGAAATCGCTGGTGGCACCAACTGATGCGAAATGCAGAGACGATCGTTCCATTCGACGCATTTGCCCGAAATTCAATCTTGACTCAATAGGGCACTGGATTACCTACGACCTCCAATTAATTACAAAGTGGCAAGGGGGATTCCGTCGGAGGAATTAAGGGCTCCAAACTGAGTGGCGTGTTTGCCTGGGTGCTATGTAGTTAGATTTGCTTTTCTGTGGGGAATAGGAACTCCCTCGGCGAGGGGTGATTACTGTGGATGGTTAATGCAAGTCGCTCGATACGATTACGGACCCTCACTAATTGTATTAAGGGCACTGCACGGACCCTTACGCTTAAAGTGCGAATGGATACAATTTCGGAGTTTTAAGCGGAGTGGTTGTCAAGAGAGCGATGAAACCACGTTAGTGACCAATTGAATACGGTGGACACAATGTTACCCACCGAGTTGGGTGATTTATGCAACGTATCATATGCCTGCACAAGAGTCTTAATTGCCTGGATGCAATAAAGATTAAAATAAACAACGCTAGAGAAGCTATGAATTTTATCTATTCTGCACTTAAAACTAATTATTATAGAACATAGGGTAACGCCAGGCAACAATTAAAGGAAGTGATAGCTTTAAGAAACAGGAGACATTTCTTTGTGCGTCTTGAACTGCGAAGTGCTCACCTTTTCTCGAATTGAGAGGAGAGTTTCCTCAAGTCTTTGCTGTTCTAAACCTAAGAAAACAATCTCCCTTTTAGGACGTAGTAACTTCCTTAAATTATTTAGAGGTCTGAAATTTTCAGACCCTACGTTATCACGCACCTTACATTCACATTCTCGAAGAAAACATGTATTCATCATGTGAATAGATCTTGTGAAATGAAGAAAACATGTAGTCTGGTTTTCTAAACTTCTGAGATGCCGCCAAATTGATTTCACTAATGAATATGAATTTCGAAGAGCATTAAGTCTTCCAGGAAAACTCTCAACAAATGTTAAAATTTACGCCATCCAGCGAAGTTTTAAACAACTGCCCAAATTGAAATTATTCCACCAAAAATATTATGAAAATCTGGTTCAAAGGAACAGCGGGAAACGCCGAGCAGTAACATCAGCGGAGTCACCCGTTAGTGTGCACAAAAATACGAGATATTTCACAGTGAGAAATTTCTTTGCCTAAACCGAGATTCGGACCCGCATTCCTCGATTTTGAACATATTGGATTAGCCAGTTGAATTAAGATGACGCCTCACCTGGCTGACACATACGGACGCAAAACAAAAATGCAGAATACCAATTGAAGGTAGGTGTTGGACGTTCGCTAACCACTATCATTTAATAACGTTTCGTGCGTACCTCCTCTTGTTTTCCCTATATTGGGCACAAACAACTAAATATGACCAATAACTACATCCGCCTCTGAGAAACTGTGCAAATTGATGACGCTCCTCCTAAACTTATTCCTAAGTATGTTGTAGTTCAACTAGTACCTCCCTCTATCTCCCACCATTTTCCATGTAAAACTATGCCTGTTATACTGTTTCAACTAGATGTTAATAAGTTAGCAGTCGACAAGTAGTCAATCGGTGACTGCTTGTCCACATATACGCCTAGATTACCACTAGATCGGGTCTGATTTTATCTCTTCCGATAAAATATCACTCACCGACTTCATTCATAACCCTTCGTCCTAGTTTCCTATTCAGTGCTAAGACTAATTAACGTTGATTCCATTTCCCCGGTATACCTAATTTACTCTGAATCTATCGTTGCGGTAATCTCCGATGTTACTCAACACATAACTCTAACATATTTATAATTCTCCTCCACATGTCTCTTCATGTTTTCTAACTTCTCTATCCTTAAACATCGTTCAAACATCATTTGTCCTTATTCAAACAATTGCTTCCACCTTCTGTATATTATTTTCCACTAATATCCATTAATTTGTGCAAGGATTTAGCGCGAAGACGACCGCGGAGGCGATATGGCTTTCGTGGCCATGTCTGCCGGACACAACTTCCTGGCACGACAGCTACCCTAGTGGGCTGAGTTCCATAGTTTCCAGGATTCATTATCTGTTTGCTACCGTTCATATTGATTGCAAGGGAAGTATAATTGAGTTGATTTCCCGTAGCCTTTCTCAACAATGATTTCAATAGTACTGTTCGCGTAGCAATTCCAGTCTAGGGGAATTATTGGGTGTTAGCGATTGTCCTTGCAATTATTTCTTGATTAAAATGCAATTAAAGAGGCCAAAACGTGGCTGTTTTCGAATTAATAATATAAATAAAGGGAATTTCTTGTTCCACTGTGAAAGAATCCGCAAATATCTATGCAAATCAAGTGTCAAATGCTATGAGCAGTAACGCACCCAAAATCTGTCACATAGACAAAACGAAAATTTACCAAATTTTTACCTCACATGTAAAACGCGGAATCAACGAATACATCAATACAGATTATCCGGACGCTAATGCATTTTTGTCAGGTTGCAGTTGTATTGTTAGTTGATTCATGATTAGTCACCCTGAGGTCTAATACTTTATTTGTCACAAGGCACAATTTCCGTTGAAAGAAAGCTTCCATTTAGAGTTAATATGAGTTCGAATATGATTTTGATACATTTACTTTTTCCAGAAGTAAGCTCATTCTAATCCTCTATTATGAAAATATGATTTTGCGATGTCTTTTAAAGCATCAAGCAGGCTGTGATCAAATGATACCGTTTAAGTGATTCAAGCTTGTTAGTTGATAAATAAGATCTGATGGCGCAGCATTCGGTCGAATCATAAATTTTATGAATTCCTTTAGTGAATTCACTTGACTAATATCCATTCCGAGGTTCCAGCACCACAAACATATTTCCATGAATACACAGGATTAAATTTCATTCCGATGACTGAATGTTCAAATATCTTTAATTTGATGCTAAATAGAAAATAAGTGTAAATTATATACGTAAATGGTAAAAGTCATACTTTACTTCTACGCACGAGATCACTAATTTAATAGAAAAAGATTAAGCTTTACACTTATCATATAAAAGTATAAACAATACGATAGTCACCGATCATCCTTCGATACAAATGAGCAAGGTGTTTAATCCTACGGTTTACAGGGTAACGAATGGACCATATAAACAATTGTAATGGGTTTCGCTAGGGTACATGAACGCCCACTCCAGGTCCCAATGCCCTTGGTTAATTACTGTAGCGACAATTAGTACAACGAAGCGAAGCCACAATCATGATATTTCATTGACTGATTTCCTTCGAAACCTAGCTTAAATGCTAATATTCTTATCAGGGATTTAATTTATGGCTGCCAATACAATCATTTTAGATGGATTTGACTATAAGAATATCTACTATTCGTGATCAATCCAAAATCATCATAAAGGAACCCGATCAGTTTGAATATTAATTTTTTAACTGTAAATCGTAGAACCCACAATGAAGCTGGTAAGTTTTTTGCCTACACCGTTTTTACAAATGTACCCGATAGCAGAATAGAATTAGTCGTTCCAAATACAATCATATCAGTTTAGTACCCTAGAAGGTATAGTATTGGGCTACTGACGAGAGGTTCTGACATTCAAATATGGGTGATGCCTTCTGATAACCCCATATAAAGCTAAGGTGGTACGATTTTTTTTTTGATACTAGAACTTCGTGAGAAGCCACAAGCGGTACAGGGTACGGGGAAAGGAACTATACTCCCTACCATGAATGCTTAAATATCACGTGCCGTAGGACCTTTACCTATCAAACTACTGTATTAGATACTGTGTTTTTTTAAGGGAGTCGGAAATTTTTGAATTGTCAATATATTTCTTGAATTGAATTTTTTAAATATTCTGCGCCGAAGCATTACTCAGAAAAACTCAACTAGGGTTTAATCATCTGGGAATTTCATACAGAAGTGGAGTACTACGTCAAATTCTTCAATTTGACATTGATCCCTAGTCTTGAATGAAAGTGTACACCCGAAAAACTGGGGGTGGTAATAACGTTAATTTCAAAGAATCTATCAACGAACTTTTATAGAGTGCACACAGCGATTCGAGGGTTTAGGAAAGCTGTTTTTTTTCCCAATCGGTGCCTAGTTCTCTGCCAAGCGTCTGAGACCCGGCATTAAAATTGATATTTCGCAATAAAAATAACCCTGAATCCGATCGGAAAGGTTTGTCATAAAATAACGCGACGGAAATAGAAACGATAAATTGAAACTAGTGGCCAGGCACTGGAAAATGTTAGAGGAAAGATCGGAGACACACACTACACACAGCACTTTTGGATTATGGACATTTCTCTAGACAGAGAACCTATTAACCGATTTATGAATACAGTTTAAAATGTATTTGTAGAAATATTAGTTCAGGACGAAATAGTACAAAGTTTTTCCTCGACCAAAGTCAGTCAAAGGTATTCTCGGTCCATAAACACAGACTGCCTGGCACACAGAACAAGTAAAGGGGACCCATAGTGTAGCTAGAAATAGAGTAGCTGAAGTCGAAGAAAATAATAAAAGGACTGCGAATTTGGAGCTGAACATTTCACAGCCTACAGTCTAAGAAATTTGGTATTTAATAGCTATAGATACAATAAATAAATTACGCGACTGTATTATTATTTTAAAAAACGTTAAAAGTTGGAATTTTGCCAGGTGGTAACATACGTGGTACACAATTCATACACAATTCATTTGAACCTCTCACACTATAAATTTTAAATGAAAAAAAAGAAAATGTGCAAGAAAAACAACAAAGAAATGCAATAACGGAAAAAATATAAGAAAGAATTCACATTGCGAAAATGGAATCTATTTGCACGACACGAATTTTTCTTATGGGCATGCACTCGATTATTTAATTTAATTTAAACTAAATGAAAATTTTCTCAGGTGGTAACATACATGTTAATTTACAAAGAAAAATCATTTGGACCTCTCATGCTAAAAAAGTTAGTCAGTAAACAGAAAAAAGAATATAATAATAGACAAAAATATGTTGCTACTGCAACAATGTTATTTATCATAAATATTTATTGCATCTTTTCTTAAAAATGTGTACATTTTTTGGAAAGGGCTCGAATAGTTCCGCAGGTAGACTGTTCCAATCAACGATGGTTTTCTTCAGATATGAAATTTTTTTAATGTTATTCCTGTGACCGGCATTTCACCTTGAGTTGAAGGTCATTTCCCCTCATGAAAATTGGTTGCTAAACGTACTTTATACATTATGAGTCATTTAACGCTTGATTTATGTAACATCTATACTATCTTAACTAGATATAAAGAATGTAAAATAGTGGTTCGGTTTTATCATTCCTTAGGACAGTTTTTTTCACATAATTCACTTAAGGAAAGTTTCAATTTTATTACCAGTAAAAATCGCATTAACACGGCAACTATATACAGTTACAGGATGATAGATGGTAGGATCACGGTCCTTTTATAAAGGCTTATGGACACTTTGGAAGTAGTCCATCTCTCTTGCCGAAGAAACAACCGAAATAGAATTAAATATGCCAAGAGCAATACATTAATATGAAAATGGCGTCTCTGGTTCTTGGGAATTGTCATCACTCAATTATTTTATTATATAATAATGACGAAAACTCGCGAGGACCGTATTAGTGCAGTACGTTACAGATATTTTTTCCCTTTTCATGATCAATACCAACTTGGCATCGATACGCCTTGAGAAACAATTATATCTTTCAAAAATACCAGAATAATGATTCATTTTTCAAACCCACGGTGTGAGAAAATGAGTGATCCTTCATTGCCATACCGGTGAGGCAGCCTGAACTGTATGCCTCCATCCAGGTCGCACGTTTTCGATTTCGTTGCCCTCTTCCGTGACCTCAGGTCAAGCTGCTCCCGCTCTCTCTCTCTCTCTTCCTCCGTCAGCTCCTTCATTCCTCAACCTTCATTGGACCCCTTGGGCCCATCTCCTACAACCCTCCGTGCTCCATTCCCCAGCAGTGTTGACTCCTTATTTTATTTTACGCGGGCGCGGGTGTAATAAGGTTCCGCGTGGTCTTTCAGTTCTCCTTCTCCTCATCCCCTTCCCAAAGCAATAAACACCCCCAGAGACCTATCTTTCCTCCCAACCCCCACCCCTCTACCCTTGCGTACTTTCTTCTCTCCCATACACATTTTGGCCACCCCAAAAAATCCCCTTCCACGGACCGCCTTCAGCGACCCCCTACAACTTCCACGTCCCTCCATTCCGCCCCCCATTACCCAATATCCCACACACGCTTCCTTTCGGGAAACCCCAGCCCCTCCGTAGTAGCATTCTGGAAATCGCGCGGGCCAAGGACTGTTCGTGTAGCTGTGATTGCCATTAAATATTTAGGGGCGAGAAAGGGCACCCCGAAGCTGTTTCCGTGAGGTTATGTAACGCGGGCGACGCTGTGTCTTTTAAACGTGAAGCAAAAATTGAATATTAATTGAATTTCGAAGCCGGCGTAAAAGGTGCAACAACGCAATCCCCGCTGTGAATGACGAGTGAATCCTCCAAAGCGCTCCAAAAAAGATGCTGCAACGCAGCGCATAAATGAGTTCTTAGTTGATGGAAGGGCTAGAACGTGGAATTTTCGTAAAACGCCGGGGTGGCAATATAATCACTTTCCATTATGGAATGAAATGTTTTTCGCACGGATCCCATAGCCTTCAGGAGAGTCTTTTTGACTTAATCATTAGCAAGATTTCTTTATTTCTTCTCCGTACACCTAGATAAATATATGGAGGGAAAATGTTGCTGTGTTGCAGCCCGTCATTAGGAGATGAAAGGATCTTTTGTTCACGAAATGAATCAGAAGCAGATGAAATAAATATAATTAAGGAGTATTTCAATACTGAAATTACAAACTTTTTCTAGCATATTTGTGGCTCGTGATAAGATGTGATACTAAATATAAAATTCGCATAATGTAGTGCTGAATTGGAGTATTGGCACAAGCACATATTTCCTCGTACATATTTCAAACTTGAAGAGTAGCAACACTTATGGAAAACCCTAGCGCTTGAACCTTGAGAAAATGAATAGACAATATATTATATATTGGTATATTCCCCTGCCTCGTCACTATTTTCTTTTAACGGTAAAAATTGGGCGTATTTCCGTCTCATTTTGTACTTTTTCATATTCTTTCGACAACTCAAGGAAATATGGAAAATCTTTAAGTGGGCAAGTATAAAAAAATCCTCGGGCGTCTCTGCGGAAATGTGAAATATTTTAATGGCTCCTTTTGACCCCCAGTATTAGCGTGTAGTTATTCTATGGAACGTAAATTCTCCTGTCTTCACTGCCATTCTATTCATTCCTTCAAAAGCACCGCATTAATGTCTTCCATCAATAAATTACTTCTTGAGAGTCGTTCCTCGGCGTACCACTTCTGTTGTTCTCCCTTTCCATCGCTCTTACTTTACGATCTTGAGTAAGATATTGCACCTGGAAAATGTCCTGTTAGTTACCCTTTTCTTTCTTTAAATGTAATTCGCAGACTCCTTTATCCACTAGAAGAAGAATCTCTGCATTCCCAAGTCTGTAATAGTGTTTCCAGATTTGGAATGCGTTAATTCTACATTTCTCACTCCATAAGTCTCCTCTTCCCTTTTCACTTCGCATATTCCTAGAAGATTTTATCCCATAATTCTTAAATATACGTTTCACGTTTCTCTAGTTTATCTTACGTAATATAACCAATTATTTCACATCCAATTTCCAAATCTATTTACGCATATGGAGAAGGAACTTTCTTCTGTATCTGTTACTAGTCAAAGAGTAAATACGGAATTCCAGGAGGCTCAATGTTGCAGCTTTATCATATCAAAATCTAAGAAAGAAAAAGAACATATACTGAAAAGTAGTGTCCCAGGATGGCCTAGTACACGAAAAATGACCCAAATTGGTTAAAGTTCAGGGAGCCAAAAGTCGTCAACCAGAATTGAACCCGAACCGTCCGTTTAGTAGCCCAGCGCTTTACCCACTGGACTCCCCTCATATTGAAAGTAGATTACGTGTCTATCATAGGACTTTCTTGGAAGAGAAAACGCAAACCCGACCAATCCAGTGTTGATACAGGTTTAAATTCCGACAAGTTGCCACTAAGTACTTAGTTTTCATGGTCAATCAGAAAATTCCAAACGGGCCTGGAAGGAAACACCTACGAATATGTACTTCAAAGTCTGTAATAATAAACGAACTTCTTTTACACTTTTAGTACGGTGAGGTACATAATTAATTCAAGGGGTTATTTTATTCCAAATTCCGTTGACTAGGACTGACTTCTAAGCCAAATTCCGTGAAAGTGATTGAACTTAAAACTTCCTTAATTATAAGATTACGATTTTCATCAATCTTGTGGCGAAATTTTGGCCAACATTGCATAGTTATAGACAAGGTCTGGGAAGCTAAATGATATTTTTTATTTGACTTTTCTGTCACACATAAAAAAAATTAGCCGTTTATAACCCATTATTTGTGAATACACGTTTTTAGCTCCTCTTTAAAGTAGCATTACCTCCTTTCACTTTCCTTTCGTTCTTAACATTACTTTAGTTGCAAAATAATTATTTTTTAAGTTTATAATAATAAAATAAATTTTTCAGACTTTTAGTACGGGATGGTATGTTATTATTTCAAAGGGTTATTTTATTCCTAACGTTATTAATCAGGATTGAATTCTAAGCAGAATTCAGTGAGAGTGACTGAATTTTAAACTAACTACGTTAATTTTAATTGCACGAAATGAATTTCCCAAAATTAATATGTATGGTCAAATGCGCATTTTTATTTCGGATAGAATGTGAACACCGACATTCAAAATAATTTATCGCAAAGCAATATGCTCTTTTCGGATTTCCGTAAATGTTCTCGTTCAATGAATGAAAATAAAGTTTTGACTGAGTTGTAATCAAAATGCAAAAGACCATAAAATTTCAGTCGGGATGCGTGGTGATGGTTCTTTTTGGAATGTAGGGTTGGAGCATTGGCGTGTCAATATTTCAAATAGAGTTACATACTGAAATCCGTTGACACCGGGAAGAAGCAGTATTATTGTAGTCTTATCGCCAATCAGAAGAAATAATGGAGGACCTTCATGGAAGGAAACACCTAATATTGATGAGGGACTGGAGCGAAGTGGTAGGCAATGGAGATGGAAGTAGGAGAGCATGGTTTAGGAATAAGGAATGATCCAGGAGCGGATGCAATTTAATATATTGTTAAATAATTGCTACAACTTGTTTCGAGCACCATCACAGGCATAGGTACACATGGAAAATG
>LYUA01000478.1:350492-371475 GCA_002093875.1 Calopteryx splendens | reverse complement strand
GGGAGACGGAAGAGTACGACTCACGGCGGTGTTGGGGAGGGGAGGGTGAAGGATACGGAGATGGTTTGGAAAGTTAGGAGTAAGGGTTGAAAAAGGGAAAGGAGGGAGAGATTTGTTGGTCAGCTGGCGAAAGGAAGAGCGTCCCTCCCACGTCCCTCCTCTCCTTCCCGCTCCCCTAATGGACAGTGGCTATTTCGGATGGGAGGAGTCGCGGAAAGTGGAAGCGGGAGCTTAATGTGCCACGGACTGAAATGTGTAAGGGACGGACGGAGAGAGATGGGAGGGGTGAATTTCTGAGGAGGAGGGAATGCCTGTGGAGTGGGCGTTAGTTGAGGGAGGAGACGAGGGTAACACGTACGGGGTGGGAGGAGTAAGGGCATGTCTGGGTAAGGGAGGGAGTAATGGGACGGGGGGGCGAATCAGGGGGTTTAGGAGGAGGAGGGGAGGGTGGTCTTGTGTCTGGATGATGGTCATGGAACGAGGGTTGGGGAGGGGGTCAGGAGGAGCAGGGAGGGGAGAGCGTCTGGAGTCTGCTGCTTCTTGAAAGATTTATGACGAGGGCATAAGTTTTGAAGAGGGAAAAATTGTCCCGGAAAAAAAGGAATAATCTTATAAAAGTGCAGCGATATACTTTCAACAGAAAGAAGTGGCCGCTCATTTCCTTCATCTCTGACAGTTTCCTCAGCTCGAGAGGGGTCAAATGAGTTTAAGGGATTCAAAAACATGAGTTTCCAGGGAGAAGGCGACGGAGTAAGGTGAATGTAAAAGAAATCCGTTGACATCAGTCGGTAGGGAAATGGGCTGGAGGGAATGAAAACCCTGTGAGAGGGGCAACTTAAGATGCTCTTGAAGTTGAGTTGAATCTCGTTTGAAACGTTAAAACATTAAGGTACAAGAAAAAATCTACAGGGTATAAGTTATTTTGTAAATTATAGTTCAGACGTTGAGGTTAGTGGGACGAATAGCCTTCTAAGAAACTACCCTCTACCTAGTGCTACAGTTCCAAGTTGCCGTATGAAAAGTCACTGAATACAGATATTTATTTTCTTATATAAAATTTAGTTATGTATAAACTTTGATTAGATGGACCTCATCATTCTCTCGACCGGTTCATTACGATATTAATAGGGAATACGTATGGACGTCTTCAACGCAACGAGGGTCTTTAGGAGGTTTTATTTCATAAACAGACAATATCGGAATAGTTGGATAGAATAGAGTACATGGGCCACCTAAATTTGATTCTGTCTATTAATTCCTAAGATATGAATGTTGGTGACATTTTCTATAAAAATGCACTTTTTGATCGAACATGTGATTATCACCTGGGAGTCTGTATGGAGGTAAGATGTGTCTCACAATCAGTTAAAAATTATAAGCACCGGAATGATTTTTAAGTAATCGGATACCTGAGCATATCATTCAGAATCCCATTCCCAGCCATTCATTCATTCAGCCAAAGTTTCATCCAGCCATTAGCCATTCGTCTACATAAGCGGTTATTACCATAATCATGAATATTCGTTCGCAGTAAAGGCGTTTTGTACTATCGTTATAAAACTTAGCTTTACAAGTCTCTTGGAAGTGGTTGCCAAAGTTCATGTGAATGAAATTTCAAGATTTGGGGAGAATACGGTGATGTTTGCTGTTTTCCAAGTGAGGGGAATTCTCATTTCTCGTCGCGTCCGCCCAACTTCCTCCACTCCTTCACCTTCACGATATTGCTCCTCTCACCCTCTCAGAGATGCCCTGGCGCCAGGACCGTCCGGCAACCGTAAATTTAGCTTCAAATAGCGTTTTTAATGACATGTGACGTGTTTCACTTGCCTACTAGTTTTTCCGTATTTCTTTTTTGTACAGTCATCATTGTAAATATTACCACCATGACATCCAGGCCCTAGTGCCATCACCAATCAATTAGAAAGCCGGTAAATCGTGCGTTAAATACAGTCAAGGTAAATTTAACCGCGTTTCTGGGAATTTAATAGAAGGAACTTATGTTAGTGTTTTTGTTCTTAGCACTGATTGTATTAGCGTTTTTTGAGATTGTATTAAACGTAAAACTTTTTTCTGTAATATTGAACTAGGGAGAAGGAGAATTAGGTGGGCATAATAGTAGCTTAATCCACATCTTTTATGTATAAATTTTTACGGGTGAAAGATAGTGAATTTGAGAGATTTTCACCATCATCGATTATCAATCCGAGGATTGGTTTATAGCAGCTCTTCAAACTAGCCTGCTACTTTCCACTCTCTTCATTCCCTCATAGTGGCTTTCGCTTTCGTCTTCCATCCCTGCTTCTCGTAACTCATCATTGGTCCTCCTCTGTAATTCTTCCCTTAGATTACCTATAAGTCTTCAATAAACTATCATGTTTAAGTATGTCCACTTATTTCCCCTACCTATTCTTTTTTAAGCGTTCTCCATAGGCTTTTCACTTCAGCAACTCTTCTAAGTACTTTTCATTTGTTAACCTGTCTATTTATCATTTTCATCCGTAAGTTGGCTTTTAAACCTTCACCACTACCGTTCTGTGGAGTTCATCGATAACTTTATAATGACAGTAGTTTCATTGTGCTGTAGAAAACTCTTCATTTTCAAAGATACTTACATTAACTTTTAAAGGATGACCCACTATTGCATATACATATGCAAAAAATTCACAATGCAAAAATCATTCTCCGTGAACCGGGACTCAAAAATTCACAGCGTAAGAGGACGCCTGGGTAACTTGAAACTGGCTAAAGCACTCGGCCGGAAATCGAGAGATCAGGGTTAGAGTCCCTGGTGCAGATGCAGGCGAATGATTTTTGCATTGTGAATTTTTCGCATATCACTTTCATTTTGGAACTCCTCCACAATGTAATATTTGGGACGGAACATTAATAATTTAGTCCCGTATTATTGTATTGAAAGTATGGAAATTAAACTATTTTGATGCTTTTTCATTCTTGCATCTCCTCTTAATCGAGTATGAAAAAAATGACATTCCAAACATACAGTTTGTCCATTGGATATAAAGCTTCATTTTTAAGTCGCCATCACTTATTATTACAAATAAAGTAAGTATCAAGCTTTCACTGCATTCACTTTTGTCATCGCGAGTTACAAATTTTGAACGAGTTTTACAATGTATCAACAAGGATATTGTCCACTGTTATATTTTTATTTTGCGTCACGATTATTGTGATCATTAATTTATCTGCGAGTTAATATTTGCAAATATGAAGTGTGGACTCTCCTGATTGGTTTCAATTAAAAAAAATTTAAATCTCCCTGAAACAAGTTACTGCCTAAGATGAGTGACATTGAAATAATGGGTAGTTAATTTATTTTCATCTAATGATGATTATAGTTGATATGGCATATTGGTAGAATTTATTGCTAGAAATGGGCTATTAGAACTTTTTATTAATTTTGGTTTGAATTAATTCGTATTTTTGTCAATTATTTTCAATGAAATTCCCACTTAACATCCGATTTTGAAGACCCCAAATAATATGTATAGTTCTTTACCTGACTTATGTGCCACTAGCATTAATTTGCTTTTTCCTTCGCCACTTTAGCAGTCGTTTCAGAAAAGTTTCATCCCTTTCATACCTGGAAATAAAAAGAAATGTAAAATTAATCATGCTGTAGGAAAGAATATCTCTAAGTATTTACAATTAAATACAGCCTGCACATATCGTATTTTGATACTACTTTGTATTTATTAATGCTCTTGTTTATTAATGAGTTGGATTGATGCGTTCGGCATGTCTGAATGTGTAATGTCGGTCGCGTTGACTTTAATCAGATTGTAAGAAGATATTTTCCTCTCGATGTGTCCAAAATGCTTTTAATTATCTTATATCCATGCAGAGTAATTTAATGAATTCGTATCGCATATCTTATAACCTCACCTAGCCACAATTTTTTGTGAAGCATCATTTGTTAAGACCTCTGTCAAATTTCATTTTCTGCTTCCCTGAGTTCTTCAAAATGTTCATGAAGGATACGGAATGCCTTCTGACCAAGCATTAGGTATGCTTTTATCACCATCTCCCCTTTCCTCCTCGTTAATTTTGGTGTCGTTAAACTCTGAAACTTGAGGGAGCGTTCCCTACTTCAGAAAACCTCTAGTTCGCTGCAGCTTCAGTTCCTACGTCCGCCTTGCAGTATAGCTACTCAAATCCACAGGGTTCCCTTTTAACCGCTTCTTGTCACGCCATATTAAACGACCCATTCCATTGCCCTTCTCCTCACATCGTTCAATCATCATAAAAACTGTCCTCTTATCCTTACTCTGGCCTCTTATTGTATTCATCGCGAGAGTATATGTTATTCCGACGGAATCCGTAAGTTCATGTGTTTAATCATGTTGTCTAAATGTGTTTTATCAGAGTCCTCTCGCTTAAAATTTGATTCACATGATTTTCGGCCTATACACGTACATGCACGTCGTGGAAGACTATATCGCGTCCTCTTGCCTATTATGTCGGAAGAAGAAGTATTTGTTATATTTTTTACCCTTTGTTGATTCTCCTTCCCATTTATTCTCATTTAGCGTGTTAGTTATTTTTAAAGTAAATAGGAATATATTTACTTTACTACTATGAAGTTTTTACCTTCCCTTCAGTTTTTCGCAGAAACAAATCTGAATATTTGGCTTTCAGCCACTAAATTAATTTATATTTACGTTTCAATCTATGATTGATTTAAGCCATTTTATTTCATGTCAAATACCACACGTATATTCATTTTGTAATAACTGAATGATAATTGGTATTATTTAAGCTTTTGCCCTTTTACTGCCCATTGGTGTTTGAGCCTACGTACCAAATTTTAAGACAAATTAGAAGATAATGCATTTCCTTGCGTATAATTACTACGTCTTGTAATTATGCTTCAAATGGATTGCTAAACTCTGTACGTGTGCTAATACCTCCCATTTTTGCACCGTTGTGGATTGTTTCAGAGTGAATTACAATTTGAAAATTCGTCTTTTTTGTGGCTTATGAAATATTATTCATTTATACACTTGGGAAATTTACGGGGATATCTCTCTCTCCCTCTCTGTCAGCGAAAAACGAATGACAAATCAACAAAAAAATGAATGCGGTTATACACACAAGATTTAATCGGCCTTCTGATTACATCGATGTCGATTTGCAGGGGGGGAAAAATCATCCTTTCATGTTAAATCCCAGCAGGCAGACAAGTAATCGTATCCAACACTCTAACCGATGCATACTATGTCCCCCAATCTCATCTCTACTTAGAGGGATTCGATTGCATTCACTCCATTCGGCGACGTAATGTACGCGTAGATAGTAAACTCGGCATGAGTAAGGAAAGAATCGTTTCAGTGAGTGAAGCTATCAGGGAAAGTTGAGTTCCTGATGTTGTATCTCATTAAGGAACCACGGGCTATATAATTTAATAGAATGTGTTGGTGGCGAATTTAAAACAGGGAAATTAGCAAGAAATGAGTGTGCAAATATTTTTTTTATAATTAAAGAGTATTACAGAGTAATATACTGGTTTTTTGGATGAAGAAGCAACTATATATATTTGATAATATGCTCACGTAGTTATCAGCGCAAATGTTTGCGTTAAGGATGGAACGATATGATTATGAACCGAGTAGCCGTATAATCGGATATCTCAGGTGATTAGTGTAATATCTGTGTTTTCCTCGCGAAAACAAGTTTTTTGCCTAAAATTTACGTCACAGCAGTTATAATTCCCTATTGAGCTGTGCATACTAAATTTAGACTCGCTGAAAATGATATATTAATTAACAATTAATATTGTGAATGTACTTTATATCACGCTAGTAATAGTTAAAGTTTATGAGCTTTAGATTGTTTGCCCCTGGAGATTAAGAAAATATAAAGATGCGATTGGTAGAAAAAGTAAAATTATGGGAGGGGCAGAGATGAGGATTTTTAATGAGATAGTAGGCTTAACATGAATATAGATTCGTGTGAAGCACAATAAAAGATGATGAAGAAAAGCGGTGAGAATGTGGATGATAGTAGGAGTTGCTAGATTTAGGTTGGGCTAGTTATGTCTAGTTATCATTCGCGGTAATCGCAGTTCACAGTATAATGCTATCTCGATCTTTCCCTGAACGAGATTCAAGAATATCTCATTCTATATTTCTGGGTAATTTGACTGCACTTTATTGCAATTCTATAATCATGCAATGTTCCATCTGCTACTTGTAACTTCACTGCAATCTATAACCATGTTTTCCGTTTCTATCCAGTTCTGTATAATTCGGTATTGGGAATATTCTATTGAATTTTAATATCCACCCAAGGCTAGGGTAGGCTTAAGCTATTCTTTTCCTTTTCATAATGTGACCTTAATCGTTGCTATAGCTTCGTTTTCGACGACTTGGAGAATTTACGGAATTTATGAAGGCAGATCGTTAAAACAGAAAAATTAATGCGGTTTGAGGTAGTAGTCCTGGAATATCTCCAAATAGACAAAAAAAATTTCCTTTTTGTGAGGAGTTTCTGTAACAGAGAATAATAACCTAGAAAAATATCCCAAAATTAGACGACCCATTTCTATTTTCGCTGTGATTTGTGGAAATTTATAAATTTTGAAATAAATAACTAGGAGAATCGTAAATGGTAATCACATTCAAATTAATTCTATCAATATTACTTTGATAGATATTAGGTTTACCTATCAGGAGGAATTTGGAAGAGAAAATTGAAGAGTTCGTAATAAATATGAATACAGATTTTGAACCTTTGAATTTTTGTCTAAAAATTAGAATTAATGCAAATGAAACATAATTTAACGTCTTCTCGATTTGAAATTAATCAAGGGGAAGCGATAGAAATGTGTTCTGGATTCTTATTCACACTCTATTTCCCGTTTGATACCTAGGAATACTTAGGCAACTTTAACTCAAACTCTGAATAGAGATTGATGTTTGTAGATATATACTGTGTCTTTGCTATGCAGGTACTTGATAAGTATTTGTAAGAAAGAAGAATATTAGGCATCTAAAAATATTTATGTGGATATTATCGCATTATATTGAGTTTTTTCATCAAGTTTACACATTAGAAAAGTTCATGAAATTAGGCGGGTGTACTGAGATGGAAGAAGATCCTACTCGGTGTACCATTGGCCAATAAATAAAATTCCACAATATAATCATAAAATATTGAAAATCAGCAAAGTACCCCAAGTTTTGGTGACAGTGGCACATCTTAAAAACAGTTAAAAATGGAATGTCTGTATCAGCTATATTTAAAATTCATGTGATACTTACGTAGTCAAAATACAAAAAAATTGTATAGAGAATAATTAACATCACAGGAAAGGGTTGGCGAAATTAAGTTCATCTTACAGTTCTTGCGTTTCTTTCGAAATTCGGAATTCTGTTTTTATCCAGGGTACAGTACCCGATGCCTACGAGCACATTAAAACAACACGCGTGCAGAAGTATGCCCATTAAAACAGCAAGTGGAAGTGCCCATTCACAGAAATTGACGAGGGAAATGTCGAGGATTTTTAAAATAAGAAGACGGGAAGAGATGGAGGTGGAAGGAACAGGACAGATAGGCGGACAAAGGACTTAATTGAGGGCGCCTTGGAGACCAAAGGGTTCTCTGTCACGTTTACCGCAAGAGACTATGTGAAGGCAGGGGAAGGGGCGGAAGGGAGAAAGAGAAGATTCGCATGAACTAAGACGGAGAGAGAGAGAGACAGATCGAGAGGAATGTATAGGGAATTGGGGTGTGGGAGGAGTATATAAGAGAGTGAGATGGTGGTGGCAAGGAGAGGAGGAAAGGGGGTGGAATGTTTGAAGGAGGAAGCGAGGGTATCCGGAGTTGTGGGGAATAGATAGGGGAATGGCGAAGGGAATGGGATAGAAGGGGTGGATGGAGGATTCCAGGTGATGTGTGTCTCCCCGTTGCGGAGATTGGAGGAGGAGTTAACAGAAATTGCGGTGGGCGGAGTAGACGTGTTTGTCGCCAAACATCCTAAATCTAATACTTCGTGTGCGCTTCGAGGAGGATTTCCAAATTTCTCCTCCCACCTGCAGGAACTACATAAACCCAATTACACTTCAAGAGTTCGCGGAAACGTTAGCAGCGGCGGCAGAAGCAGCGGCAGCAATGGAATTGGTAATGTAGGGCTGCGGGAAGTCTCCAGTTCGTGATAAGGCTGAGTAAATGTCGCGCAAAAGACGTTCTTGCTTGTTGGAAATCGCTAACATTCATTATCACGTTATCTGTCGCGTTGTAAGACGATCAAATGGTTGGCACTTGTGTGTAAGGCGTTGGTAGTACGTCTCGAATGACGAATGAAAGTGGAGTGCTCCGATTAGGGCCTATGACATGGATTCCTTTCAGAAACTCAAGAGTCTAAAGGGCAATATTTTATTTTCTGTCTCCATATACTACCTCACTATGTCAAGGGATGAATGCGTTTCTATTCTGCCACTTAAAAATCTTCCGTGAAGGCAAATAGAAAGACAATTTGTAAATTTTGGGCATTCAAACAATGAAAAATCTTTTAGGTATGGGATTATGGTCATATTTTCTTTTATAGCTATACGGAATTAGGCTTGGGTAGTAAGCCATGATACATGTAAACACGTTGTTAAATGCCTTAAATAGGAATACACTCTAGACTTTTACCCGTGTTGACTTCTTAAGCTGTAAAATTAGTTACAAAAATTAATTGTATTTACATCGTGGTTTCACAAATCTTGATGACAGTTAAGAAACCTTGTTCGTTTATTATAGAATGGTTGAGTAAATAGAACCAAATGATTTTAACACGGTGGTATATTTTAGGTTTATGTGCTCGTACTAATTCGTAGTGATCTCGTTATTCAGTTTGATGCAAACTAATGTTTATTGACAGATTTTGTCAAATAGTCGTCATCTTCTCTCTCTCAAGGGATTTTACCGCGTTCAAATTGGAAATTTCTATTACCATAGCTTTACTCAAATTTCACGGGCCGCATACCTACTGCATCCCCATTGGGACTCATTTGTTTCCCTCTGATTCAAACGGTCCCATATTTTCTTAAGTAAATAATAAATGTGTACATCCTAAGTCAATTTTGGTTATTTTTAATCTTAGGATACTGGAAGTACTGACTTTCCACTAAATCTCTAAAAATCGGCATTTTTGTGGAAAATTTTAGGCTTTATGTGAAATAATAGAGTACCTAATAGGATTAATTACTGATGTATTTGTTAAAAAATGTTTCACAATGTAATCTAAATTAATTTAAGGAACATACGAGATAACATTTGGGTTAAGATTCTTTAGTGCATGAAGTAATTTTTTTACATTAGTTGTACTGAGCGCAATTTTCATACCGAGCAGTAGACCGCGTGAATATCGACCCCGCAACGTTTTCAATTATTATTTTGTGCTAAGAAAAGTACTGCAGTAGGGAAAGTTGTTGCCAGGCGGGACCCTCAAGACTTTTTTTCCTCACCTCATATTTTTTCCTTTTCAAAAAGCAATCACTTGTCACAAAGCTCTCTCGCGTTTAAGCAAATAAAAGAGCTCTCTCACGGGCGAATTGGACGCTCCGGAGTCGGAAATCTGAAGGGTCTTTATTTACTTCCGCGCGATGCGGACGTTTTGAGCGATGAGCCAGTCGGTTAGAAGGGAGTGGGAGTGACGACGCGGAGGTGTGTAGCGGCGGCGGCGGTCTGTCAGGTAGCTCAGCGGCGGATGATGGCTATGAGGCGAGAGAGATTGGGGCCTCAGCGGAGCTTGGAATGGGGTGCAAGAGGTGGCCATGCCTTTCGGGGTGCAGAGGCAAGGGAGGGAGGGACACTCGGGTGAGACGGCGAACTTCGCGGCCGAATGCTCGGATGAACGATCGGGGAAGATGATGCACGGATTCGACGGAAGGATTGGAATGGGAAGTGGCACCTTCAGTCGAGATTCAATGCGAGAAGACCGACTGACTATATTGTGGACTCTCGTGTGCTCTGCCAGTGATCACGCTCTGGAGGAGGATCTCGACGTTTTGTTAGCTCTGGAACGTTTTGGGGGCCGCGTTAGCGTGTGAGGTCATTAGATTCATTAGACCGAAGGTAGTAGACCTAGTGGTCTCATTGTAAGTGCAAGGAAGGATTGGTGCTTTGATGTCAAGTTCGTTGGTTGGGCTCTCTATTTCGTCCAATTAGATTCCCTGGTTGTTTTTGATCCTGCTTGATGTTTTAATTAAAGTCGCACCACGGAATCTATATTTTTCGAAGTTACTGCGATCTTTAAATTATTTAATGAACAAAATTCTATTTTGACTCTTTCGTAGCTTCTTTCAGGTATCTTTTGCATTTTGTTTCACTGTTTATTAACTGCAACAAATAAGCCAGATTAAAAAAAGTTAAGTGAACTTAAATAGTCACTTGATGACCACAATCATGCTTATGAAATGATAATTTTTAAGCCACGGAGATTAAAAAGCGAAAAATTGCAAGATATGCAGCTTTTAAAGTATGTATTTTGCACTTGGTAAAATATTATTTCGTCTTCTTTCTTTGGATATTGGTATAGCATTTTTAAAACCTCACTGAATCACTGAATTTGGATATTCTCCATACTCCATATATCACTGTCATTAGCTTGGATTCGTTGTTATCGCATTGGTTTATTCAATTACCTATTCATATAGACCCTTGCCTTTTTAAATTTGTTTAGATATTGTATTTCACGATTTTGGCCTACAAAAATAGGTCATTTTCTCCCATCTAATAAAAAAGAATATTTTTTAGGTTTTATATTTTGTATTACGCTCATTAACCGTTATTTTTTTGTAATTCGCTTACCGATTGTTGGTTCTCGTAATCGCTTTGCTCACAATGGTAGGCAGTTTTCGAGATGACAGCTCTCGGATCGTGAATTGCCTGAAAGAGTTTTGATCCTCTTCACGCTCTGTTGTACGAAAGGATTCATTATACGAATTCCCATTGATCCCATGGTAGGGTTTTATTACTTCCAGATCCACGGAAAAGGCAAGAGAATGTTTGTTTCAATGTGTTTCTTTCTCATTACGTCGATTGACTTCAGAACAGCTCTTCGACTTTTCCCACCTTTCCTTGTTCAAAGGAGTTCCATTTACGACGGGTTGCTATATGTCATTTTAAGATTGACCAAGCGTAATACATTTCCCCGACACTAATGGCCACCCATCGTACCCGAGACTGTACGTAATATCAAATCTGCTCTCTATTGGAAAAACACGCTGACATTTCTCAACTCTCATTCACGCATCAAGGCACTTTCTTATTTCTTCTCGGCCATAAAGGACCTATATCTATAAAGGACCATCGTGCTAGAGATGGGGTTTTTCGTGAGGGAATAGTTCCAAATGGACTATCTACTGTGAGTATAACTCATCCGTATTTCGCCACTAGATTACTGCACATTTTTCATCATTAGTAGTTAACAGTACAAACTCTACACCGATTGAATTCACTATCGCGTGGCACCACTATGAGTTCACTGTGAGTAGTTGAGCGTGAACGTGAACCATTCCTTTGTATTAGTTTTCTAGTACCAGCTTAATCTTTTGCTTGGGACACTAATCGATTTTGACTAGTCGTTGGTTGAACTATGTTTTTCATCACCAAGCGCAACTGCGAAAATTCTTATTGACGTTTTTATAAAAGTTCTCTTTCCAATGAAGGCTGGAATTTTTCCAATTGGTCAAATAGGATGAGATTTTCACGTCGCTACAAGTATACATAGTATCGTGGTTCGCTTTTAAGCATGGTAATTAGTCAAATAATGTTCATTTTAGGTAAAAACTGTGAAATAAAGATATATTTCCAGGATAAGCGCAAAATATTTCTGTCGCTAATTGCCAATATTTCACTATTGTACAGTAACTTAAATTGAATATTTATCCATGGCAAAAAAATGCTAACTCTTCATATCTTTTATTTTGCGAAATTTGAGGGAAAAAACAAACAGGTAGACGGGTGAGGGAAGGCTATATAGGTAGTTATCGGGGTGGATGGAAAAGAAGCTTGGGAGTGGAAAGTGTGTTTAAGAAAGGGCGAATGAGGTTGGAAAAAAAGAAGGGCACTGGGGGTGTGGTTGAAGACATATGAGGAAAGAACTGTGAGAGATAAAACGACAGTAGGTGCGGGAAACATCATTCTCGCGATAGGCCAAAGGAGAGAGCTGAAAGAAGAGGAAAAAGAAGATGGAAAAGAAAGACTCCAATTAAGAGGTCTAAATCTTGCATCTGGCAACTCGAATATTGTCTAAATAATCAGAACAGCCTTTTTTTCATGGTATAATTACATATGTGATTACTTGGTAGTCAACATAGTGATACAGGAAGTGAAGAATTATGACATACTGAAAACAAAAGTGGCAATAGTCGTTTTTTTTAAATAATATGGCTTCAGTTTTATGAATGATCAATTAGGTAAATAAATCATATCAATACGTAGGTATATTGATTCTTTTAGGTCCATGGTGTTATTTTAAATTTTCAGTAATTCTGATTCCTTCTTTAAAGAGGTTGAATTTAAAATAATAAACTACAAAGAAAAAAGGAACATGAGTTTCGTGATTTCTTATCTCACTCTTCCTCAAATTAGCAAACAGGTAATTTACGGTGGGCTCCTCAAATTTGGCGAAGTAATTTCTGTATCCTTGCGTGCATGCAAATCAGACTCCATACGATAGCAGTTTACGTGACTAGTTTAAATAATTGATCTGTAATTTTGTGAAGAGGTATTTCCTTCGCCACTCCATAGGCATAGATTGACTTCCATTGACAGTCCTCATTTTTTTGCAGGACGGATTTATTTATTGCCTGTATTTGCTCCTAAGTTGAACTGGGGAGTCATTTTTTTCTTTCCATAATCATTCCCGTTCGAATGCGTGGCGATGCGCGATAAGAACCACTGGGCACACGTAGCGGTTTGCTCGAGCGAAATCGGTCGTAAAAAAATGTGCCGTTTGTTTTAGCTCACTCCGAAAGATAAAACATTTTCGAAGTGCAAAGGAATTTACCGTTCAAGGTTTCTTTACTTTTTTTAGAAATACATACTTCAATATACCCCTGCGTTTCGCTTTCATCTCCGTCGGTGAGATCGTGTAATGGTTGCTGAGATGAAACCTATAGATCGCGTCCATAGAGTTAGGATCGGCACTCAGGATCACATGCAAAAGACACGGACCATTTGCAGAATTTCGTCGGTGACCTAATCGAGTGTACTATTCGGAGTTACCTCCGCATTTTGCGAGTTGATTTGGCAGGAATTCGATTTCGATAATTTACGGAAACTCTACGAACGGGGGAGGAAAGCGGCCGATAGGGCATAAAAGTCGCGGTTTTCAAACATTTTACTCCCGAATTCAAAATTCATATCCAAAAAAGGGACTAGTGTACTGAAAAATGGAGTGTGAAAATTTATCATTTGCATTATTGCTTTGTGCATTAACCGGAATATTTCACAAGCGAGATGTTGAATAATATTTTAGCAGAATATTTCGTAATATTCCTTTGGAATCGTAAAATGATTTAACCAAATAGTTTTAAAAGTGTTTTTAAAAATGATCCTTGTTACCCTGCCATAATATTAATTTTGATTTTATCGCTTTTAAGGATAAGAACTTTTTTCCCACTAAGTCTCTAAGAGATTACTATTAATTTACGTAATGTTTCAGTGTGAAAAAGGAAAGAAATACATTTTAGGGCATCAGTAGTAAACATCATGGGCATCATAATTCATTCATCATGGATCATATGCATGGTAAATTGTCAATTTTTGTTTTGAAAGTTGTCTATTTATAAATTTCTCACCTTTTTTTAAAAACTGAAACTGTTATTTGTAGGGGTCATATATTATTGCACGTTTTATTAACTAATTTGCATTGCGTTTTCACAGCTAAAATAATTATCGTTTTGTATGGCATGCATCGAATTTAATTCTTCAGTCATTGATTCCCTGCCATGAAACTTTCTCTTTTAATTAGCATTTAAATCTTCTGGTATTTAATATTTTCTTCCTATAACATTGAAATTCCAATGCTTGTATACCAGATGCAATTGATAGACTGAAGCAGAAATAGGAAGTAAGGTAAAAGTGGAGAATCCTGGTATGTTAACGTTTCCTGACGATATTGGATACTGACAGAGAATGGGGAAGGCCTAGCAAATATTTTCAATAAAACATTAAATATATTATTAATTTATATATTAAAATGTATTAATATATAAAATGGTCATTGCAAAAAAATTGTCATTGCAACATAGCTTCAAAAAATACAAAAAACAAGTATTTTAGTTTATAGCAAAACTTGATAACACACATACACACGTAAATAACACTCAAGACAGTTGTTATTGGAAAAGAGGACATGAGGACAGCTTATGACAGTTCTTGAACTAGGAATAAAAGGAAAATATTGTGAAGGGAAGCATAAATTTGAATATATGAAACATATATTATTGACTGACGATAGTTTTGGAAAATAAGAGAATAATGGAGGGGATTAGCATTTGCAAGTTGATTTCAAGATGCCTAACATTAAGAAGAATAAGATGATATGAAAGTTAAAATTTTCATTACCATAAACAAATTCGAAACCTTTCCAATTTCTCTCTTTATAGCAAAATAACATCCGCTAGAATTTGTTGTTTATACGAGAAAATCCAGCCACAGAGAATCTCTCCGCTAATTCATTTCGAATTCCGAACTAGTTATGCTACTCATAATACGCTGGTAAAAGGAAGTGATGCTCTTTGACCATGTGATTGTGACTGAAAAGTTAATAATCTTGATCCTTTTCTGTTATAGCTAGGCATTCATCTCTGTGAACTATAGAACAATAATTAGTCATCTTATGGAGGTTAGACGTTTTCATTTTGTATCAACTCACATAGACCCAATCGCAACCAGGCAATGAAAGACAATGATGGATGGCTACATACTAGGCCTAACCCATTAATGACGGAGATCTTGAATAAATTTTAGTACAATGTTTTTTTCAGTATTTATTGAAAATCTTACTAAATTGTTATTAGTATCGGCCGTCACTTAGTAGAAACGATTCATCACAAAAAATAAATACACTTGGTTTTTCCACAATTGTTATTTTAATACTAGCCAGGTTTCGACTTAATGGTCACCTTCAGGTGTACTGAGTATATTCACCTGAATTTGGCTATTGTTGATTCCAGGTTAGTGTTAAAATAAAAATTGTGGAAAAACTAAGTGTGCTTATCTTTTTTGACTTGCTAAATTGATTACCAAATGATACATCACCCGTACAAAATTAATTTGCATTTTTGTATTTCCTCATTTCTCAGTGGCATTGAAAATTCTTTAAGGAGAATGAGCGATGTGTTGAAATTTATAACTTGGAATCAACTAAATATAATCTTAGCTTAATTCTAGTAATAATGCTTTTATTACTAATGAAATCTCAATACATATTAAATAATTGTATCTAAGTTATATTTTCAAAATCCGTGTAGAAAGTACTAAATTTTAATTTCTCCAAATCTGTACATAATGTTTTACACGTTTATACATTGTCATGTATAACTCAATGTTAACTTAAACCTATGGTTAAAAACAAAAACTAGATTTTTAACCAATTTTTACGCTACAAATGACCGTTTAACTTCTAGTTAACATAAGATGACTTAAGTTAAATTTACGACTGTTAATATGTTAATTTTTCACTAACGAGCAGACTGAATTGTTTATAAAATCGGGCTTATCGATAACCTTCAAGTTGAGTGATCGGCAAAGTCCACGTTAACTAACGTTGGATTTAACGAGACATTATAACACCGGACTTAAGTGTCACAATTATCAAAGATTTAACTTGATATAATATCACTGACAATTTATTATAAGTAGAATAAAACACCATCTGAGCTGGTTTGATTGATAGATCATCCAAGGTAAAAGTGACCAATAGTGATATTGGGTCTGCCGATATGTTTTGAAGTATCAACTTTAGAATTATCTCTTGAAAAAGGAAGGTATCAGCTATTATTTCTTTTTTCCTGGATATGATACCGGCATTAGAGGGCTAGGAAGTCTTCCGATTAGTATTAGGTTTTGGGCATTCCTTGAAAACTATAAAACTGTGTCGTGGACTTCTAAACCACAGTATTAATCAAAGTAATTTAGAGCCCTCGATAATCTTACTATCACTGTATAAAAAGCATTTTCATTCCCGGTATTCTTATATTCATGTTCTGGAATCAACGCGGATACTATATACTGAATTTGAACATGCTAATATTGAAAAACACCTTCTTAAGATTTATTTTTAATATTTGTAAATATGCAATTATAAAAACCTACTATAAGTAAAAACTCTACTAGCTAACACAAATAAAAACCCCTGTGCATTTTTGGTAGAGTTTAAGATTAAGTTGACTAATTGAAAAGGATTTAATTTGAAGTACTGAATAGTTGTACCATTTCGAACTATTATAAATGAAATATCAATCTGTTATCTGTTTGTCAAATATGGAATACACTGTCTCTTTATTTCAATTAAGTGGGTAGAGAAATGCGCAGGCTTTCGAAGCCATGTCGTTACAAGCTGGTTATTGTCATAAAATTTATTCATAAAAGATCATAAAAACTTGATGACGAAAAGTATTTTCATGCCATATTTTATATTTATGAAATCAACTTAATTCTTTATCCTTTTGATGCCAAAATAGGTCACAGAGTCATAAATCAATACTTCAGCTAATGAGCTCCATAGGATCATGGCTGTCGTCAAGCCTAACTGAAAGTGGTCTTCCGTTTCAACCTATTTTTACGTCATTTTTATATTTTTATGTCCAACCAATCTTGCCCAGCAACACGGATCTCTCATTAAATTAGGATATAAAATACTATAATTCCTTTCATGGGAGCTTGAAGAAAAATCGTGCCTTTTAATGATATTTTCACTAATCTTATGAAAATGACTTAAAATCCTTAGGCAAAGAAATGAGCCAATATTTTAAGCTTAATGAAAATTATGCTCAGCTTGTAAATACTTTTAACTTTTCCACAACTTTAGGAGCGATAGTAATATTTATTGTGAGTAATCCACATCTCGTACTATTCGAAATAATAAATTTGGCTCTCCCATTTGGTTATTATTTGGTAAATCTAACGGCCGGTGAACTGACACCCCCATCTCTCTCCCTCTCGCCGTCTCACGTCCTGATGACTTGCATGGTAAGACGTAGATGAAGATCATGATGATGGGTAGGACTTTAATATTATTTTCCCACTAACTTCATGGTTTATTTCACTCTGGAAATATTACACTCGTTAGTTAAATATATTCACTAGGTATTCGACCATATACATTTATCATCCAGAGGTATTAAAAAATCATCAACAAAAATACGAAGAGAAGCCTAACCTTTTCCTATGTCTTTCCGAACTTTTTAATTGCCATTTCTGCATGAATATTTTCATAAAACTCTTTTGAAATTACTTCCAGATTTTAATTTCAATCTTTTTATTTCCAATGTTCTTTTTATTATGGATTTACCTATACCCTGGTCTTTGCCTTTCGTAAACGCAAACTCTTATTTTCTATACTGTAAAAAAAACTAGAATTCGTCTACCTATAGGTCTGCAATCCCATTGAATCAGGTTGTTCTCTACGTTCTGTGAGGTCCATTGATATTTTTCTCATGATTTCCTCTCCGTGAGGAAGCCAAGAGGTAATTGACGTAGTTCAATGACTTGTGTATGATCCAAAATTGCTCTGCTGAACGCCTCTGTAAATTCTTCGTTCACAAATCCTCTTCATGTATTTATTTTTCTCATTTTTCCTATGATTCCTTAGCTTGTTTTATTCTAAAATTCGTGTAACGTGTTATTTTAACGGTGCATGTCCGGTGTGCAAACGCCCCCTGCCACATACCCTAGTGGTGGCTTGCAGGATACCATGTCGAAGAAGCTTCTTAAAATATCCCGTATTTTTGCTCTCCTCTTAATTCCTTGATTTAAATTTTCCTTCAATTATGACCTTCAGCTGACTAATGCGTCTCAGAACATCCCAATTAGTTTATCCTTCTGCGTCATTGTCGGTTGTTCAGATTCCCAAGGAGCATAACTCTTCCTTTGGCTCCAAATGTATTCACACAGCTTATCCTTAGCCTAAGTTTTTATCTATGACAGAGCTATAAGAGGATCGAAGGTCCACCTATAATCCTCTTGAGGATGATACGGGATGGAACTGCGAGATAATCCTGAAGGGTCAACGTACCATCCCATTATTTTTTATGGCATTTCATATTAATTCGAATAAAAGGTTTTCTGATGGGATCTGTGAGATATAATAAACGTGAGCTCAACTTCTGTGTCAATTTGCGTTGTGTAGGGTAATTTATTTAAAAAGGATTTCTTGAAATGGAGAAGGATTGAAAATTATTTGGCATAGTGGTGACAATTCACTTAAAATGTGGTCCAAATAAAGCGTGCACGAATTTCTACCGTACCAATTTGCTCCCGACATTTCATACGAGTACTCCTAACTGGTTGGATACGAGTATCCAAACAGGAGAGAATCAATAATAATGATTTTACATAAGCAGTACGTTATAAATGGAGGCGTAAATAAAAATTTTTCAGGTGGTTTGCAGTTAATCATTAACAAAAATTGTTCATTAGTTATTTTTCGATTATCTACTTATTCTAGACTCTGATGAAGGACGTGGGCACTGGGTTGTATATAAAAATATTTTGGTTGCAAATTCAAATCCTGTTTTCACATGAGAAGTGTTCAGACCATTTAAGTGGTGTGATATTAAATAATACAGTTTGAGCATACTTCAGCCTTTAGCGGTCAAGATTATGGAATGAATCGGGATAGTAAAGACATTGTGCTCCTTAAAACATCCGCTAATCCACGTCTTTTGAGTTTTCCAATTTTTTTGGCCTCTCGAGATGCTGGCAATGTTGACTAAACTTTCAACAGAATATCAGTCGTCTATTCAATAAGCGTCTGTAGAAAATCCTTATCCTTATTCGGCAGTTAATACCAGCAGGTCGAAACCCGGGGTAAGCGTCCCTGAATAAAAATCCCCCTGAATGAAAACCACGCGATTCACGGTATAAACTCTATAGAGGCTTTCTTCGATGCCATTATTACACTTTTTGAGAGGTTATATTAAGCGAAAAACGATGGGAAATCAATAAGAAGGGGAGAGTGACGCAGACGCTATCGAAGCAGGAAACTGGACGACTAGGATGAGCGGTGAAGAATGAACCCCCGGTAAATAAAATACGCAGATCGCGTAGACGCAAGGCAGGGTGCCGCACGGATCGAAATATTATCCACGATCCGTCCTATGCTGAAAGCGTACCTACTTATCATACTTATCAGAAAGTAAATTTGCGAATTATGTGTTCACATTATTCAGGCTTAGATCCACTTTTACAAATCCTTTAGTATTTTTCTAAAATGCTAGATCTTGAAATAAAACTCTGTGAATGCAAGGACATAGTCTGTTATTTTTTTGTGCATGATGTTTAGATTTTCAATTCCCTGTGTGAATAAGTTTTTAAATATACATTGCTACTAAGGCCTTTCCAAAACTCCAAGAAAAATATAAAATAAAGATTGGAACAAAAATTAAAGATGGAAAACCAGCAAATATGAAAGAAAAAGCGCTATTTGTTCTGTAAAATGTATTCCCAAAAACTCGTTTCGGAAAAAAATGAGAATAAATGGGAATTAAGTATAACAAAACATTTTCGTTGATCACCGTAGTGGTGAAGGAATTGGAAGGTAAGAAAAACAACGAAAAACTAATTTTTATGAGAGCACTATAATTTAAAAGTAATTGGAGAGGGAGGGGCCCACTTGGATTTAATCTTCTAAAAAAATAAGGTGTAGTGACACAAAGAGAAAGGTTTTGACAGTACGGGCAGCTATTAGAGCTGGATGTAAACCCAACATAAAAACTTGTTTCCAGTCGATATCTCCGGAGGCGCTGAAATTGAATTTTAGGCGGACAAAATCCGGTGTAGCATGAACGAATGCTGAACTTCCCTTGCTAAAAGTAAATAGGAACCAGACGCTATGGCATAAAAGTGGAATCAGCTCACAACTCTAAATGTGTTTGATGGTTGCGCTAACAATATGATGAACGATGAAAATATTCTGCCCCTGAAAATAAGCTCTCACTTATGGCTGGATTTGGTGTGCAGATTTCCGCGGTGTTGACATGATTTTCGGTTGTTTTCGCATTGATCCATATCGTTGAAAAAAAGCTTCGCGGTTATCCCCGTCATCATCTTAATGATTTGATTTCAGTTCAAGAGTTTCTTATTGATGTCAAAAAAATTCCCCCGATTAGAACAATATGAACAAATTCAGTGCTGTACCTGTTCAGTAAATTCCCGGTTTAGGGTAAGTATTCCTTTTCAGATGCGGACATTTATTTTTATTAAACTTCATTTATTTTTGATCGTTCGTATAGGTTTTTGTATGCTGTGGGCATGTATGTATCAGTCATTCGATCCGGATCGTTGACTATTGAGTCCTAAGTACGATGGTTTATTTTTTTTATTTTACAAAGCGATTCCATGTGTGAGAGAGGATGGTAAGGTTCCACTCTGTTAACATTTCCAAAGAACTAAAAAATACTAAAGAGAACAGCTACCCACGTTCCTACGCATGTTTACTCATTTACTCATATCTAAAAAACTAACCGACAAACAGTCAATACGAACGCGTCGGTCTCAATAGTCAAAGGGAACGACCATGATTAATCGAACCCTATATACAACCCTATATAAACATTTCTTCAAAAATACTCGGGACCAAGAGAATGACTTGAATGCCGGTAAAACTGTCATCAATAGTTACGGATTAACGTGTGAGGAACTCGGATATCAAAAAATCATTATAACTGAACATAGGAGAATAAATAGAGAGATTTTATTTTAATAGGCCACTGGAAATAAGAACATCTACAATAGTAGCCAACCT
>LYUA01000478.1:256709-274790 GCA_002093875.1 Calopteryx splendens | reverse complement strand
ATATGTATGTATCTTCTCTTAAGCCCAATAGAGTGACATTCTCCTAATGAATTATTCAAGAGGGGATTGGAGGAAAAGCAAGGTCCATTTTCGACGGAGTTCAAGGAAGGTTGTTGAGTGCTAAGTAGAGTGTTGAGTCGGAAATCCAAAGGATGATGATATTTCTGCGGTTGTTTTGCATGACATCCAAGTGTAATTACTCTGCGATGCTCAAGAGGGTTTTAGACATTGTGGTGCTGTATTAACAATGGGGTAGTTTGAGCTGGCGGCCTTTCCAAATTTTCTGAGGGGCTTCGGAAATAGTTTTTGGGGGTTTGATAATTTGTGCAATCAAATAGGTTACGCTTAAGGTTCCAAACGAGCCTGGCCTAAATAATGCCTTTCAAGGATTCCGCGACGATTTCATGTGGTCGAGGGCGATAATAATATCAGTTGGTGGAATAACTCGTGTTTATATGATGAAGATCGCTATCGTCAATTACATCTGGAGAATAATTTCAATTTTAGAATAGAAATAATTAATAAAATAGATGTCTATACACGCTGTATGTTTTTAATATTTTTGATCCTGCTTTATCCTGAGGAATTGATTGGAATTCTCAGAATAACATTTTGCAAGAATGCTTTATAAACTCTTTTCCAAGATAACTAATAGCATATTTTATAATCAGATCCATGAAATATTTCAAACAAATGGTGAAAACGGATACATGAGAAGGATTTGACTTAAAAGGCGATGAGATCTAAATGTATGCGATGCTCGTGTGTGTTGGTGTGTATAGTCAAAACGCATTTTTCCCGTGATGAAAGATAAAATTATTAAAAGCAAAATAATTCTTAGTTCACTCATTGCATTAGGAATGTATAAAATGACAATTTAAAAAAAATAATAATTGATTGAACCTATTACTACTACTTTCATATCACTAAAATATATCTGAACCATGGAGAAGGAAATTAGAATATTTTTATTAGTTCTTCGTAATTTAACGGTTGAAGTTAATAGAAATTAATCGAAATTAGTAATTACATATTTATCATCGCCAAAGTCAGATCATCGGCTTCATATCCTGCATTAAAAGAGAAAGTAGAATAAATAGGTTGGTATGCAGTTATTAATTTGATTTTAATCAGAGTTTCACTTGGTATCTATTCAAATCCTTGTAATCATGAATGGTAAAATAATTGTAATCGGACCTTGTAGTCATATGAAATATCGAGGTACCAATTCAGTCTTTTCCGTAAAGACAATATTATTTCATACCCCATTATGGGCGCATTAGAACTTCCTATTTCCTCGTTAAAACGTTATGCTTAATGGACGCATTCAATTTAATTTAATCGAATGTGCTTTGCCTAGTGTTTGTTAGAATAGCAATGAAATTTTTTCAGTTCCGAAATGAGCATTTTAGTGGCGGCCACGACGGTTCTATTAAATCTGGAAGGCCGATTCCGTCGATGCGCTCCGTTTTAATTAATTTTCGTATCAATTCCACTCTTGCGCCCTGAATTCTACGGAGGACAGTTGTGCCGCTCGCTCCCTGAGAGTTGTAACTCGCGGCCCAACGGACGCTCTGATGGACGGACGGGCGGGCGGGAGCGGCAAAATTAATGATTCCCCGCGCGAGGAACCCGCGCGTCCGCTTTTGCAAGCCCGAGAAAGGTTTTTCGCCGGGGACGGGGGAAATGGTCAAAAAGAGAAGGGATGGCTTCTTCCGCCGAAAAAAATCTTCAAATATTTTTTTTGCGCGACCCGCGTAAATTAAACAAGTCAGCGGTCGTTGCTTTTTTTTTCAACCGCAAACTATTTAGGATTCTCGTCTTAGGGAGAGGAAAAAAGAGAAAGGCCCCCCCTTGACGGGTGGTGAAGCCTAGCTTGCGGGGGGGCGAGTCTCTAAACTCTCCCTCCTGGCTGAGATTGCGTGCGCGACTTGAGGACCAAAAAGGGCGTGTGGTTGAGTAGTCTGTTGGTGGTTGGCCGGGTTGGTAGAGGGTTGGTGGGAGGAATGGAGGGGCGGTGGGGAGTTTGGAGAGCTTCGCCCAGGCGCTCACTGAAGGCGCGCACTTGAGCCTGTGTGAAGCTAATTACTCGGCGACGAAGGATACGCAGATAAGGAAAGAGGTGGAAAGGTTGCACGCGAGGAGGGAAGAGGGGTGTCGGAACGGCGGGGATAGCGTGGAATGGTAAAAAGAGGGGGAAGGGGGAGCATAACCGCGAGCTTAAGATTTACAAGTCAAGAGTGATGAGATTTCGTGAGGAAGGAGTGTATGGGGAGGGTAACCGGAGGAGAGAGGAACGTTGGGAAGCTGGGGTTGGGGAGGAAGAAAATCAGAGGGGCATTTCACGTCTTTGGGTAACTGAATTGCGTTCCACCCCTAAGTCAAATGTAACGAACGGATGAATGTCGGGATCGCACCATTCGAGTCGATGACAGGAGGCATGCATAATAATCCGGTAACAATTTTTGTGTATCCTCCCGCGTTATTTTGGCTGCGTGAATCCACTATTTCAGAATCACAAGGATGAACTCTAAAGCCAGGTTCGGGGTTGGAATAGAGTGACGGACTAATCGTAATTATTGTGTTGAAAAGATAAATTTTGGCGTCATCGCCATTGCAAAACCCGCTCATACGTATTTACTAGATCTCGGTGTGTATTTTGGGCAAAATTTGTTACACATTAAATTAGCGTTTGAATACTGGAACTAAATTAATTTATTTTCTGCACCTCACGGCTTCAATTGTCATATTTATTAGTAATAGTTTCATTTGGAACATATGTATTTATAACGGATAAATGAAGAAAACTTTTGGTATGAAGTGCGGCACGCTCAATGAAATAGTTCTAATTGATTGGCCCCATTAATTTATGCAGAAACTTTTCATGAGTTTAATGTGTGACCATTATAGCGGTGCGGCCTCTAAACGGTGGAGATGCCTTTGAACGTTTACGGCAATTTTCGTGCTTTGCCTTTTATTCCTTCCGTTACTTCTTTAATCAACAGAGTTTATTTCGAAGCTATTTTTTAAATTTAAATGCAACTTTCTGGCGTTCAAGAGGTGGGTAAGTTGAAATGCCTAAATAGTGAGTTCTGTGAACTGGAGATTACAAGTAGGAGAGATTACTATCGGCCAGACAGAAATATAATCCTAATCCATTATGTCTTTCTTGCTCGCCCTGTGGAAGAGAAATAAATGCCATTGTCGTATGTAAATACCGGCAGAAAGTGTCTTTTGAACTTTAAATGGAGTCATGAATAAATTCCATTATGTTTTTTACTCACGTGCGCGTGAGTGTAGGCATTTAATTCAGCGCCTCTGGGAAATCAATGGATTCGTTTTATATTTAAAACAGAGGAGATAACATTCCACTGCTCTCTAAAGTTTCATTATTCTCGTTCAGAGCATAAAAACGTTCCGAATGAACTTTTAATTGGAAATCGTAAACGCCCAAAAAGTATAGCAATCACCGTCTATGATTGTTTCGGAGGTACACTGTAATCGATTTCTTTGAATTCGTTTTATTTTCAATGATCTGTTTAAACATGCATGTACTTAATATCTTCTCTGGATTGGTGAAATGAAATGCCTATGTACATGACTATATATCAAATAAATACAAGAACACAAATTTATGTAGATGGTTCATGGCGCGTGGCTATACATGATGTAATTTGAACTACAATTCCTTGTCTCCATTTCCTAGAAGGTTTAATTCAATATTAAGCATTGATAGTTTTGGAATTGATCGATAAAGTTCATTGTCATAGAATACTACGTTTTATGACGCGAAAAAAAAATTAAATATTATTTATTATTATGTTAATTATAACCTCAGAATATTAAGAATATTGAAATATGATGTGACTTGGGAGTGACTTTCTAGTGATTATTAGTAGTAAATCTTTTATCATCCATATCAGTTATCAGACCGAGGATTAGTTTGCAGTAATCCTCCAATCCATCCCATTTCCCCCAATCCGATCCTTCTTAGTGTTACAACTTGCGTAAATGTCGATTTTATCTCTACCTCGGTATTTTCTGTAGTGCCAACCGTCTGTCTCCCTCCAAGGAGGTCTTAGGAAAAGTAGTGTATCTCGGGGGTACCAAATTGCCTTTCCTCTTCATGAACAGACTCATTTCCATTGACAACGCTCTTCATCCTATCTTCCAAGGACTTCTTCGTTAGTCTATTTTATTTTCATAATTATTCAGCTGTACCATGTTTCCATTTCTCTGCAACACATGGGAATAACTCCATACTTATTTTTAATGCAACGATTCCATGTCGAGACTATTGATGTGATATTTGAAGCTAACATTATTTGTTTATAATCATAGAAACCGTTCTTATCTTGGGCTATTCCGTTCACTCTCTCATTCCTGCTTCTACCAACTTTGGTGATCCTGCTGACTAGATAGCTTAATATCCACTTATTCAAGTATATTTCTTCCGAAGATATATTTTAAAGCTACTATATTAGCTTGGATGCTGACCATTATCTGTGTTTTACATTACTATGTACTGTATTTTGAGGTAATACGTTTTCATCCCGTTCCATATATAAAATCATCAGGTCTATTTCTTCTCTACAAAGATATCTACGCTATTTACAAACCGTGGAATTTTTCCTTGCATCCGTAAACCGGTTTTAATATTGTAATTGATATCGTTTAATGTCTTTGCAAAGTATATATTTAATATAAAAGGAGAACTTGATCTCAGTTGATTGATTACCTTTCTTATATTATGTAATTTATTCTCAACTTTCATCAATTTCAATCACTGATCTTTTTATAAAGCGTTTCTAATTTTTATGCCGGTTATTCATTGCAGTTTTCTTAGGATATGTCACACTGTGGTACATTTGTATTTTCAATAGCCTTCTCCAGATATACTATGGTAAAAAAGATAGTTTAGTCTATCATTAATTTATCCTCCACGGCAATTCTTATTTCAAGAATTCCTTCTCTTATTCCCCAGCTTCTTTTATATCAGTTAATATTTATTTAAATATTTTTCCGCTTTCTTCTGGCATTATTCTGGTGATCACTACAGTAATAATCTTCCATTTTATGGGTGTTCAGCTAATTTTTCGAAAGTTTTCATTTTCTTCCTTATCGTTATGGGGACGATTACGTTCTTCTGAAAGTTCGTCGGTAGGCATGCTTTTGTGTAGGTATCAGGGATCAGTTTGTAAAACTGTATCGACATTTTTGTTCCCGATTTTCTAATTATTTCCAACGGTATTTCTTCAATTCCTGGAGTATTTTTAGCCCGTGTGTCCTTTATTTTAGCGTCAATTTTAATTATTAGCAAGTAATATCCTTTCTCAACATGATTAAGAGCAACTTTCACTTCTTAGTGCAGGAAGCTTTCACTCTCATTTTAGCATCCATTTGCAGCAATATCCTCACTCCCGCATTTCCATTCACAGATCCGATGTGAAATATCCTGAACTGCCTCTCCAAAAGTTTCCTAATTCCTAATTTCATTTCACTAATGCCTTAAATGTCTAAGCCCATTCTACGTATTTTCAATTTAAGATTTTCTTAGCTCCCGCATGTCCGTTGTGACTTGACATTTCAAGTCTCGATCGAAAATTGATTGACTTACTAGCCTGATGGTTACTCTCTGGGGTAATCCCCGTCAGTAATGGGGAACTATTTATCTCCAGAATTTTCAAGGCAGTTTTGTAAAGTGCTATTTGGTGGATGAAAATTAAAATAAGTCACATCGCATTTCTGCTTGCGATAAAATAATATTTCTTCCTCTATTATTAAAATTAATAGTGCTGTATTGTGCCTCTGGTCATTGGAAGAATTTCTGCCATCTCCATCTGGGTCATTGGCGGTATATTTATTTACCGATGGCATCTAATTTCCAAATCGTCACATTTTATTGAGTTTTGACATATTTTAGGCCATCTTGCCTCACTTAGTAGATCTTAAGCTCACGCATTACGGCTTCTTAATGTCCATTACCCCTTACTCGCCTATCTCACTCTTTTATTTCTCTGCTAATCTGTGCATGGAATTCGTCTCACCATCAGCAAACGCCGAGTCTTGCTTAATGGATTTAAACTCAGAAACGAGGCAATATCTTTCTATTGTCACCAATGCTAGGAATACTTTAACTCTGCTGTCCACTACTAATATGCTAATTATTTAATCTGTTTATGGCTTCCAATCTGTATCGTTTATTCCATTCAGGATCTTCTTCTGTTTCTCTACTCATTCATATTACCTCCCATAATAATCTTCTTTTAGCTATTTTGGTTTTTGAAATGTATCCAATGAATTTATCCTTTCACCTTTCTTGGGTTTTCGATAGACGTCTCTTTCCACTTTCTTATAGTTGGACTTGAATGAAAATGTCTTGCTCTGTCCAACTGATCTTTATGCCACAATATGGCAACTATTTGCAACTGTATCTCCTAAGTAAAATATTATTCCAAACTATTTGAAACTTCAAATTAAAATAATACTTCATAAAATTTTCATGTATAAGTCGAATATCTAGTTTTTACACCAATAATTAGCTCTTAATTACTTTTCCTCGAATCTTAGACTTATGGGTGCAGGGGATAGGGATTTCGGGTTCTCATCTTGGTGCCGAGTGAAGAAGCATGGTTATCAGGGGAACCGGACCTTTCACATGCGAAACAGCGAAAGGCACCGACTATGGAACCCTAACCTGTGATTGTAAAGCAGCGCGCCGCCGCGTTGAGCGACGGGTGCGAGGAGAACTCCACTCACATCTAGCAAACATACTGCTGAATGGGTTGATTTCTGTGGTTATCATTTTATCATTGAAAAAAATCGGAAATTACGATTTAAAATGCAATATAAATAAAATCGCATTCGCCGAATTCGCTAAAATACGTTCATAAGCAAAAATGTTTGTAATGCATGTGAAGACTGTGTAATTTTCCCTATTAACCCTTCTTTCGATATTCTAATGTCGGCCAGAAATACTCTTCTCCTCAGTCACCGAAAAACCTTTCATTTAGCTTATACTCTTACATTTTAAGCGCAAAACTTCATACTAATAAGAGAATTCAGATTTGCGTGCAATCTTAAACATTCGTACACTACGAAAAGGTGACCTGTAAACTTCAATTTAGAATCATCCTACGCCGTGTCCTTATATAGTTCTCCTTACATTGAAAAGATCAGAATAAATAAACGGAATAGCATGATACATTAAAATGGTGGTCTCTGCCGTTACAATTTAAAAATAAATTAGTCGCAAAATTAAATCTAGAATGACCGTTAAGTGTTTTTCCTGGGAATGCCGTCATTTTTCATAGGGTTTAAGCATAAAAAGACACTTTAAAAAATTGAAAATTTTTCAAAGGAGCACTATTGCTCAGTTTTTGTAAAAATGCATATCTCATATTTATGGGTTCATCGGGTATGTTTGCATCACTCGATCGATATACAGATGATTAATTAAATTCCGTCACAAAACAGAGAGAAAAAAAGTATTTCAAATGAACATAATAGATCCGTTTCATGTATTTGATTAAGCGGTGAAATGGTTAATTAACGGCAAGTACTTTGTGATATTATTTAGTGTTCCCTTTAAGTTTCAATGTGTTGAAATCGTGAGTTAAATGTACGTCACCGCAAACGTGCTAGGTACCCCTTGCATACACCTTCAGATCGCAACATAGCGTTTAGCTTGCATTATAGTAGAACAATTAATTCAATACGAGTACAGTTGTTCAGTGCGATTTGAGGAAATCTTTATTTTTAGTCGATTTCCACATCACTTGTGGTCGAGGATAATTGCTATGTGACCGATATGTTCGATGTTGTGTATCCTCGCCATATTTACATAGGGAAAGCAATGTTGCACTGTCATTCTCAGTGTTCCATTTACATTTCAATGCGGTGTATAGATTTCCTCGGCAGCGTGACATCGGTATGCGATGTAGCATGAATTCTCAAATTAGATGGGGCAGTTTCTCTCCCAAGCCGAAATTCGGCTGATACGAATGTGCATCGTCGCGCAACCCCAACTCTACATTGAAGTATCGCACAGTCCTTACTGAGGAGGGATGTCCTGAAAAGAGATGCATAGGCGGCTGAAAACGGCGTAGTAAAAAAATAAAAGAATGAATTTTACCATAAAACATAATTGATAGCAAAATAGTGAACTAAAATAAATATCCTAAGTCTGCTGTTTCTGAGAGTAGGTTTGTTTTTTAATGCAAAGAATAGGAAATCAAAGGGTAGGAATAAGAGGAATATCAACGTATTCATTCTGTTGCCCTTTCTCTTCAGTAGACAAGCGTTGATGAGGCTGTCGGTTCCATCTATTCTAAATATTCACGTATTGTTATGGTCTTCAAGCTAATGGTATAGTCTAAACTCGTAATTTCGAAGTTTCCACGCATGATAGGCTAGTTAATGTGATAGTCGATGATAAATATTTGGTCATTTTAAATTACAGAAATTAATTTAAAATCTACTCGTATTTATTGAGATTTCATCACTGACAAGTATGTTTCCACGCATGATAGGCTAGTTAATGTGATAGTCGATGCTAAATATTTTGTCATTTTAAATTACAGATATTAATTTAAAATCTACTCGTATTGATTGAGATTTCATCACTGACAAATATATGTAGAGCGGTTCAGGTAAGCAGTGATACCGTGATTGATAGGCATTTCAGAATATTGGAATAAATTTATTACAATGATTATTTTTCATCTGTAAATATTGATATATGTATTTAACAACCAAAATCTCTCTGATCAAACATTAGTTTTCATGTCATAACAGGTATACCGATAAATAATTTAAGAAATATTCTTAGCAGATAAATTTCGAACAATATGAAATGCCAGTATTCCAAAAATCCCAAATAGATCATAGAACCTTACGTTTTATTTGAGAATTCTTTCAGCCTTAAAGATTCTCTGTCTTAAAACAAATTGTGGAGTTGCCGTGTTTGATTGAGTGCCCGTCATCCGTGCTTAGATTAAAACGAATAGGCACTACATCCCGCGTAAATTCGCCGAAGGGCCTACCTGCTCTAGATTTTTTTACTAAGCCAAATCTCTGCTGTAAACGCCGTAACACCAATCATTCGGTCATATTTAGAACAGTACTAGTTTATTCTCAGAGCAATGTTCCAGAATGAAATAATATGGTGGTATAAGGAACTTAGCTGTAACTCCACGTTCATTGATATGATCGATCTTATGGTGGAAAATTAATTTGAATATGCCAAGCTGAATATTCCACAAATGAAAAATTAATATTGGTTCTGATCTAAGGTACATCAGCTAATATCGGATTTATGCGCTTCAGTTCACTCGAAATCACCTAAAGACATTTGATTGAAAGCGTATCTTAAACCGCAGCAGTAGGATAACGGTTGGCCATTGATTTTATTTTTAGAGTTAAGTCGGTCATTGCAAAGACCATTAACACCAAAAGCAATTTTATTTCGAAATCGTCTTCCAAATGCTGTCAGTGGGTTGGTCGCAGAGTGGTAAAATGAATCGATTTCTTCTTTCCTCCAATAGGGAGCGTGGACTCACCTCATATGACCTAACTCATTTAATGTCATAATTTAAATTGGTGTCCCTTTAGAAAAAAATACCGATGCATAGAATATTGCTATATTTAAGAATTAGAGTTCTATTTGGTAGGCATATCGCAAAAAATATCGATGTGTGGCAAGAATTCTCGTCTGACTATATTTACTGATACTACTTTTATTTTAACCTTTAAGATAGGCTACCCTGTCGATAAAAAGTGAAATAATAAAAATAAATAGCATGCCTGGCATGGGAAATTAGAAGAAAGAATGAAAATATGGCAGGAAAAGTGATATGTGAAGGTATTTAGAGGCAATGGAACGTGGAAGACGGTTATAGATGGGAAAATGATGGATAATCGAGGTAGAAGAATAGAATAGGTACTTTGGATGGCACGGAAAAAGGGGGTATTTGGAAGAGACGAATTTAAATGGTTTAGTGTGATGCTATAACAATATTTACTGTAGGAAATAGTTTCCAGCGTGACTTGGTGGAACTGCTTCAGGATTAAATGAGACACAACACTTTGTAATGTGGAATTACAAAGTGTGGTGGCTCATTTAATCAGTATTTACTGTAACTTTGACTAGGTCTTAGTTTCTAGGTAACAGTTTTTAGTTCCTAGAAGAACCACTATATTAGGTAATAATTTTCCTGGATCCATCTAAAACGGTATAATATAATAATTATAATTAGTCAAAGGGTGTTGGTGGTATTGGTGTGCAAACCTTTGGGCCTCTCGTAACCCATAGTGATATAAAAACCATATTCTCATAAGAATGCTTAGTATTTTATGAGAGACTAAAAAATGCCATGGAGTCCCACGGTCACGGTACATGGTTCATCGTACTTAAGAAAGAATGGCCATTCTCATTTCAATCTTATATACACGCTCGAAATCTTTCTCTACAGTAGTGATCTTTCGAGGATATAGCAGACAAATATTTTAATTAGTGACCTTTTCAAAGTTTCGTAAAAATAAATTCAAGGAAATTCCACGATGTGGCGTTCTGTAGAGAAAGCATGATCAAAACTAAGATGTGTGTCAATGGATAAATAAAATATTTGAGTAATTTAGAATTATCATATTTTTAGCGATATTAAAAATATGCTTCACGTTGACCAAATGCTTATTTTTTAATCCAATTTTGTCTTTTGCTACTGACAGGTCATTGGGGTACTTTAATATTCTTGTTGAATTCCCCGTGAATATTAAGTAATTATATTACTATTAAGTCTTATAACTCTCAAACATTGAACTTTATGCTTAGCTTATAAAGGCAATAGTTGGAGAATGGACACGTGAAGGGTGCTTACCCTTATCCCTTAGGTGCTGACAAACCCTCAATAATCCGACTTGATAATGTCCTTAAAAAATGCTAAGGTATTAAGATCATGAAGAGCTTGGTCTCATGCTCCACGGTTCCGTAGCGCAAGTATCGTAGAACGAAATCCCTGAGCAACCCTTATCGTGGGAGCATTATACAGGGCTCATTATATAGCCTTTGCACACTGTAAGCACACTCGACCGGGGCTTAATTTATTGTGCGATCTGGATAATCATAAACGGGTGGTCTGCATATACCCTCCTTTAATTTGGAAGCGCGGAATATCCGAGTGATTTGAGCTTCCTCAACTGGTCACCAACTAGCCCCTGCCAAATATCATGCAATTCAGCTGGAATACTGGGTGTATCTGAGTTTCAGGAGTACACACCACCTAGTATATTCACTGTGCTTGCCTGGAATAGCAAAAGGATCCGCAGCAGTAACAATATGAATGCCTGCATAAATTAAGAGCATTAGTCTTCTTTCCGTACCTCAAATTTATCCTCCGCCTTTTCATAATTGAAATTATTCAACCTCGGGAGATTCCGAATATAAAGTCGACATTAAACCGATTACCTTAATGAAGCCCCGCTGACATGCCAACAGTCATCGGATTGTTCCAAGACCGAGAGGTTTCGCATGGCCTGAGGGAGGCGGAGGGCTAGGAAGTCACTCATGAACATTCATCGGACAGCATAGCGACGCATGCTTGGGGAGAATCCCATTACGGCACCACGTGGAAATGCGGGGCGGAGAGGGAGGGGGACGGTAGCGGGAAGTTGGGGAGGACTCTAAAGGCACTGTTTCGTGGTCGATATGGCACGCAGGGTTCGGGAAAGAGACCATATGGAAATGATTGGGAGCAAGGGGTGGGCGAAAATGGGGCCGGGGGGGTGAGCGGTAGTAAGAATGGAAGGGGGCGGCAAGAACGTCGGGAAGAGGGACGGAGTTGATGGAGTTGAAGCGTGGGAGGAGGAGAGGAATGAAATGTTATTGAATAGAACCACGGATATCCTCTTGGGGCATGAAATAGCACGCTGCAATTATTACGAGCGGCATTAGTGCACCGAGAGCTATCATTTCTAAGCCGTTGGTACGTGACTGGTTCGGTATTACTTCCACCGCAGACCTCCGGTGCCTCTGTCCATTTTTGAGCGATTCTGTAGTAATAAAAAGAGAGAAATTCCTTTCCCGCAGTTCAGTAGACCATATTTTTGGAGACATTCAGAGAAATAAGTGGAATATGTAAAATTTTACTCGTTCGAGTTAAATTTTCCCCCATGGTCGTTCGCTAGAGTATGATGTAGATGCACATTTGTGCTAGCATGTGATACCAAATTTTACCACGATGATCTGTCATGAAAATCGGCTGAAATTGAATGGATTTGTTTCACTTCATGAAAGTAGGATAGGAGGCGACATGGATAACATATATCTGTAAGAAATACTGCTGTGATGCAACGTTTCACACAGATTTGTCCAACGAAAGACTATGGAAATCTTTTAAACGTCTCATTGAGAAAAAGTACTGGCGAATTGGCGAAGTCAAAATTCTAACACGCATTCTCGGCTTAGGAAGTCAGCATTTGCTCATCCCACTTATTTTATCGCGCAAGTAACGTGTTTTCTTCAGAAAGTTATAGTGGGGTGGAAATATGAAACAGAAGTTACTTGAGAAACTATAAATGTAGTGAAAATGGCACACGCGAATTTAGAGGTCGACATGGAGAAAACGGTGTTTTATTTTCCCTTAAAACTAATGTTTTTAAAGAATCCGTTTCTTAATTGAGATTCATTTACTCTGAAGTAGATTCAGGATTATAAATTCAATTTTTAATAATGGAAGACTATTCGTTCCTCAAATATGATATTTATGTAGTTGGGTTACATTTAAAAGGGAGTCTTTCCATAGCTTGATTTCAACGAAGAATCTTAGGCACATGGATATCTACTAATTCATTATCAGTATTTCATTAGTTTCCAAGTCAAATAATGTTCGTCACTAGCGCACTCACGGCTTCATAGATCTAGTAACTTTTTGAGATGGAACTTGAACAGTCAGGGACTGTACTCGTATATAGCAGTGTCGTTGCACGGTACATTTGACTGTTACTAATACCTGATTGTCATTACTCTATTTATCTCTAACCGAACTTTGAAACTGCCCTTGCTGATCAGACATCACAAGCATCTTAAGTATAGTCGACAAACATTTCGCTACAGTGCCATTTACTTCCTCAATTAAATTAAATAGCTAACGACACGGCAAAATGATTACTGCTTAAGTCAGTGATCTCTCCTGAACATTACCATTAGGGAAAACACTCCCGAACCTAGTGAATAGCTAGGCGCTTTTACTGTCTCCTACCTTCCACGTTTTTACCACTGATTTAATTTATACCAAAACGATATTTTATTGAAATATGTCGGAGATCGCTACATGGTTAGACACGACAATCACCCCGAGCGCGGAGACACTTCTTGCATGGCTCTTACCTACATCATCCATTATTATTGAAATTTTGTCAACTTCTTTCAATTCCAATTTTATTGCCGAAAGCAAAAATGCTGAAATTGATTTTATTGTTTTGTTCATTAAGAATGATATTTAAAGCCCTCAGCAAAATGTAAAAGTTTCAAATGAAATTGTGAAGATAATTTTCATCTCTTGCCATATGACTCCCAATATTTTCAGTATTTCACCGTTCGTAGTACTCTCGAAAGGCTTACTATTACTTTGCAACACAGCAGTTGTAAAACGATTTGCGTGCTTATAATGAATGTATTGATTGCTTTTGACATGTCCATTGCGATTTTCTATTTTTTTACTTTTATGCATCACGTAAATTACCATCCAGGTCTTCATGCATATAGCCACGGGTTTTATGTAACCCAATGACACGCCACGGCTTCATTTCGACAGTATAAATTGACTTTAAGTTTCCACAAGTTGCTACGCAATTGGTACGTTGGTGTATCACCTTTTCCTTGGATATGCATATAACAATCTGCTCCCTTGAATATGCTATTGATTTATATTTTTCTTCAAATCAGCGAGTCTAGAATGTTTTAGTTTAAATTTATTGTATTCACTTGAAGCTAACAGTAGATACCTTAGGACCATTAAAATTTTAAATATGCAGTATGAAAGGCTAATAATAGGAAATCCTTATCTGAACCACAATAATCATATAAATACCAAAGTATATAATAAATAATAATAAATACCAAAGTAACTAAAATAATGACTATAATTAGCACTGCAAACGATGAAATATTCTATTCCTGAAACCCATCGCTGCTTCGTTAACATTATCAGTAGGTAATAAGAGTTCTATGTCCTATTTGAAGTTGTCAATTCAGTTTTTGTCCTTAGTAAAAATACTATTTTATTAATAAATATATGAAGAAACGAAAGAACACTATCCCCTCTCCTCAAAAATATAAATTAACTACCTTTCTAGCCTGGTTCCCATTTTTTAAGTCATACTACAGTGGACCAAAACTCTTTCTATTTACCTTAAGTTTCGTTTTGAATATGCTTTTTTTAACTCAGAACTTGCTTTTAGTCCCTATACTACCTAGAGGAATAACTGAGGGAGGATGAACAACTTGCTGCGACAAAGGTTACTATGGTCTGGAGATCCTAAACCTACGGAGAGAATATGTTCGTTCTAGTTTGCTGAAAGGCTGCTACTCGAATTTTAGAACCGGTCGCCTAGGGCATTTACTACATGTTTGTGAATTAGCCTTGAAAATTAAGTTGCACGAAATGGTGCGAAATGACCGCCCAAGGTGCACCAGAACAAAGGACACGGGTCACTGACCACGACCTGCAAAACACAACCCTTTCCAACCGAAGGGGTGTTTGAATGGGTGCGGAGGGAATCCATACACACACACACTGGCCTGGGGCAATCCGTGCCCCGAATGGGATTCCTTGTAGTCGAAAGTTAATGAAAAAATTACCCGAACGCGGAAGTTGTCGACTGGAACCTGAAAGAAAAAAAAATAAAGAGCGCCCCTTTTGACCGTGGACGAAATTTTGGCGGCAATACACAGGAGGCCATACGCGCCACCGAACGGGAAGGCCTTTTTGACTTCCGTTTTCCCGTGAACTGGGGGTTGGAACGGGACCGGCGGGGGATGGATGTTGGCGAGGAAGGGTGACAGTGGGGGAGGAGTAGGAATGCCGTATGGGGACACGGTGTTCGCTTGGCCGAGCTGGATCAAAAGGACCCGGAAGCCTTCTCCCGAAGTCTCTCTCTTTCCGCACCTCACCGTCCCCCTTTCGAATCTCCACAATTTACCCACCCCACCCCCATCCGTCCGTGACACCGCCTCCCCCAAAGGGAATCGACCACGTCACACACACCATACACACTCACGACACTTTCGATCACCTTTTTTTTGAGACTTCCTAGGGTTCGGTTTGAGGAGGGGCAGTGGGGGTAGTGGGAAATTTTCTAAAGGCCAAGCAGGTGGACTCGGAAGTCAGTGACACGCATGTTACCACAGCAAGCCTCCCACCTTTCTTCGAACGGCTGGAATATAGTCTTTGGCCGCCCCGTTCGTATTCTGAATCCTTTTCCAATCACCACCTCCAGCACCAATTTCCACCACTCTTTGCTCTGGTTGGCTCGAAACAGTCGACCAACTGAACTCTTTGACATGCTTCCGGTCTGTCAACCGCTTTAGGCTGCCGAACCAAGACGTATCGCAAGACGACTAAAATGAATTCCTACTCCCTCATTCATCGAGTCATGAATAAACATTTAACGAAATCGAGTCTTCCTTTCTTCAGTAATTTGCTTTGTTGTTTTGTCTTACAACTACAGTGTGCCAACTAATTGGTTATTGACTACTTACGGATTATCATGGCGGGGAATGGGTTTCAGGTTTTCCGGCCGTAGGCACTAGCCTCTTTGGATGTCTAAGTAAATAGTTTTATCATTTCCAAACAAACGCGAATATCCAGGTGTTACCAAATATCTTCGAGAGTGAAAAACAAAATCAGAGAGAATCAAATTTTCCTGTGCGTTTTAGGTCACGTATGTTTATATTTTATAGTTCAGAATTATAAAATGAAGTATATGACTCCTGCTTCCAATAAAAGTAAGGAAGGCTTATAAATCCTAATGTACCTCATTCACCTTAAATCGGACAAACACCTTAGTAGAAGCTATTAAAAATGGGGAATGTTCAACCTATAGCTAATTTGTTCATGTGTAGTAGTACACGAAATTCCAGTAAATCATTAAAGCAAAGTTTTTTCAAAAGCAGAATTGTTGTTTACACTACTCTTTTGTTTAGTATTTCGCTGAGAAAATAAACGTGGTGCGCCAAATTTAAGCTACAATAAACGACTAATTGATGTAACTCGAAGGTAAGAAATATGAGATTCTTGACTCATTCCGTTTATTTTGATTTAATGCGAGAACATTTTCAGTGGGTTAAAAAAATTAAATCCACGAAGGCGCAACGACAGTATTATCTTTCTCTAAGATATTAACTAAGTTGTGCAAGCGCAGGGAACATTTTCATCTTTTCGAGCCAGGCCTGTCTAGCGCGCCGGAGAGTTCCGAAAATTTGTTAACCCCGTCAATAATAAAATGAATCGCTCTTTACTGTGAAGGAGGATTACGTTTATTCATTGAATAAATCTTTTGGGATTTGTAATTATTAGTATGGTTAATTATATTGAGAGGATGTAAATTGTGATTAATTATTTTTCCACCTCGTGTTCCAAACGAGAGACGCGATCACACCGATAGTGAAAGCGTGCCGCAGGATCGCTCGCCTCAACCGGGCCTACTCATTGATTTCGGCTTGGTTTTAATTAACGTCCATTATGGATCTCATGAGTAACAGGGTTCCGAAGTTTTCATTTTTATCGAAAAACACACGTGTAGCGTGTCCTTTAAAAGGAGGAGAACCATTCACTGGTGATCGATTCCTGGTGGATGCCACTTGACTGAAATTACTCTCCATCTCGCTATTTGACCCTCCAAGACACTTGAAACGATTTGCGAAACATTTCTTCCACATCTGTTACCTGGATAATTATTTTCAGAAACTGTTTATTCCCTAGTTGTTAATCGAAAATTTCGAATAAATTGCCTCGAATTAAAATGGCAAATAAACAACTTTTTAATATTGTTTAATAAGCCAAAACTTATTTCATTGAGCAGATGATGGTTCCCTATGGATTGTGGAGTTTTATTGGGTTTACCTTTAGCAGCAAAAAGTAAAAACGTTTCGAACGAATTGGCGTTCGTTATTATGCTCAATGATCATGTATTTCTTAACGCTTGGTGTAAATGAAACATTTTTCACTTTAAAATAACCAAAATAACTTAATAATAACAATCAATCGATTTAAAAACGTAATAAATTCTCCTTTCGGCATGTTACTGTTAGTTCGTATTTATTTATTAATCTATATAAAAATAACATACAAATTAATTTTAACTGTATAAATATTTCACATACTTGTGTGAATCCACACTCAACGGTTTTTTTAATTTATCATAGATTAAACAAACTAAAATATTATGCAAATAAACTCCATCTACCGCGGTGCGCGTCTCGTTTAATTATAATAATAATGAAGTTGCATTCCAATTTGATTGAATCCACTGGTAATAAAAATGACTTTAACCTGTGACCATTCTGAAAAAGCTGATGAATTCCAAACATATTCGCTTTGCATCGCATTCTTTGCTAAATTTATAGAAAGTTATGAATTAAATGATTAATTTTAATCTACCCCTGCTTCGTAGTAATGTTTAAAAATTTCAAGCGCGTGCGCTAAGTTACGAATGGCAGTCCGACATCTAAATTCGGAGGTTAGATTTATATTAAGAGGTTATTATAGGTCTACACGCGATGAATAGGAAGGGAGTCTTGGATCATTTGTGGTTGACCTCAAGGCCTCAAAGTAAGTAATAATAATATAATAATAATATTCTTTATTTCCATAAACTTTGTACGTATACATGACACAAAAGTCAGGAGCCGTCAAATATAATATAAGTATGTGTGGCACAATTATAGTCTTCGAACATGAGAACAGGTGACCTTTTTTATATATTCTATATATTCCTCCACAGTTTAAAAGCAGTCATCCAGTAATAATTTATACAATTTATGTTTAAAAACTTTTTCACATTCTGTCTTTCTAATATTCAATG
>LYUA01000478.1:209071-230135 GCA_002093875.1 Calopteryx splendens | reverse complement strand
GATTATAGAGGATAATGCTCTTTTCCATGAAACATGAATTGTTTTGCTATCTAAAAAAACATTTGCGAACAGAAATGGGTAGGTAATAGGGACATATTCATGGAAGACGGACTTTTATGTTAGTTATATGTTCACATAAACTCTAGGTAGTACTTTTTTATCTTCCCTATTGATGGATGAAATCGTCTATTTCGGATACGCTGCGTGGCGTATATAATCCTAAATTTAATTCAGATCACTGTGATATAATAACGATACTGGAAGACCTGGTTCCTAGTATGACGTTTTTTAGCACCTTATGTTTTTAAAGCCGTTTGGCGTTCAAACTCCGCATTTTTCTAAATGATATAAAAATATAAATATGGATGAGAGATTATTATAAAAATATTAAATTAATTGTTTTATAAATTTTGGTAATATATCTGAATGTATAAATCTTTCTACAAAATTAGCAATATAAAAAGATTACATGTTTTAGAAATTAAATTCTTTCTGATGGAGTAAATCGATTAAAAAGTCTATGGTAATGGTATTCATTGCTGTGACTATTTAAATAAATATTTTTATAAACCAATTAAAGCAAACGTGAGGAGTGTTAAATCGGCTCTCTCGAAAGGTGTAACTGCATGCTGGTCTAGCTGCATCGCTTTCATAATCAAATCTCGCTGACGTAAAATTTCATTTTAACATGCTAAATGATGATAGTATTCAGATATTCGAAGGATTTTATTTGAAAATCGAGGCCGCTGATAAAATTATCGCTAATATCGTTAAAAATTCTAGGTGTAGCGTCAGCCCGTAAGTAATTGTAAGGCGTAAATTTGTTCCCATATGTACTAAATCACCAAGGGAGTATTTTAATTTCTAATTGAATTAAATGTTAAATTAACCTATTTATGTGTTAACTTTAACCAATCGACAAAATTGTGATTTACTATGACGGATGAAGCCCATTGACTAGTAAATTTAATCCACTCCCTTCGAAATCTATTTTTAACATCCTTCTTATGGTTTTCATACAAATATTTAGCTTTACGTAATCGTATAGGACGTTATACTCGTATTTGGCACTATATTATAAAACCCGGGAAAGAATTTCTAGTTTCCGGGATTTTGATGATTAATTTACGTACTCCCATTTTTATTCAAAGAATCTGCATTATATTAATTAATATATTTAAAAAAATCATCTGGTACGCAAATGGTGGTAGTATCCTAGTGGATAGAACGTTCGATTACAGACTGGAATGCCCAGGTTCAAATTCGTGCTCCTTTAGGCACCTTCAGTTTCGCTCAATCTGTTGTGATGCTGTGGTTTGGTAAATAAAGCCATAGGAAATAGTTATGAAATCTTAGAGGGAGACTTTAGCCATCCTTTTACTGATATGGGGATAGGTTTTGGGAAATGATGAGCTAACACTGAAAAAAGGTCTGGTGAACAGCTGAAGTAATGCAATAGAATGAGAACGTGCAGATTCGAGCCACAGAATCTTGGCATAACTCAAGCGTCATATTCCCGGAGGTTGATTTTAAGAGGTGAGGTTGGAGATCATTATTTGATCCCAGAATTTGGATATTAAAATTCAATTATATTTCGATTCGAGTTATAAATAGTCAGGGTATTGGGGGGGGATTGGGCAGTCCCTTTCTCTATAACATAATTTGAATTCCCCCGAAGTTCAAATTGCATCACTTAGATTTTAGATGAGCTGCCCAAAGGCACCACCCAGGATCTGATTTTCCGACCTTCTAGCTGATCGCTCCACCTACTAGTTTTCCATGTCTCCCAAACACGTACTCAAAAAGAGAATCATTGTATATTTGAAATTTCTGAGGATATAATCAAGTCTGAAGGTTTTGCAAAGCTAGAGAACTGCACTTACACCTTTGATATAAGCTCTCAGTTGTAGATTCCCTGCTTAAAAGCATAAAAATAAGTGTAGTTTAAGATCAAATTATACTTACCTGTAATATCTGATAGTTTAAGAAAATTTCTTAATCTCCAAGAGCAAAATTAATAACATCTCACGTTACTGTTACATTAAAAAAATATTCAGGTATTTCTTTAAGCGCAAATCTCTGTAAGCAAACATACGCGGGTGATGTGTTACAGTTACTTGAGAGCTCTGTCAAACTGAGGTTCCTTTGCGAATTAAATTCGAGAGAAAATGAAAATAATAAAATCTGCTCATTTAATTCTATTCCGTGACGTAAATTTGACATATTCTTACTGTGCGAGACTGTATTATTCCCGGAGTGTTTTTTTTTAATTAAAGGAAATAACATTTCGAAATACTAGAATGAATTAAATTCAAGGGTGACCTACTTTACCCCTCTCGCACCAGGAAAAAAAGCCAGGGAGATGAGGATAAAGAAGGCAGCGTCTTTTAAAAATGTCAGTGTCTACGGGAAAAGCGGATCCAGAGGGAATACAATGGTTCACTCGAAAGATGGACAAGATGGATAACGGGAGACTTGATTCCTTAGCATTACTTCTTGACAAGGAGATGGTAGTGGACAAGTGAGAGGAACCCGGGATTGACGTCGCCCAAGGGGGGCCCGTCTCGCGAAGCCCTGTGAGTGATGCGGAAGGGGCAGGCCGGAAGAAAAAAAACCACCTCGAGGGGAGGCGCTCCTGATGGGTTGCGGCGAAAAAAAAATCTCATGCGAGTCAAGCATCTAGTGAACGAGTTTTTGGGCATGAGAAACAAGAAACGGATGAAGTTAATACCCGTTCACGAGCTGCCACAAGGAAATACAAATGGCATGACCACAAATGGCTTATATTATAAGTATAAAAAGAAAAAAAAATTATTTCTGGGTTTTCAAAAATCGAGAAAAACGGCAAAAACGTGGGGAAAATGCAGAAATTATATATTCCACGAGGAATGATATTATAGTTGCGTGTCTTTTTAAAAAGCTGGTTCAATAAAAAAATGCACATTTTCGGGGTGCATTAACGTATAGTTCTCTGAAAGCATTTCACACATCGTATTGTCCATGGTACACTTAAAAAATAATTTTCTAACAATTTCGATGCCATGGCCATGTCTGTTATGCATTTTAGACGCTTCGGGTGACAAGGCGTTCCTTTTTGTTCAAATTTGCACCTCATTATCCTTGACTCGAGGAGCTGATTGGTGTTTACGCTTGAAGTGCGATGAGAATGATCACCATTTCACTCGATACCAATCGAACGAAAGGTTCCGTAATAGACACCTTGGGTTGAGTGCATACAGGCTCATTAGAACGCGAATCGTGAACCTGAATCATGCAAACTAAGCACAAGGTGCGTTATAATTAATGAATTCTATTCGAAGTGTATACTGAAGGGCATAGTTCCTGCCTTGTTTATTCAACAGTCTCATGAAGGAGCGTGTGGAGTAGACAGCGTCATGCGCATGCTTGCAAAATTAGTAGTTTAGCATGTAGCAGAAGTGGTAATAGTAGATCAATATTAAACTGATGGAAATAATAAAATACATCAGTCTGCTAGTCTTTCTAGTTGCAGGATGAATCGTTCTATTCCATATAAGTGAATAAAGTTAACGATGACATGCACGTATGCATTGTATATTTTAACGTAATATCTTGAGAATGTACCGATTAAATTTTCTCATAAAATTACTTAATTGTATCCTCCTCTTTATATTGGATGTATAAATGGAGAAATGGCAAAGTTAAAGAGCGTACTCTCTTTTTAAAAAGAATTAGTGGAGATTGGGAAGAAAACGGTAATAATCATTTGTGGGTCACTACATCTCAAAGTTACAAGCCAATTTACTAGTCAAGTGTTTTGTTAGCGCCTTTAGTTCTACCTTACAGAGCCTTCAATTAACAATAAACCTATCCCAACATGTATTAAACCCATTCTTTGAGAATGTTTAGTTGATAATATTCTACATATATTAACTCGAGGATTGTTTTCAGATCAGACCTTTACATTGAAATAGCTTCGAGAAAGGAAACGCGGATCTCAGAAAATAACCAAGTGATAATTTTGATGTGGATATTCTATGATACTGTTTTTAGTCAATTTGGTAACATACAACTCTTGCATCGTGCCCGTTTTTTTAAGTGCAATAATTCACCGAATAAGAGCTTCGTCAAAATCGAGATTTTCCAATAAAGGAACAGGCATACATTTAGCTTATTTCACTAATCCATTGTGAATTATAAAATAAAGAGCTCCTTTTTTGAGTACCCCAAATTTTACGCGAAAAACAGAAGTGTCTTAGGAGTAACATTATAGTATCCCATAATTCATTCATGCAGTGCTATATAATGATTGGCTGACCGTTTCCCGTGACGAAATAACACTGTGACAATGAAGGTCTCCCCCTTGATCTTACATTAGGTACTTAGTCGATGAAACCAGTTTTTGAGGGAGTTATCTGTATATTTAATTCGCCAGGGTGAATTTTGTGCGAGACATAAATCGAAGCCGACTGAGCGGATGTATATGATCAAGGTAACATATTAAAGAGGTCCGTCGAGTAGGCGTGCCATAATCTCTTAGAATTTCGATAAGTGGTCACCTATGGGCAGAAATCCCCGTCTAAGTATGGGTTTTACCCTATATCTGAGCTCTTTCCCAACAACAGCAATAATTTCCTTATTTATTAGATTTCTTGGTAACAGAAAAATGAAAATAAATAACAAATAGCATATGATAACGCTACAAACAGAGAAGTGCATTCTTTACGATCAAGGTTGAAAATTTAAGATGTCGTTTGAATGGGTATGAGTTGATAGTTTTTGTTCACGATTTTTTTACGTATATTTAATAGTAGTATGACGGTTCTTATATTTTAAAGAGCATGCTAAATTACGCAAAGAATGCAATCAGACGAATTCGTCTCACTGGGTGATGAGAACGCACCACCGATTCGAATCGAATGAGACGAAACTGTGAAGTCCAAAACGCAGGCGATGGCACTGATCTTATCTTAGATGGCTACATATTGGAAGTACTAGATTTATATGGTGTTTTGTGGAACTTGCCCCAATGATTTGGAAACACTAACATTGCGGTGCTGTAAGCTACAAAGTCAGAAAAGACAAACGGTGTCAACGCAACTTTTACGTTGTGTTGTCACAAGGAGAAAGTGGATCTTCCCAATTTACGACCATCGACTTACTTTAGAAGTTTTGTCGAGGGTAACCGGTCGGAGGACAGTGCTGCTCGAAATAAATCTCGAAATTATTATTTTTGACATTCTCAATAATATGCCAGTCTGTGCAAACTGTCAATAGATATAAAGGTAACAGATTCAGCATTTCCTGCGCCAACCAACGAACACTTGTCTTTCTACTAATGACGGAATTATAGAAAAAATTATCTGGCGGAGATAAAACATGTGTAGGAAGCATTATTACTGATAGGGACGATGTTCAAAATCAGTATATAACTAAGTTTCGTTAGTCTCTCAGTGCCTTGTGTATCTCCCCAACAATTAGTTTTAAATTAAATACCTACGCCATTCCTATACGAAACCCCAATGCGGCAGAATCACTTCTTAATTGGACACGAATGAGAGTCAAAGGAAAACATAGAAAGTCAATAGCCTACTGAGCATTGAGTGGGACATCAATTGGCGGTTTTGTCCTTACACCAAGCATTCATTTACGTCCATCTCCTCAGGCATACTGCCGTTCGATATACAACGGATACAAATCCCAGTCATTTAGACCTTTACATTGACTATCGTTAGATTGTAAAGCCAGTCTTTTGCGAGTCTGTGTTTGCCTATCAGCTCTAAGTTTTTACAAGTGGTTTCATTTTATGGGGTCAAAATGAACGTCTTCAAAAACAATTGAACACGGCCGATTTAAAAAAAGACAATCGTGTGTTCACAAAAATACTGTTCAACCTGAGATTTTTTGATTTACCTATTATGTATTGAATTTTGCAACCAATAAATGCACTCAATTATTAATTAAAATTAATTTTAATTTGTTTTATAATCTGTTTTATAATCTTTCATCAGTAGAAGGCTTGACTCGACTTCGAGCAATTCAACTTGCTCGACTTCGAGCAACGGGTTAACTAGTGTTATTAATTTTGACATTATTTCCTACGGAATATAAATTTCACTACCTTTTGTTGATTAAAACCTATAGTTTGGAAACAGGAGGGTGTTTTTCGTAGGTAATAATTTATTTTCTCTTCCATATGCCCACTGCCAACTACCATCCAAAGAACCAAGTTGATTGATTTTTCATGCAAGTGTTTAAATATTAAACTCAGCCACGCGTTCCAAATGATGATTTTCTCTGTGGATACACTCTTCATGCGTCATCTTGTGGATCTGTATTTCTAAGAAATAGATATTATTTGAAATAATCCGCAAAACTTTTGTTTTCAGGCGCGGGCTTCGGCTACCACGATATTTTCAAACCCATGTTCATCTTGAAAGTGGTTTATTACCCAAATCTTATTTTTGAAATAGCAAAAAATTATTTTCCCACCATGCCTTTCGTTCACTGAAAAATTATTTTTGTACGTGTTTTTCAGCCATTTGTTATATTCAATAATTAGAAATGATAGCTTAATGAATTTGGAATCATATTACGATCACGAAATTCTAAGTTCATATCTGCAAATTAGCACCTTCTATTAAAATACAGATTAAATTCACTTAGTTTGGCGTTAATTCGTTTTCATAAGGCAATAAAGCTAGCCATAGCCAAATATAACATTGCTTGGAAAAAAAGAGTAAAATCGGTGCCGTAAGCCAATTTAGAACGCGGGGGATAGGGGTTAGGTAACCTATGGCTAGAAAAGCTTAGGGTAAGGAAAGGGATAGGGTAAGGCTAGGTTAGAGTAAAGGAAAGGTAGAAAACTGGGAAGTAAACCCTTTATAAAGTAATTCCGGTAAAGTAAGAGTACGTCCCTGCAGCCATGCGATTTGACCAGAGGAACCAATGGATCTAAGTACTAGATATAAGAAAAAACTAGATAGGTAACAGATAAGACCTAGGATTTTCGCTCTATGTAAGAACTACTTAGTATACCTAAACTCGATACTGACCTTTAGGAAGTCATAATTGGGTTTTTGGCTCTTGGTTCTAACTCCTGATTAAATATTTAAGCCTTTTCCTTCTCCGTGCTCGTAAATTTTAATTTCTATCACCCTAAGTTTGACAGCAGCAAAAGTTGAACATCATCTTTGGACATGGAGGCCGCTTCTGCAAGTGAACTATGGAACTGCCAATTTATTGTACATTATCAGGGGTGAAATTTTACTCCGTACAATGGTCGGAAAATTTTTGTTCCGATACGATCTGTTTATTTTAATATGACCTCTGCAATATTATCTTGAAGTGACAAACTTGAGATGGGGTGTGAGCATCATGACCCCATTTCAAACGGATATTCTAAGGAAGTTCGGCACCGAAGAAAGAGTGCCATTTCTTGAATTTCAGTTTATATGCATATGCATGGAGAGAATTTGAAATTTAACTCCTAAGATGCTTGAATTTTAATCTTTATCTGATCAATGAAAAGGTTAAGGCTAAGCACTGGGGAATATTTCATCATTATTTGAAGAGATGGCTTGATCATCGAGTAGTTACTTGATTAAATAATTCGAATATACTAATGCTCTTAATTTCGATCTAAAACCCAGTTTTCCAATGGATTAAATATTTTGGGGCAGATAAAATTTATTTCTTGAAGGTTTTCCTGGAATAAAATTAATTTAATTTTGAAAGCAATGCAACTATTACGATGGGAGTGAAACAAAATATCCATAGTAATCCCAGCCGCGCGTATTGAGGAAATATGTAATGGTCTTTGCATAATATTAGTTTTTCCTTAAGCTATTTAAAACGCTGCATAGTTACTCTTGTGTGGTGACAGTTTCAATGAGATCTAACATTAATTCCTCAAAAAACAATCTAAGAGATTACTCATAGGTTGCGACTTAGGTTAGTTAGCTGAATATTCCTTAAGTTACTTGAAAAATGCTTACTGATAAATTACCAGATAACGTATTATACAAGTTAATGCTTTAAATTTAAATTATTGTGAAGAAAATAGTAGAATATAGTAATATCTATGGTGATTTTTTCTAAAAAAAATTTATTTGAAAGCCTCACAGCAAAATCAATGACTTATGCAAATAAAATTTGAGCTAAGTAAGAAGTATTAAGAGCTTTTAAGGAATTAAAAACAAAAAAATAGAACCATTCTGTAAAATGTAAGTGATTTTTATAAAACCATTCGAGATATAATTCATGAAGTGAAGTCTATATTTCAAGACTTCAATAAATATTATTTTATGATGAATCAATGCGCCAGTTTTTCGTAAAAAAGCAAATTATTCAGATTGTATTGACATGGTTTTGCCCGTTATAATCGTAATCATTAAAACAACGGGGCCATTAGCTCAGATTAAAATGGAAGCTCAAAAAGGCTTGACGAAGGGAGAATGATTGCATAGGCCTCTGTAAAACTGATGGAATCATTATTAACTGTAGTATAAAATTATTTCACCGCTGCGCTTTCATCGCGCTCTTTTTTTGAAGAACTCGGGCGCATAAGAATTTTATATCTTCTTTTTACGGCTCGGAACGTTGAACCAAATAACTTTGAAATGAAAAACGAAACTTTGAAATTTAACATGATAAGATTATTTGCACGGAATGGTTTTATAAAACTGATCAGTTAATTCGAAACTGTTTGGTGGAAGAATTATTCGTATTTAGTTCCATTTGTGTGTATTTCGAGCTTATAAAGTAATTATTTTAAATAATTTCATCTCCAGTTGCCTCAAACATTATATATATATTCTACAAAAGTTTTCAAGATAAAAATGGTTTTACATCAAAAACAGGAAAAGTGATAGACAGTTGATTTTTTATATAATAATCTTCAGAGCTCCCTCATTCCACCAAAAGAGTTGGTAACTCTGTAATTAATTTAATTATTTTGCTCGTATTTATTTTTTAAAGGAATATAAACAACTCGTGGTTATGTACTGGTACACAAAAATGGTTATGTACTGTCACTAATGTGTGTAATAAGACGTTTTAATTTCTTTAATAGGCGTCACAGGTCGACCTATGAGTTACCGAAAAAGCCAAAAAAGATGCCATATATGTGTAATAATGCATACATAATAAGAAGATAATTTTAAATGTTTTGCGGAAAAATGATAATATCTTTTGGACTCCATTTTTGTGCTCTCATCATTAATGCAAATGCCAGCTACGAGTTATGTGACTAAAAAAGCTGTAAGCCTACTGCAATCTACTAATACATAATGCAATCCATCTCTGTGCAATTAGGAGAAGATGATTTTGTTTATAGCCAAAACGGATTGTCCGAATATTGTTGTTTACATTTATTTCGCTAGTACTAACATTTATTTTATCAAAGTGTAGGTTTTCGGGTATAATACGAGCTTGTTGATGCCTCATGTACCTACGAATGACGATTAATCAATCACAGTAATCAACCCGAAAGTCGGTTTGGTAGGTAATAGTAGAGCTTACCCTTTACAAATCCCAACGGTGTGTAAAATTCAAACATCAGGGTAGGGGGGCCAGGGCCTTTCCCTGTACCGCCTGTGATTTCTCAAAATAATCTGGTACTCGAAAAATGGTACACAGCTTGGGTGAAGCTGAGGGTGCCCATAGCGTCACCCGGAATCGAATCTGGGCCCTCCGATTAATAGCTCGCTCTACCCACTATACTAATAGCAACGCTCTACCCACTGGACCACCTTGACGACGATTTTGGCGATTAATATGGTTGCAAATTTTCTCGACGGTTGTTACTATTTTCATCGTTTAAAATTTTGAATGTGGTTGCCTGTATAAACTATGAAAACATTGCACTCAGCATCAGATCAGTTTTAATTTTTACCCTTCAAATTTATACTGTGGTTTAGATGAAAAATGCTTTGCTAAGTCGTACGACTTCGAGCGCTAACGTTTGAATTTACTAATTCCTTGAAGATCGCAAAGTGCAATTTTCCAAATAACCATCTTCAGACTCACCCATCGCGTATCTCATAATAATGAAGTAGTTGGTAGTAAAGACTCGCTTTCCGCACCCCTGGACAAAAAAGGTAAACAGAGCACTCACGGGTTGTAAAGGAAATGTTTACGGAGTATCGCGAAATGTAAACGAAACACTAATAACAATTTTTGTTCCCGGGGTGGAGAGTCCTAATGGGATGCACGAAAATGCCAGTCGCATTTAGCATACTCCATCTTTAAGAATAAGAAGTTCTGAGGGGAAAGTATCCTATTTTACCCGGAAATGATTTGTTTGCCAACCCCGGACTTAATAATCACTCACCTCGTATAGATGCGTATGACTGCGAGGGCTCAGTGCATTACACTTTAAACGAAGCCACAGGATAACTGCGAATGGTTACTGGGACAAGCAAGTAGCCATTTTGCTTTATTTACTTCATGGCACATGAAACTTATCACCCAATTTCCATAGTGGTTGTATTTAAATTCCGGTTCATTGGTAGGTTTAGCCGTTTTCTGCTTATATTCTTACCCATTTGGCATCCATCTTCTAAATCACTAATTACAGATGGATTGTATTTAATAGCCAAATTAGAAAAAAATATTTCTTCCAGTTTTCTTAGTCTTACTTACGTATTAGAAATGTTTTTAGCCAGTAATTAATCTATATTTTTTTTATTTTTTCTTATGTAATTGCGTAAATGTGCTTTCATAATAGTGTTTTATAGTATGGTTGAAACTAATAAATAATTATGTGGTGCATGGTTTTCCTATTAGGTAACCCATTCGAGACGGGGTTATGTATTAGGTAATATTACATTAGTTAGTACCGAATGCATTACTGTTTTAATATTTGATCCGTTTCATGGAAAAATAAGATAGCTCCTGGGGTTTGTTTTCTCTCTGCAAACCTAACCTTGGTAGGTAGTTCTTATTTATGACGCCATATGCATGCGCCGAAGCTGAATGGCTCTTCGTCCTAATGACTCAGGATATATTTTTCAGGACACAATCAATGCTCAGCTCGTATGCCATAAAAAGTCGAGCTACCTGTGGTTCTCTCACCATTCCCCTCATTTAATGCTCCACACTGCATATCTGGACGCATAAAACAACACATCTCAAAAGAGCACTACGGGCTTACCGACTTTAACCTAATACGTCACTAATGATGCGCAACCTTATTTCGGCACATGGCTGCATTATAGTAGCTTAATTAAGGCTCCTTATTTGTTACTGCGTGATAATTACACGAGTACATAAGACTAAGAATTTCGAATCAGGCCTTGAGATACTAAAACGATAGCACTACTTCGAAATAGTTATCTAAATGTATCATCTGTATCCTTTTGAATGTGTTCATAACTTCCAGAATTACCTGCATTTCCTAATATATTTTCTCCAGGTTTATAATTAATTTATAATTCACTTTGATAGCGAAAAATTCTACTTTTTGCTTCAGTAATTTCATTAGAAATATTTGCAATTTCGGTCCGAATATGCGTCGTTAGTGGTATTCTCGTACAGGTACTCAGTACCCCTTGAAATTCCTTCTGATTTCATAGGCTGGCCTCCTCGGTTTTCCCACCACTTTTATGAACAGGTAAGGACAACAACAAAATAAAAATGAGCAATAACGGGGCTTCGCTTGGACATAGAGAACAATTCGGCGAGGGAAGAGACGAGATTCACTCTGTCCTTTCAAAGGAATCTTTTAATTTCGTGAGTGCGAAATTAGTTTTTATAAGCTTGTCGCCAAAAAAAAAGTTTCGTCGAGGTTGGCAAAGAGAATAGGTGTGGAGAGACAGGGTGGAAGCGAGGGGGGGCACAGTTAGGGGGACACGGAATAAAATGAAGTACAACGCAGCAACGGCAGTGACCCCGAGAGGACTTCTGAAAGGAACAGCAGGAAACAAAAGACTTGCGCTCATGCGCATTCAGCTTTTGGTGCGCACAAAAGGGGACTCTATTGAATTGGGCGTTTTCTCCCCCGGGACCAGGCATTTTTTCCACGTTAATTGAATATAAGTTACTCTGAAGAGGGCTTTATTCGGACGCAGAGAAAGAGAGAGAAAATCCGGAAGTGGTGGTACATAATATCACAAGTATCGCGCGCAATTCGATATTTCGACAGCGCAACTTTTTTTAATAAGTATTTGTTCCATTTTAATTACAGGTCTCATCCATGGCCCCTGCGACCGTCATGTGTCCACTCAATCCGCGTATGCTGGGAGTGTTCGACATGCTCGTGTGACCCCGAGCTCAAGCAGTGGTGGTAAGTACAATGAAAAGGGCGTTAAAGGAGAGTTCTCACTCGATTCACTATCTCGCTATTTCAGGATTTTTTTGTGTTTTTAAGCATAAATTTAAGTCGTCGATCCAAAGTAGCTTCTTTTTACAGCTTGAAATTCATCTAGTTTTTTGCGCTGTTGACATTTTACACGTCACGGTCATATACTTATCTCTTATTACCAAGGGCTATATTATCGCCTTTTCGTTTCATTCCTGCGCACTGAAAGCCAAAGAAGATTTTAAAGTAGACACTTTGTTATCGAAAATCATCACTGCTATTAGTTTTTAATTGAACGCTTTCCAAGGACATTTTTTCTGTTAAGCTACTCGCTATTCAGCTGTGAGTGAGTGCTTTGTTGAACGATTCAGCTGAGTGCAGTTCGTATAACACATACCTTAAAGAGCTCAGGCTAGAGGAATACGTTCTAAGCGTTTTTATATACAAAGGAAACTTGAAAACGAAATGTAAGCTTTATAAGTTAACAGAGACCAGAATTTCTCCGCAACATATCCAAGAACCTGTAGCAAGATTCGAAAATTTTGTTTCAAAGGCTACACCTACGCAACACTTTTCCAGTGAGGAAATTAGCACTTACCCAGGGAAAAATATTCTAACCAGTCTCATTGCCGTAGGAAATAAAAAGTTTTCGTTTTCCAGGTAAAAGATTTTAATTCTTTTAATTGTATAATGATGTTAGAATGCCTAAAAACCTGCGATAAACTATATTATATTTCCATCTCTCTATTTTCCTGTCATGATTAAAATGTGTGGAGTACATGGGTTATACTCCGAGAGACATATTACTGTACTGTAATGCTAATATATATCCTTCAGTGTGATTTCCAATTTAATTATATCTATTTTTAATCACCGAAGGGAATGTCAGGAATGAAGTAGATTTATTTAAAAATAATTTCTAAAATTTGAGGACTTTTTTTGACTATCTCATGGACAATTTATTGTCGTTGACCTGAACTTGGCTTAAAAGGCTACTGGAAATTGTCATCTCTGTTTCCCATTTTAGTAGCTTTTATACCAATGTCACTCATTTTGCCTAGACTATTGTAATAAATGTAATTAAAGGGAACAGGAATGGGATTGGGATAGGCGGGTTGAATTTTCTTCATTCTGTTGGTGCCCCGTAGGGATGTCATTAACCAAGGATTTTGGGTTGTCACCCCACGCGCCGACGTCTCGAGTTCCATATCAGATGCCCTTCACCTTTTCCTTTAAAGGAAAAGGATGAATTTCAATAATTGAACCTGCAATTATTGTTTTAAATGTCTGTGGGGATGAAACGAAGTCTATTAATCAAATAAAAATTATATACGCAAAGAATAATTCCAGTCTTCCAGCATTTGATTCTACTCTGCTTTCGCGAATGTGTTGAATGTAGAAACACAAGAATTTTATTAATAACCGATAGTATATGTCAATAAATTTAGATGTCGCGCGCTTGATGCGACAGAGAATGTTAGGAGTAAAATCTGTGAACTTCCAATTAAAGTTCCGGGTGAATCAAACGAATTGGGTGTTGGCTGATGGCTTATAAGATGGCCCAATGAACTTGATACGTTAATTGGTCTCGATAATAGTAGCACATTAACGTCAATTTACACAATTAATATATTGGCTCAACAGAGAACAAAATCATCTCGGCGTAAATGTAGATAGCTGAATTTCCGATGGAAAAAACAGAACATTAGTGTGCCAATTTCTTGTTTTATGCGATATGAAGGTAATTCATGATAGATCATTACACATTGATAATACCTGCATGTGGAAATCTGTAGGACTGATCCTTAGGAGAGGAATAATGCTAGCTAAAGATAATTAATGCGATCGAAATAGGGAAAGAAGGTGCTAGAGGTGGAACGACGTGCTTGTACACCTTATTGGACTATATCCGTTCCAGGGGGTTGTTTATTCATCTTATTTTAAAATTCGGTTCTAAAATCCGAACATTTTATCTCGCATGAAATTTAAAAAATAAGGTTTTTAATGCATGTTGCATGCAATTTAAAAATTTTATTTTTTCATATGTCAACTCTATAAATTATCATAATAAATTGAAAGAAATGCAGCCACCTGGTTTTAGCGAAGAGGCAGTAAATGGGACTCATAAATTCACCACATTTTCCAATGCTTTGAGCAGTTATGAGGAGATAAATCAGTCAGTGAAGTCAGTGAATTTGGCCAAAAATTCAGCAAATCGATGGAAACTCCATAGGCGACCAAACGGCTTTCGATTTATCTCATCAGAGCTGCACGCGGGCTGAGTGAGTACTGGCGGCTCCCGATCCCGAACCCTAAACTTTAGGTAGTCTTAAGGATTTCCGCCACAGTCTGTTTGTTGCACCCCCCTCCCCTAAGTTTCGTGGGCCCGGAGGCTTGGACGAGTTGCACACAGAATTTTTCTTCCGGCCCACTAATAAGGTCCCAGTGATGCAATGGAGACGGCGGGATGGCGTCGGGTCTCGGGGAGAACATCGAGGGTGGTTTGTAGTTGATTGGGGCGTTGGAGTGAAAGGGAGGGAGAGAGGAGAGAAACTGGATGGGGCGCCTCCTGTAGGAGCAGAAGCGGGACGCTGAGGCGACTCAATGGAATTGGTTTAATCCGGGTGATTATATTTGGGGAGAGACTGTGCTCTCAGAACTTCTGGGTTCTTCTGGGGAATGGGAATAGGGGGGGCGGCAAAAAATGTGGGGGAGGAGTTGACGAACGAATAAAGAAAGTGGAACGGCAGGAAAACGTCCTTAGAGGGGTAGTGGGGTGAGTTCTTGGGGACGTTGAAGAAAGTTTAGACGCTAAGAGTTTGGCTGAGTGGCAAGTTTTCTAAAGGGCGGATCGGTTTGCTAGAAAGAGAGGGAAGAAAAAAAGATGGTAGACCTTCGCTGGAACCTCAGAAGGGGGTAAAAGTTAAAACCGGAATGTCACGAGGGAGTTTCGACTCAAAATGCGTGACAGGGTGGAATAAAGGCTGCAGTTTAATGTGATGTCGAGCATGAATAGCTATATAATTATTTTTCTACGGCAATAATCAAGCCAAAAATAATTGAAGTACTGCATTAAATTAATTTTTTTAAGTGGTTTCGTATATGAAAAACTTGCTACTTAATGGAAAAATTGTTCGTGTAAAGTGTATTATGAACGGCTTTACAAATTATATAAATGTACTCGTCAATAACTAATCAGAGTTTTCCGATTCCTCGTAAATTACGAACCCGTCAAAAAACCGCAGCATGTTTAGCTTTTTTGGGCACTGCAATATATTTATTTACTGTACTCGGGGACGCGTTGATTCGTTTGCACAGCGGTCAATTTGTTTTTAAGTTTATAATTATCACAAATGCTGTAATTAAGAACATGATTTCATTGTTGCTGGGGGAATATGTAAAACTCAATAGTTTTCCAATTATTAGGAGAAGAGAGAAGCCTTCAAACTATTATCGCTGAGAGACCCTGGTGTCAGGTGGCGGACTTGGGGGTATTGAACGGAGGGCGTAAAAGATGGGGAAAAATTAGGTGGAGTGCGGATCAGGAAAAGAGGGGGAAATGAAAAGAGACAGATGAAGACGGAAGATGTAAGAAAGGGTAGACATGGCGGAAATGTCGGAAATGTCGGGTGCCATTCTCCGACTGAATCAGGGATATTTTGAGTGGGAGAGGCACTTTAAGTAAATATGATGGAGACGGTGAAAATGCACATATTTCCACTCCTTTTCAAAGAATTCCTCATCGACAATTTTATTAGTCGATTAGTTTAATTGAATTCCAACCTAATTTACATACGTACTTATGAGTAGATAAAGGTCAGCATCAGTGTATCCTTAAGAAGGGACACAACCCGTTTTTTGTCGACATGTTTAAGAACATCGTTTAATGAGGTGAGATATAACTACGGCTTGTAATGAAGCTGAAGTGAATCAGGCGCAAATGGCACAGAGGGATTCTCTCTGTGAAGGTGCGATGCCTTGAAATAAAACCAACGGATTTTGAATGTGGACCCATTGTTCTGGTTTCCCTGATCGCTTTTCCTTCCTTAGCCGTTAATATTCACACATCCCGCAGATTGTGGATAATGAATGCCCTAGAATAAGAGAAATTCTTTCATTTGGGAATTCCTCTTTTTACATTCCCACAGCAAAGTCTGAATTAGTCCGATATCGTATCAACTTCTCCAACACCGTAGACTTTTTCATCTATTTGCTACAGTCCAGCCATTCTTTTCCTCTAATTACCTTGTTTCCGTGCCCTTTTTTTGCGAGAAAGCTAGTCATAAATCTTTTCCTTGAGTTTGTGGCATTTTCTGAACTAACTATGTAATCCAAAATAACCGACAGAAACTCGATCACTTTTTTTTATTGTTCTTGAAAAATTAAATGATTTATACTCTCTAATGTTACAAATCAATCCGGTTCGCACCTAGTTATTTCGATTATACATTTTCCATCGGTATAAACAAGTAAAGGTTAAAGACTTCGAAAAAGTTATTACTTAACTGCTTTGTCTCCGTTTTTATTTATTCCAGCATTTTTAAAAAATTATCATCCTCGATTTTTTCCGTACATGCGTATTGCAAGAGTTAAATGTAGGATTCGAAAATTTACATTACTAGAGGCGACGATACCTCGTTCTTGGGTTGTTAGCGTCAATTAATTAAAGGTCTGCCAATAAATTGGGTGGATATATCCCTTTAACGTCGTATTTCTCTTATTGTTAGTATGAGTCCCCTAATTCCTCCATTCATAGCTTGAAGAGTGACACCAGGTTATTTTTGAGTGCAAGGATGAGCATGTGAGAAATAAGTTGCATACAATCGGTGCAGAGTATATATTGCTAATTAAATAAATACATTTCAACAGGGTGCCTAGTAACCAGGAGAATGCTTGGAAATCAGATTGACCTGGCAAATCCTTGGAGGTCAGACACATTTTGAACATACCTACTTGATTGGGAGAGCACTTGGATGCAGAATAGATTGCCATGGGAGGCGGCCTTCTAAATGCAGGAAATGGAATGGCGCTTGGCCTTGACTGTGTAGGACGTAAAAGTGAACGGTATTTTTTTTTTAATTTCAAACCAGTTAAAGAAGAACACCATGTAAAACGTTTACAGGTCTTTCGAAACTTGAGCGTCAAATTTCGATTCTCCTTTTAATATTAAGCGTCTCGATTTATATCTTTTTTAGGTCTGCAATTAAAAGTAATAGTTATCCGTTTTAAATATGTACAAATTGGCTCTATCATACTTTTGTATCGCTGTCTATATTCATTTATTTTCCATTTTTGCATCCGATTTTCATATCATCTACATTATATTCAGCATTAATTTTCATGAGAGCTTATCTTTGTTATATTTCCTTGTATGTATATTATGTTCCACGTTAATTGTTGGGGTTTTATGTTGTGTACAGCTTACTGTTCCTCCATGCAATATGCTATTCCATAGTTTTTCCACTTGTCTTTGTATGTACCACCCCATGCGTTATAATCTCTATTGATGTAAGTGCATTATGTATCTCCATCTTCCTGCTCAAGTCTCTTTTGACTTGAAGTTACATTTTCCACTTCACAAACATGTTTCGTAGCATCCCATGATAAAAATTCTCACGTAGTGCTTCCTTATTCATAAGTCCAAGCTCTTTTTGGAGTTATATCTCCATCAGATAACATTTTATTGTACTAGGATATTCTGATCATTCATAATTCTTGCCTCTTTAAAATATTTTTTGTACGCACACTTATGTGTGAAGTCGTAGCAATAAAATTTTGGCTGTAGTAAATTTACTCTCCCATTTCCTACTTGAAAGTTTCCAGATCATGAGCATTTGGGGCCGTAGGTCATTCTCCCTATGATACTTCTCTCCTGGGGTGCTCCGCTTGAGTACAATTCCCAGCACTGACCCGCCTCATATCAGCCAGTGACCTCTTGGCGACCACCAGGGTATATCGGCAGTTAAAGCCCTCCATCGCCGTATTTTTCACAGAGTCTAACGAAGGGTTGAGGGACATTTTCTTCCGAGATAGGAAAGGTGGCACTTCGGCAAGGCATTACTTGCTCGTTGATAAAGGCCGGGATTGAAGAAAGAGGAGTTGGGTCAATGGGTCGACTCTAGGAGAGATTCAGGGCAGTCGTGAGGGCACGAATCTTACCCATTTTTCTCCAAGCCCCTGATTCACGATCACTCTCGCTTGCCGAAAAGTGCGATGGCCTCGCATGGACGTACTAGCGAAAAAAATCATCTCTAAAAGCTCGGAATTCCTAGTGGTCGAAGTGCCATCAATGCTCCACGTCGTAAATTCTTTCAAGGTGCGTCTTTGGACGCCCGAGAAGAGATCTTAGTGGGCCAAGTGATTAATCTCTTTACTTCTTTCCCATCGCTTAGATCGGGGAATCTCGGAATAGGTGCGGATGTCGCGATGGTTCTCATAAAAATTGTGGTGACCCAGAGTAAAAGTTAATCAAACCGTGGACTGCACATTAAATCGACAAAAAAATAATCCTTTGATTAATTTGGAACAGTCCTGTACCCTGGGCCAGTTGCGTCTCGTCGTCGTGGGGAGCAATCCTTGAGAACCCTTGAGATGGGTGGCATGTTTCCAAGACCCCGTAATTGCCGGAAGTTGATTGCTTTTGGTCTCCAAGATAGGGGGAAGAAGACTTGGGAAATTGGGTGGAGAAATGAAGGTTATACGGAAATCAGGAATTGGCCAATCGGGGAGGTCAGAAGGAGGAGAAGGAAAAGACGGCAAAGATTGGGCGTTGAAATATCGGGGGCCATTACGAAGACTTGAACTCTTGAAATCGAGCCAATGAAAGGGATGGTCACGTGCTGAGGGGGAATGAAGTGTCGGAAGCAACCTCCCTTTTTTCCGTTAATAATCGGAGATGGTTGCCGTGGGAGGAAGAAATATTTTCCCAACAATCCCAGGGAAGCCAAATAAAAAATTCATGTATACAGCATACTTTAATTCTTTCCATTCCAGGTATCGGGAATGTGGCTAAAAATTATTGATTTCATTTTTATGCTTATATCCTTCCGCTGTGCGTCGAGGAGGAATTGGAATAAGATAAACGATGGCATGAATTAAGCCATTTACATAGAGGGAAATGGAGAATTTCAAGTGAAAGGGAAATGTTGGGCTTAAATAATGGAAATATGAAAGAAGAGGGCGCTGGAGATTTATTTTTGGATTGAATAGCTTTTTAGAAATTTTTCTATGAACGAGAGCTTTCCCCTTCAAAAAAACGGCCTGAAAATACATTTCCATCCATACTTTGGATGTATTTTTCTTTATTTCCACATTTGATTTCAGTATAGCAATTAATAATTCGATGCAATATCCTAGAACCGACCCAATCCACTTCTTTTAAACTTGTGAAACAAATTGTTTAAATCATATTTTCATGACCTAATATCAAATTATGGTATTGCTTTTACCACTTGGTATTCCTGACGTATTTTAAGATTCCAACAATTTTTTGGAGCATATCCTTCTTTGCGATCAACAGAATTTACTAGCTCATATTTCTTAAAAAATTATCATACTAGTTTTATTTTTTTATTTAGCTGCATTTTAGAGAAATTCTTAATTATATATATGCGATTTGGCAATACTTTTGCACAGTTAAATGGTCTTGTTGTATCGCCTGATTTAACTTGGCGTTTGGAATCTTAAGATGTAAGTCTGAGGGATATAATCTATGAAACCAGCAACAAACGTTGCGTTTGAATGAATTAATAATTTAATTTCGTATATAATACTAAAAATATTTGTAATATAATAATTTTGATATATGTTGATTTAATTATTATTTTGTAAAGGTAACAACTTCTTGACTGCAAATGTACGTACGTTATTTTACGCTATTGAATTCATTAATGTGTTTTTATTTATTTAAAACGTTCATAGGATAACAAAATAGGTTCTATTGTGAAATTATATATTAGCTGAATGATTATTTTGACATATTAAAAGACAAAAGTATATTTTACTATAAACAGATGAAGTATTTTGTAGCCTTTTTCTCTGGCAATGCGATTAAAAGAAATAAACGAATAGTAGAAAGACATGAACTTAAATGGGGCGGGGGGGAATATACTTTTCATGGAGAAGGTACAAAAATAATTTACAGCGATTTCAGGACGCTAATAATAAAAAAAATGTCGTGAATAGCTGAGAAAAAAGACAACTACTGGAGTTGCCAAAACTAGCGACTATATTTAATGATCAGTGATTTAATTATGCAATATAGCAAGTTGAAATGAAAATTTACCGTAAATTAAGACAAAAAAATATGATAAACACCATTACTCCCTCCAAATAACGAGATAAAGCGTGTGCTTAGCTTATCTTATATTTCCCTCATACTCTCAATAATTGAAATTGACTTGACGGACTTTGAAATTGACTTGATTGATTATGACGGGGATGTAGAGCATTATGAGCTCCAAGAAACCAAGCTAAAACCTTTTGAACACATAATTTTGTTAGAAATTCATGTATCTACTACTTAAGGCTATAAATTCAAATTGACTAAGGATAAAAAGAGTTAATTGAAATATTTATACGAATGTCCAAACCTTGTTGGGAAAATGATAAGAGCTTCAGGTGCCCTTGATTCAAAAGTTTGGGAGGAATCACCGATTAGGGAGAATAGTCATGAGTTCGTTATCAAGGGTTCATTTTTTTTCGGGTCACGCGTCGGCATCGCACCGACCGTACCTGGACAATGTTGTCGTGCCTCAGCTGTCCCAGCAACACCATCTCCCTCAG
>LYUA01000478.1:170302-194908 GCA_002093875.1 Calopteryx splendens | reverse complement strand
AATCATCTCGCCCCACACCTTTCTTAGTCGAATCCTACGTCACTCCGGATCCTCCTCATCCTCTTCTCCCACCTTCCCCTCCTTTCTCCCTTCAAATGCTTCAGGAGCGAGAGTGAAATTTGGATTTTGCGTTGTTAGGGCGACCGGTCATAAAAAAGTCAGGGTGGAGGAAAATAGAAGGTGTGTTGAGCGTTATATTCCTTTTCCATTATAATGGATATTAAACTGCTCCAATGATTACATGGATGGCCATTTAATGAGAAGATATAGGCAAATCTCTACTTTCGGAATGAAAATCCAGTAACTATTACAGGCCTCGAAGGCAATAAAATTTAGACTCCTCATTCGATGTTATATTAATATAAATACTATTTAAACGGTTAATCCATTTATCGTAATTACCAATGGAAACAAATAATATAAATTAATATCAAACATATAAATGTCGCAAGTTTAGCTCAGCGCAGCAAGGTGGGAAAGGTTAATTAAAACACGTAACTTTTTGTTGCTTTTGCGAACATATTTCAATGACAATACACGATCTATAACGAACGATGCTTATTACATGAATGCGTTAAGTTAGTAGAAATGTATATAACGTAAATCGAGAATCCTAGATACATAATTTTTGGCCTTCAAACCGATCCTTTTTGGGGGCATCGCGCTGGGAGTGCAATTAAAGGAAGTGCAAAATTCCCTTGAATGAAATTTTAATTTCACTCTCGCAAACTTCAGTCTTGCACACCTTACATTGGCACGGGGCCGTATCTGCGAGGTGCACTTCTTAGGAATTTGTTGACATTTGACACGACGTAAGGGAACGACGAAAATATAAACGATTTACATACGAGATGTTAATCAAATTTGCTGGCTACCTCTCAAAAACGCCAGTTCGTGAAGGAAGGTATGATTTTAAGATTTATTATGATTGAATAATAAATTTGCGAATAATATGTCCAGGATTGTAAGTGACAAGATCTTAATTAAAAATCCAATTTTCCGACTTTTTTGGATTATTTTCTTATTTTCCAAAATGGAAATTAATTAAATCCAAAACTCTCCAAGAAAAAGTCAGAAGTTCATGCATAAGTATCAATTTTATACTTTGATAGGTAATGAAATATCGTTTTTACCCACTTCTGATTTTCTAAGTTGCATGGAGAAGGATAATTCATAAGGATATGATTCGACGGTAAAGTAATACCTTTACTGATAACAATACCGAATGGTAACAGTTACACCGATATGATAAAATTCCATTTAAGCAACAACTAATTTAATTGGCAATCCTTTCAATAGACCATTTGTTCATAACACGACATGAAGTTGCTGGTGCATAAGTGGAGAAAATTAATATGTACGCTGCAGAGAGGAGCATATAATACTTTTCGTGATGGACAAATGTCAGTGCTCATTACATTGCCAATAGTATTTACTCAAGCTAAAGCCAGCTAATTGTCACTCATTTTCAAAGGTACTGGCAGTTGAAAAGGCTCGGAAATATTTTGAGTAGACTCGAAGAAGAAGAAACACTCCTTGGGGAGCAGGAAAAGTTATTTGCAGGAGTTATCTCTTTCTCTCTCTCTCTCTCTCTTATTCCCCTCGATATCTCCTTGCCCTGTGACGCGTCGTCAAATATTCATCACTTCATCGATTATGAGCCGGACGCGAGGGACTCGACACCAAAATAAGGCACTTATTTTTCTGTCTCCTCCCTTCTTCTCGCTCTTTTATTTATTCCCCGAACTGCTACGGCGACGGAAGTATGGTGACGGTCGCAGCGTTGGAATTTTCAGCAGCGAATCTTCGTGAAAAAGAAGCTATTGACTGCTTCGTTAACCTTACTCACAAAAGAATTTAGTTGATGTTTCCGGTTCTTTTTGCGATGTAAGTGACAACTCGGTACCTCTCGGTTAAGCTTGATGGTATGTAGGAATGTGAGATAGGATAAAAAACATTTAGTTATATGGACAGATTTTAAATTTAGCTAAAAATGGGTAGGTATAAGGTGGTGGTATTATCGAAAAATTATATTTTCTAGTCCTTCCTGAATAAGCCCCTCGGCTGAGCAAATTTGAAAAGAAATGCGTCCAGCAGATTTAACCCATCCGCCTGGAAAGGCGTTCTGAAAGCCTTCTTCAATTACATGGGATTTCATTTGCTGTTGGAATTCTGTGATACTTATCCTCGTTATAAATTTTCGTTTTATGCTAACCTTATAATGTGTTAATTAATATAATCCATTAGTACGTCGTTTCGTGGAAGCGAAATATTTTCCCTTCGTGATTTTTTATTGGAAATTTTATAATGTCATATAAGGGAGGGAGGAACTAAGGAGCTAAGGATATTTAAGGATATTGTGTTTTTGGTAGTCTTTGTTATTGTTACTTGTTCAATAAACCCTATCTAAAGTTCAATTTGGCTACTTTGGATATGCAGTTAAATTTTTAAAAACTAGGATTTCCGGTAGGCTCTTATAGTTTTAGCTATTTATTTAGGAATCACCCGGAATAAAGGTAAATTAGGCTTTAAGTGCAATAATACTTTTAAGTTCTAGTCCTTGTCTCCAATTATTTGGCTCGTGACATCATTCGAGTCGGTTGAGCTATTCTAATTCCGCATTGAGGGCTCTAGTTTGATTCCCGTCACAGGCAGCTCATCCGTAGATTGTATCGATCCCTGGGTACATGTTATGGTATCTTGCCAAGAACAGGGCGCCGTCATTCAGCAGGGAGGTTGAGCGGCACAACCCGTTGTCCGACATGAACAGCGTTTAGAGTAAGCAAATGCGGGCCTCGGGGTTTTTCTTTGTCCTCCATAACCAAACTGGCATACGCTTATGATCTTCGGTGTTGTATTCTGTCCCATATAGTGAAGTACATACCGTCAAATACTGATCGAGAGATAAAGGCTTTAGTGATCTAGAGTTGAAGTATCACGGCTGATTTGGACAGGGGGCTAGAAATAATTATATGCCAGAGCAATTTATTTCCGGCAATCAAAGCATGTTTCAGCTATTGACACGCCTTTTGAGAATAAAGATGCGAAAAAGTTTTTTTAATTTAGAATTAGTGGGTTGGATTAAATTTTTGGACCTACGATGGTGACGAGGGGAAAATGAGATAGTAAAAAATAAACCACCTCCGTAGTCGTGGAAGCGGACAAAACTTGGTATGTTTTCGACGCGAGAGGGAATGCTTTCGTAAAAGCATCAATCTGTACTTGAGATCGGGGGTTTTGGAGGTGGGGATAAATGATCGTTGCCTTGCCTTTAAACAGTACAATTTTGGCCAACGGCCCATCTTTCGGTAACTGCTCTTTTCGCTCCCTCTCTCTTCTTCCGTCTTTCCCTCTTTTTCCGCTTCTCCCCATCCCCTTCTCCTCCTTCGCATTATTCTCTGGTTCCGCTTTTGCCATTTGTTCAGCCCCCTCCCCCCCCGAATTCCGACAGCCATCTTGCAACCACCCCTAGCGTTCACACCCCATCTCTTCCACCCCCTTTTCCACTCCCTTTCTTTTGTTCAATCTTCATCCCGTTCCCTTTTTTCACACCATTTTCCTCGCCTCCTGCCCCCAACTACCTACTGGCCCCACCCTTGTTCTCTGCCCTTCCCCCTTACCCTCGTGCACATTATATATTGATGGCCGACTATTGCCACCTCTTTTCTCATCCATGCATTATGAAGTAAATAGGCGATTGGAGTGTTTTCCTCGCGCTCCTTGGAAGAATTTTCCCGCACCTTTCTCATAAAATATTCCATTGTTCACTGTCGCAGTCCTTCTTTTCTTCGCTCCACGTTCCTCCCTTGTTCGTCTCTCTCCCCCTCGCGTATAAGGTGGGACGAGAAGCGCCTTCGTTCTCTCTCTGTCACTTTCTCTCGCTCCGCTAATTCGTTCTGACGGAAAGCTCATTGAAAGGCTTTAATATTCGCCCGATCGCCATTTTTTTGCTACCGTCCTCTCCCTGTTTACTCTATTCAGTCATGCCTAAAACATTCGTCCCCGTTCGTTTGGGTTTGCTCAAAATTTATGGAAATGCTCACGCTCACACAAATTTTTCTAAGATTTTTTTTCCTTCAGCCGTTAACTTGGTCTTTTTTCGGAGGGGGAGAATCCACGCTATTGGCGTGCTGTGCTAAAAGAAATGCCTTCCTTCCTTTTTCCACGATATTTTGTTTTTGTGCTCGAAGGAAAAAACTTTTTCACTCTGTTCACGGATTTGAGGTTAGATTCCGTGCTGAACCCAACCTCACGCGAACTAGAGTTTACGCACCATGTGACAGGTGATGTCCCTAAAAGGGTGCATGCATCTAAGGAAAGGCCACCAAATGCTGGTCACTTCTGATGGATTTATTTTCCTTCATGGGTGAAGTAAATCATGAGTTTATAATAGCTTGAGGCTATTATCAAATACATAAGTCTACAAAACATTTCACCGGAATCAGAGGAGAGATTATGCCAGAACTTCGTCGAAAATATATTCCCATATTATAGTTAAACATAATGGTATATTTACTTGAAATTAGACTATGTATATTTTGAAACTATACCTTAATAATATGGCTTCCATTATTAGAGTTTGTTTCACTGCAATCGATAATTCTCAGCCGAAGCTTCTTCCCTAATTCATTTGTATGTCGTTGGATGAGCTAATATTTTATGAATAAAAAGAGAAAGGTATTGTAAAAAAATAAGGATACCTAAAACCTTTAATTTTCAAAATCTTTCATTCCGAGTGTTGACAATTGTCCTACATTTTAATGTCAACTCAACTCATAAACTGCAGATACGAATCTACTGTTTTTAAATTAGTCAGTCACCAAATAACACCACGAACTCGGTTGAGTTCGTACTAATATAGTAATTTGCGCTGGTTAAGCGGTTAAATGGAATTCAGCGATGTTCAATTGAATTCTAATGGAAAATAGGATTTAAACGCAGAAAACCTAATTACCTAGTCATTCCTGAGATTTTGAAATTGAGCACCAGAATTACGCTTAACTGTGATTCGTCGTTTGAAAAAGAACAGATAAAAGGGGGCATTATTTCATTGATGCTATCACGTAAGTCTGGAAAAAATTTTACTTAACGTATTCTAGTAAATATTTCTATCCTTCGTCCATATCATAGGATTAAATTGGTAATAAGAAATGCAATAAAAACGAGTTGTTAAAAAATAAAATTACTTCACGAATTTAAGTACTAATCAGCACCGGCATTGTTGTAAGAAAATACAACTACCTTAGCACATAGCTCAGTGCTCTGAAAGGTAAAATTCTAAGCAAATTGAGTACTGAGTGCACGCTTTCAGGCAACTCCCAAATTAAGTCTCGGCAGTACCAGGTACTTCTATCTAAGGCATTCCAGAATTCCTTGAGAGTAATGACATTAAATAGAAATCCCAGGAATGCAAATATTCAGATCAAGAAAGTGGGGCTGCTCTCTCAGTCTATAAAAGCTATATCATTATTATTCTATCGTGTGAAATCACAAAGCGGGATTTTTGCTACCATGCACCACAAATTTATAAGTAAATGACCATGGACAACGGAGATAACAATTCAGGTCGCAATTTGGACTGCGTTTAGTGAAGAGATTTTAGGAGCGTTATAATTTTTTCTAATTCAAAGTGTCTTGTGCAGTGAAACGTTGTTTGGAAAAGCATACATTGGCGGAGTATAATCCGTGAAAACGACCTACTTTCCTTCACCTTTTTGCTCATCTGCTATCATCCTTCTCAATACTTCCATTGCCTCTCGTTATGCGACCGCTTTACGGCTGATTTTACGTGGGCTTCAACTTCACATCTGAAGCAATCAGGTTGACACCCACATTGCTCCAGCAATTAGGTCAAGCATTCGCTTGACACATCTCCCGCTGAAAATTTAGATGACGCATTAATACTTGTAAAAGGATGTTATCTTCTAGTCTAATTGTATTCACCATTTCAGGTGGTTTACTAAGTGGGTGTCATCAAAGGCTGGATTACGTTAATACTCTACTTCGAAGCCCGTTACAATCATATGATTGGGATCGTAACTTGAGCCTGTGCCCGAGAAATAATTATTAGCTTAGTTTATGTCGAAGATATAAGCTAATCTCTGTTCTGTGATGAGACTGACATGAAGCCATGAGTGATAGTTCTATTTTTATGGCTTGATCCGTCGTGTTAAGAGAGGCTCTAAAATTCATTAGCTCTTAAAAATTCTCGTTTCCTCTTCTGCCATTAGCGCATCATAATTTCTTTAGGTAGTGAGGGGAAATTTTAAGAGTCACTCAAGAGGTTATGATGTTTTAATCTGAATTCAGGGAAATGTAGGTCATTTAGTTTTATTGAGAATCAATAGAATTTTATTATAATAATCCTCAAAATTTTCAACTACGTTGAAACTAGTAAATCCTCGGGTAAAGACTTTATGGTTAAATGAAGATATCATTATTATCCAATCTATGGATGCGTTAGGAGACGTATGGGTAGTAATACTTACAATTCATGAGCCAGATACGTTTGTTCCAATATTTAGGACTAGCCACAGTTCAGAGCGGAGAACTGCAGCTTTTCCAATCGCGACTTACGATCGAAGACTCTTTGGATGGGGCAATCGAACGAGATGCACGAACGACGTTTCTTATTTTCCCTTTGAGCTCCTCTTTCCCACTTACTTAAGTTGCTATTCCGTCGTTATACTGACTTGGCCCTTTCAGACGCCACCTCTTCAAAGGAGGCGTCACGAGAATTCCTCCCTACCTGCTTTCACCCGTTCGGAATGTCCGCTTCTCCTTCATCCTTTTCCATTTTCTTTCCCTTCTCCTCGTCCAGTGCAAAGTAGCTCACGAACGTGTGTTGGGTTTCACGTATGCACTTAGTGACAGACAAAATGGCTAGGGACGTGCGTGGATGCCGTAACACCTCGTAAACGAATGGGATGGATGGGGGGTCCATTTTGGGTTTGGCTGATGGAATAAGGTTTCGCAGATGGTGTTTCGAAACTCTGTATTGGTCTGAGCGGAAGCGGAAGGAATCATAATGCTCTTTTGGAAGTTGTGAAGAAAGAAATCGAAAGTTCAGAGAATCCACCGGATGTCGTTCTTCCTTCCAACTCTTTGATATGGGCTCACCATATAGAAAGATAACCTCGAAGGCTTTTACGTAAGTCGCATCTAATGGTTCGCGATTGCTTGAGAATTCAATTCTTTTAAAACCCAGATGCTTTTAATAATGCTTTTGAAAAATAAGCGTAACATTTTTTCAGAGTTTCTAGGTAAAGGTTTCAGTATTATTTTTCGCAACGATGTGATACAACGATTAATAATACTAATGAACATTCTGTTTCATCGGCCAGATTAAGGCTGACGAAAACTGTAGCTCTCTGTGAAATGCTACCTAGAGGTAGCCAGAACACAATCAGTTGGCGCATTCAAACGAATACCAATTGCCTTTATACTTGTTGGAACTTGCTGGAAATATTGGCCATTTTCTCTTAGCATTAAAAATAAATTTGTCGTTCAATTTAGTCTTACTACATTTAATATTTACCTCAGGAACTCATAACATGTAACTAATTACCTTTGACTGTAAATATGAAGAATATAGTTTCAATTATTGTCGGATGTCAAAGTCTAAATCAATTAGATAGGTATTTTAAATCATGTTGCAATTCATTATATTTTCAAGGTATTATTCCTAATTAACCCAAGCATTTACGAATGCATAATCTTAAGAATTTCCGGGAAATAATTTTTCATTCTTAAACAAAGCCAAACTGCTAAACTTTCATTCATACAAATTGGTGATATAGTTCGATGTAAAATAATGGAGTTTATTGGGTTGGAACGACGTACGGTCATCGGAAAAACGATAATGATCGTGTTGGGAAAACTTCTGAAATGGCCTGGGAATTTATATTAATATGAAAGAAGGTCTCCCACTCCCCGAGCCCGGTCAACTTCCTCCCGATAGGGCCCTCGATCACATTTCATCAGGGCATGGATGCACCGGATGAGGAAGCATGCTCTCCGATTTTGTCCCGGGATGATAGGGGCTGCGGATGCACTCATCAACACTGTCTAATTTATGAATGTGCTGGCCCTAACCCTACTGGGCCAACGTGTTAGAGAGACGAACGACGCCATGCAAGAGGGGCAGGTCGCGGTGACATGGCATTTCCCTTCTCGTGAACACGGGAGTTGCTGGTCATTCAATCACCTAACTAATCAATAGATCGCTCCATTTTTTTATTTTGCCTTTACGTTCACTTCCTGTTCAACGAAATGGGTTGAACGTACAGAAGAATATCGTGTAATGCTATCAAAATAGAAAATATTAAAAAATTATATCCCAAGCCAATCAAAGAGGTTCATATGAGTAGGAAACCCCACCTGCCTCACATAGTTGAGGAGTATTTTAGTTCAAAAAATATACCTGTTCACCTGAAGTTCACCTGAAGATGAAATATTTGTCGAAACCCGGGTTTTGCTAAATAAAGTTTGTGGAAAATAATGTTGTTTTGTCTTTCAATGATGAATCGTTTCCACGAAGTAGCGGCCGATACCATCAGCTACTTAAAAAAATAGTTGGAAAAAACTCTCCAGAGTAGGGAATGAAATGCAGCATTTGACATTCTATACCAATTTTCCGAGGAATTGTTAATTTTTGCAGAAAATTAAATCCACTTTGACTAAAAATCAAACTTTAGGATGTTAGCTTAAGAAGAGAGGAATCTACCGTGCCTCTATTTGCGTAAAAACTGTACCTAAGCACCATTCAATTTCATTTCAGTAGAATTGGATAAACAAATTAAAATATCTGATTATTAAAAGAGGTATTTCTCTCTAAATAGTTGGCCCTGCAAAGTTGCAACTAATGAATATATGACCGAGTCCCGTGACCGAGAATTAGGGTGAGATATTATTTGTGGTACACATGGCGTACTTATTGTTGGGTTGGAAGATAAGATATTTCAAATTTCGCTCCTAAGAGTTCTTATGAGAATGATAAATATATCGTTGTAATATGACTCAATATTATAAGTGGAATCTATCTACCAGCGAGCTAAGAGTTTTGACATAAGTACTTATGCAGTTGAGAAACTATGATTTCCTTAAAAATTATCACTATTTTGGTCACGAGCACGTAGTTTCTATTAAAATCAGATTTTACCTCTTCATTGATTGATTTCAATTACTGGGATTAGTGATACTTATTCCAGATACTGTGCACATATTTCCACTTAATATTGCACTTGAAATTTATATTACCTGTCTTGCATACATTAAATTGTTACTTTCAAGATGATTGATTAAGATATAAGTACTAACCTTATAGATGCTTATTAATATAATCATTAAACTTTGTTCCCCTCACATGACGTAGTGATTTAATATTAAAATTACCTTGTTGTTAGTACTTATTTTCTACCTGTATTGATGTCCATCCTTAACTCTTGTTAGGGATACGAAACCTTACACTTTTAAAGAATCGATGAGGGTTCAGCGAGAAGAGGATTTTAATTAGTCAAAGAAAATAATCACGCGAAAATCCAACAGCTAAGCGGTTATGTTTTTATAGGGATACATGATTTCTCCGCTTCCGTAAAAAATTCCCCACTCCCTTATTTTCCACAACCGTTTGGCCATCTTGATAAGGGGTACAATACTTGACATATGTCTGCTTTAAACTATTATTTCTCAAATACCAAGAATTTTTGCAGGAAAAAATAAAGTGAGTATAATTAAAAAGATCAAAATATTATTTTGCTGAAATATAATATTACCATTTTTATTTTTTTCTAGTTCGTCTAGCGGTGTCTAATCGTGAGTCAAATGAAATATTATGTATTCCATCAGCTGGGTAGGCTTGCAACGTAGGATTTTTCTTGACGCCAAGAAAGAGCGCCTTTCAAATAGTTTTTCCAGACTCCTTTGATCTCCCTCCCTTTTGATTCTTTGCGATCGTTGTGTTGGTGTATTCAAACGAATAATCCATCTTCCGTGCCTCACTTAATTTCCTCGTTTTGTGCAAGTTTTGAATTTTGTTCTACGGCGACCTCTTGCAATAACCTCAGCCAACGAAGTCTTCGGAAAAATGTATATAGCTCTTACACGCCATGTCCTACGTGTTAAGGTTGTTTTTGGGGCGCAGGGAACTTTTTCAGCGAAAGGAACTTGTTTAAAGACGATTCTCATGTTTTGTGCCATGTACTGGACCAATGCGCCGTCTTAAAACACGAAAAAAGCCTCGACTGAGGGCATTTACCTATTCCCCAGTGAAGCGAACGAAAGAGCCGGAAGGCAATTGTGTGTTAGGGTGGCAGTAGCGTCGCGAGGTGATCTCTCTCTCTCTCTCCCTCCCTCCCGCCTTTGATCTCCAGCGGTGCCTCTTTCCTCCCCCATCCCTCCCTCCCTACATTTCGTCCCTCCCCTCCAGCGAGTGCGAACAATCCCGAAAAGACGAAGCGAGAAGCGCCGTCGCAGACGGGGGCAATTGAGGCGAAAGCGAAGAGGCCACGATTTTTGGAGCGAGAACGGAGAAGGGGATGAGGGGATGGGAGGTGGCGTGCGGAACCAGTGGGGAGACCCCGTGTCAATTGGGTTCGAACGCGTGAAACTGAATCGATCGCCGGGAAATCACGCGAAACTTGTAGGAAAGAGGAAGGAGAGGATTACGCTCGCAGGTGGATCAGATTCGTGGGGTGATTGGTCTCCTGAGCCTAGACGTCGATTCTTGGAGGAGGCAGGAATCAAAAATGGTGGCCAGCTCTGGAGGCTCACACGACACCCGATTAGAGCCGCTGGTTTTTCGGGTTCTGTGCATCATACATTGGATGGCTCACTTTAAGGTTGTTCCCTGTAGCCATTCGCTAGTGGGCTGATGCTGATCGCGGGTTGCTCTCCAGCCTCTCCCTCTGAAACAGTTTACCTGTGCTTTATCACCTACCTCCTGTCCTTCCTACCGCTCCATCGTCTCGCTCACCTAGCCTCTTCATTCTATAGCTTACTTCTATACCTCTTGGAGTCAAAGTCTAAAATGGTATTAGGTTAAATCAAGGATCTAAGTTGGATTTTGACGATCTTCTTCGAAATTTCAGGCACCACTGAGGTATTTCGTACATGGCAATGAAGTAAGCTACAGTTCACCTTCAAAAAAAAGTACGTTAAATTTTGTATTTAGAATAAACTTTTATTAGCCCCAGGTTTGTGATCCTCTTCTTTTCTTCTCCGAGTTTGATTGCTTTATCCTACCATTTTGATCGCCTATTCTCCTAGTCGTATCCTGACCAAAGCACTAAGCCATGCGGGACTTGAAGTGTCCTTTAACTAATTTTTAAGAGTTAACTTGAATAATATTGGCCTTACTTCATTCCTCAGTAAAATTGTTGAGGTTTCTCATTATGAAATGTCGATATTTAGTTGTAAATCTAGCGATTAAAGTTATATTGTGTAAATCATCATTCATAAAAGATTTTGGTATTTTATAATGTTTAATTTCAAACGTAAGATTTGGTCCGACAAAGTAATACCAACATTTCCTGTCATCTGAGCAAAAACTATGAGACTTGAATGAAGCCAGGTAATTAAAATTGTTTGCGTTATTTTGAGGTAGTTGATGTTTAATGGCTACACTTATGAAGTAATTCCTGAAAATATAAAATGTATTTTACTGTGCATTAATTATTCTTGTAAATGCATTTCAAGAATTATGAAATTATGAATAAACGCTGAAAACATGAATGAATTTTAATTCTATTCTCTTACAAATGATAAAGAAGAATTTACTGATAAATTTATATCCTGGAAACAAGCCATTTTTAAGAATTTAATTAATTTTCTCTACGGTTAAAAATGATTTCTTCGGTTCAACTAGGTGCCCAGTATAATTTTATCGTGAAATTTTAGAAATTAGCTCCAAAAATCAATTATGTGCATACCAATTAGGATAGATGAAAACCTTAGTCACACAGTTTACGTTGATTTTGGGGTTACCTTCCTAGTAGCAATTATTTTTTGTCATAAGCAAATGATAGTCTCTCATTATATTAATCTATCGTTCTCCTATTATGTACCCACTTTTGGTTTACATTTCCGCTGAGTGTCGCGTGTGGTACCAACATTCTAATAGAGACCGGTGCATCGAAACGGGAATGAGAAAATCTTTTAAAACCAAATGAATTTCTGTCGCCTAGCGACCGCTCCGACCTGCTCGATAATTTTATCACAGTTTCATTCAGTTTCAGTGGGTGTATTATCTAAACCTTCGTAATTTTATGTGAGTGCATGTTATTTACCGAAGAAAAAAACATAATTGGCAGTTCGATTTCCGCATCTCCCTTTGGCTCTTTCTTGAAGCTCCCGCATTTTTTAAAATTCACAGTACCATCACAGTTACGCGGAGCATTTCCACTTTCCCTATTTACATACGAGTGGAATTCAAACGGCTACTCTACGGCCACTGTGTTTCGTGGAAAACGCGAATCTGTAAAGAGCAATTCTGGGAAGTCAAAAAACCATAAACCAAAGCTACGCGTATCCCAAGCACACACACACACAGACTAGAAGCCCCTAGGCCGACTGCTTCAGAGTCAGAGGGGGGAGGAGGAAAAGCGCCAAGCGTTCCTGGCCGAACGAGTGGCCAAATTCTCGCCGCTCCGTTTGATTACCGATCCGTTTCCCTTTAACCTTTTAAAGGCGCCACTTTAATGCGTTTCGTTTTCGTACGCATTCCTTCCTCGCTGTGAGGGCCAACAATACGTCCCCGCTTATCGTGAATTTCCACTCTCTCCCTCCTCTTCCTTTCTCCCCGCCCCAAAACTCTACCAACCTTCCTCGGCCCTCCCCCCGTGCCCCCATCCTCCCAGAACAGCGGTGGTGTGCTCCTAGGACGGCAAGCTGGTCGAAGCATTCCGCGGTCGCGTAGTGGAAAGAACCAACCTCCCCGCCCCCGGAACCCCCACCCCCATATCCGATTGCACATTCCCTCCACCTCCCATTTCCCCTACCCCATCCCCTTATGTCCGTTTTGACTCTCTTTCTCTCCTCTATTCCCATCTGTCCACTCTTCCTGGGTTTTACTCTTCCCAGCCCGTTCCTTCTCCTCCTTTCACCTCTAATTTTCCACGTTTTAGCCTCCTTCCTCTCCACGATGGATTAGCGGGAAGATAATATGCCAAGACTTGAATTTCATTGCAACGTGCCGACGCTATGGATTTCCTGGCCTCCTCCGTTGATATAACTGACCCTCGACGTACGTATTATTTGAAAAAAAAGTCTTGAAAAACTTGGCTCACGAAACTCCGCAGCCAAATAGTGAAGTTAAAATATATGTTGGCATACGAGATTCAAGGCGAGAGAGGGAAAGGGAGATATGAGGTATGTGTTTGAGAAGTTCGAGGGGCTGACGGGAATCTTGAAATAGTCGTAGAAATGAAGGCTGGGGCCGAATTGAGACCGTGCCTTTACCCAAAAGAAATTCTCAAAATTGAGACACAAATACGGAAAAGGTTTTTCCATGCTGATGCCAGTGCAAGCTCCTCAGCGCAAATCCTCTAGAAGGTCAAACATCTTCAATAATTTTTTATTTAATGTCTAATTGTTAAATGGCAGAAGGGAAGTACAAGCATGGCCAGAGGTGTGGTTAATCAGGTTTATCAAGTTTTAATCACCATGGCGTCAATTTATATTGTACCGTCAATTTTATTCAACTCACAGAATGTGAAAAAGAAGTAATTGAAGACGTAAGTAAAATGTATGTTAATGTATCCAAAAATATACCAGAATATTTTGGAGTCTATGGGACGGAGAGTGCGAAGCATAACGACATTTTTTAAAGCTACCAGAGAGCATTCTCGTTATGAAAAGCGCTATGAAACATTTTTCTGAATTACACTTTTTATGTGCTCACTGATCTGCATTCATAATTAGGGAAGAGGTAGAAATTTAAGACACTTTTATTAGTTTCACATAAATAACAGTGTATATATTCATAACTAATTTAGAAAAATCCCAGCTACGGATAAGAGTAAATGGTAAAGTTTCTTGCTAAACTCACGGGGAGTGAATTTATACTAATGAATACGTTTTAACAAATCCGTCGCAGTAGCAATGCCCCTAGAGGCATAAAATAATATGATGATCTCCGTCTGATTAGATATCAGTGATAAACAACCCAATGGAAATGTATTTTGTTAATAAAACCGAAATCTATTTTTCCTATTATACGAAATGAATTAATTCCCTAAATTCCTGGTATATTATGTTTGTTAAAATGGCATAATTATGATAATGAAAAAAAAACCTTCAATTTTCGCGATTGCGTAGGTATTTATAATGCCAATGCCAATCAATTTTTTCTTTTAGTAACCTTTAATGCTTTATTGAATAATAAATACCGCAATAATCCATTGATATTAATCCCAACAATATTCTGCAATTGGAATTTGTATTTTCGGATTTCAGTAAAAAGGTGGTAACTCGAAACTTCAAATCCATAGTTAAGACAGTTATTTATTTTCTTTGAGTTAAGGCATGAGCATCCTTAGATCCGGCGTATTGAGGATCATAACGATGCAGACTTAGTGTTTATTCAAGATAAATAGCCAAAGCCATTGGTGAACCATTTCAAATGTGACTATGCCTGAGGATTTAGCCCGAGTCGTAACCAGATATGTCATGAGGATGGAAAGCAGTTTCTCGCATTTGGATCTCTCCTTCAAGAACTTCGCTCATGGATGATGTGAGGTCTCAATTTGTTCCCTGTAGCCTAAAATTCTGCGACCTGCTTGCTATCCCTATTCCACTCAAAACTTCCAAAACATATTCCCAGAACTATCTTTCCCTCCCTCACCTTGAACCATGCAGTGCTAACATAAATTTTAACTTTATTGTTGGGTGACTGGGTGACTCAACTTGCCACCCGACTTTTATTAATGACTGTACATCTGTGGAAACGCATAGGTATGCGAGGCTACTAATGTGCTCGTAAGCTTAAACTTCACATTGGCTGAATTTAATTTTCTCTAAGAAAGAGCGTGATGCATATGCTGATTTTACTTGAATAACAATCCGAGATAATTTATGTCAAGAAGTAAGGACTTATAAATAAAATAAAAAACTGCATAAAATATCAATTGGCAATTAATTTTCATTGAACTCTTGTTAGACATGAGGCCAGTACTGTTAAAACTTACATTTTTATGTTACGCGAAAAGCCACTTCTTCTCGTGGCAAGCTAGGCAGGAATTCCTTGTCTTCACAGAGCATATTAGGATTAAAATGACTTTTAATGGTATTAAAATACAATGAGAGAGAGAAGTGAAAATAATGAATATTTCTTGGATTAAAAATACTTTTCCGATATCATCTGTTTTTCCCACGCCGATCTATTTTTCAGATAAGTAATTAAATAGTTGATAGTGTATAATAAACCGCTAATATTTTTACTCAAGATTTAGGATTATAAAAAGTAAATTTTCATTTATATGTTTTGTCCGCAAACACGAAAACGTCCTCTGGTCACATATTATTTGTTGTCTAGCAATTATATTGCTCCGGATAAAGTGGGAATTGTAAAATTTCAATTGGATTATTCATGATGCTCTGCGGTCTAAAATGCTTAACCCTCAAAAGATAATATTGCTTCAATAATCTGATGAAAGGAACTGAAACACAATGACAATTTTTAAATAAAAAGTAAACGCACTATTCCACGGAAGAATTTTTAATGCAGGTATAAAGCGTTTCACTGTTTTTACGGCATTGTCAGGAACAAAGATAGAAGCATTCGGATTTGTATATGCACAAAATGTGAGAGGGAGAGGACAATACAAAGTTAGAACACAATTTTTCAAAATGAACAAGTACGAAGTAAGGTTTTTGGATGAAGTTCTGAGAGATGTGGGGATTCGGGGAACGGGGAGATGGGGGAGGAAGAGAGAAAGGAGGGGAACAACAATGTAACTCAGAAGGGTGGTAGGAGCTCCTGTACGAACTATGTTGCGTCGCGGTATTGCAAATATTGGGAGAAAAGTGAACGGGACATGATGGGAAAGGGGATGGTAGTCGTAGACAGGGACAGCTGAGCCACAGGAAGTGATGAGGAAACACTTGCTCGTTGCAAAGATTAACATTTTAATTAGCGGATGAACTTACAATTTCAGTTTGCTCGAGAGCGTCCATCTTGAGACTTTTTGGAAGCACGTTTAAGTTATTTGATATTGCAATATTACTTTTGCCATTAAAAAAATTAAAATTGTAAATTTCCGCGAGATGAAGCCGGAATCGGTAAATTATAAAACGCCATGTACTATTTCTCAGAAAAATTCAACAGTTCAACGAATTAAAAATTAGCATGTGTTGCGTCAGTCATGGTGATTGTTATCAAAAAGCATGGATTTAAGATCTTACTCCTTGGCCACTCTTGGATCACTCCTTTTCTGGTCCAAATTACGCATCACAGTATTTTGTTCTTCTGATCTCCCCTACCAGCCTTCGTTTTATTACAGGTTCGATTACACTTAACCAGACACCTCCAGCTGTGTGATTTTTTCTTCCTGGGAAACCACAGGCGGCACAGGGAAAGAAACTGTCCCGCCACCCTTATGTGTGAATTTATTGAATTAATATTGTGTAAGCTCTACCCTCACTTATCAATCCGACCTTCGGGTGGATTACTGTTGTTTTTGGTATAATAATAATCAATTATATTATAATGAATCTGGATAATTAATGAGTGCTTACTCCCAATGGAACCTTCGTTTTCTTTTGAAATAGTACATGCTACCAAGAAAATCAAATCTTGGAAAACATTGGTGAGAATATTAAACAGTGTATGGTAAGGGAAAAAGAAAAGAAAATGTCACTCTAATAAAAAGAACTCACCAGCTCAGAATAATATTGTGCATATTACGATCATAATTTGAATTCCACCTGTACCAGAACAATTTGGTACCATTTGAATAGCATTTTCATGCCACATCAATCTCTTTGTATCCACAATCTGTCCATCTTTTATTCTTTTCTCCCGCTTTCCAATCCCACTATTTGCATCTCTCTCCTCTTTCATTATCTCATCGCGTCGTTCTCTTCGTGGCTCGGTTAAACTTCCTCCACTTCCTGTCCTCGCCTCTCCTCTTTTTTCGCCTTCCACCCACAGCCTTTATTCCCTATCCACCTCCCTCCCAACCAACCACCATTCTCCGCCTACCCCACCCCCAATCCCCCAGTCTCTGGAGGAGATATGCTGCCTCCGCCACTTCCGGCAGCCACGTCAAGGAGACGGGTTCGCGCAACCTTTCCGTTTGCACCCTCCGCCCTATTCCGCGCATTCATGGAAGACGGGGTATTGAGTGAGGGTATTCCAGGAGCGGGATATTTTTTCCACCGTAAGAGGAGGCGGCGTGGTGAGGAGAGGGCATGGTTGAATAATAAAAAAGTCTTCGTCTAAGTGGGGACGCTTATTTCTAAAATATTATTCCCCCCGTTTTCATTACTGCTTAACATATTATCCTTATCCTCTTTCTAAAGGAGGTTAGAAACATCTTTTGTTTTTCAGGCTAGAGGGATAAAGTTCCTTTCTCGCGGAGAAACAAGGAAAGTTTTCATAGCTTGTGAAATTTTAGATCATATTTCCAAGCGATTTTGATATTATTAGAAGCCTATATCTTTCACTGAAATGATTTATGGCTACTTAGTATCCTATCCCATTTTTTTAAATGCCTGCCTTGATTTCATATCATTCCATTTTCATTTTATATTATCTAGCAATTTTATGGAGTCCTCATGTGCATTGGCTTGCTGTGGAATGACCAAATACTATGATGAGGACGTTTGATTCTGGAAAAAGCCTTCCGTGTTCTAATCTTTGTTTTTGCTCAGAATACGAAGAGTTGGGAAAGTTTGAACGTTCGCAACGTGATAATCCCCTGGATTCGTTCCACATCCGTTATTTTCTTCCATGAACGCCCATTCTGTTCTTGAGGAAGTACACTACAACGCATTTCTGCTGTGAATGTTAGGAATTTCCGAGAAACTTCTTAGGTTTCCTTTTATATCGCAACTGCTGAAGGTGATCGATCTTTTCCGTTTTCTTACGGTTTTCAAAATTCGCAAAAATCTGTCACTTCAGATCCGGTAACCAAGATAAAAAAAATAACTAGGAATGAATAACGTGGTATTCGTGAAATGATATTTATGTAATCAGTATCAAAAGGTAGAGACTCTAGGAATTGGGGAAAAATAGCTATCTCCACGCCTACCTTCAAAATTGGCATTAAATATCCATGTAACAACAGATCCGTGTTTTGATCTAAATATATTGCACAATCTTAGAAAATACTTCCGGCCTTTCTATTAGTGTATCTCTAAATCATAAATTTCATTATTAATAACCAGCGCTGATGTAGAGGAATCCACTCGTGAGAGAGTCTTGACTCAAGCTTAACTCACGGCAACTACTAAGAGCAATGTTATCATTTTATAGACTGATGTAATATTTTTTTTAAGAGCATTAGACGAAGGTCGCCTCAGTAAATGTTTTTACAAATAGCAGTAAAATTATGTAATAAATTGAAAAATATATTTTCTTCATGACGAGAACTGAGAATAGTCCTCGATGGCATTATTTTTTATACCGTTTCAGAGATTTCAGGTGTCCCTGAAGGAGATGTATGGAGGCCATATATTTAATGTTATGAATCTTGACACGTGACTTGACAGTTAACTCACAGTTAACTGTCACTCTCACAGTTAACAGGAAAAAATAGTTGTTTGCGGAAGACGCAGTGTTTTGCAGAGTAACATCTTTAGAAGATGATCATGTTTCGCTATCGAAGGGTTTGAAAATAACTTGAAACAGTGTGAGAAATTTCTACAAGAGTTTAATTGTGACAAGTAGATACATGCATGGAGATATATTTTCTTACAATTGAAAGAAGTTATATACGCATATTCGGTCATTAACTATATCCTATTAACATTACCCATTTCGCTCATTAACTATATGGGACTGAAGTATAAGTTTTAATACGATCCTCAATTGGTGAAACTCGTTTGTCGGCAAGGAAATAAAAAAATGGGTTTTATTCAATCTATTATTGGTAGAAGTGTTTCAAAGGTTTAGCAATGCTGTCTACTTGCTCTTGTCAAGCCACGTTAAAACTACACTACCAGTATATGAGTTCCGGCTCAAATAATTTTCATTCTTGAAAAAGAGAAAGGTTACCGAAGGCATATTTAGAAAATAAATAATGAATTGGAAAGTGTCTTCAATGTTACTAGCAGGTCTGGATTGAGGTTAGATATTTAGCTAGATTGCAATTATTGAAAATGATTCAGAGAATCTAGGCTCACTCCTAATATTCAATACAGCTATGAGTAGTATGTAGTGAAATGTATACTTCATAATAGAGCCAAGGGTATAAAATTATTACATTGATTCCCCATGTCTTCTGCGATCAATATTGCGTTAGCATCAACTTAAAATCCCCCACTCCAAATCCAATCTCTTAAGAACCCTCTCCCATTCCCTTCCCCCATTGCTGCTTACACCCCTTATCAGACACTATTGTGTGACTTGTGAGAATTAGATATAGGTGCGGATCACATTTTTGAAACCTACAGACAAGTTATAAAATAATTTTCGTAAAAATATAATGGTTCATAAATCAGCCAGCGAATTACGGGGAAATGATAAACCATGAAGCTAGTCACGTAACCTACATCAACTGCACTTCTTCGGGGAAGGTTTCAAAGTGCTTACTCGTGCACTTGTCTGCATTGATAGTAGAGCACTTTAGGCATCATCGGTTATGACGTTTTCCCTTAGAGTCTCTGTACTAAATATCCCTGGTCTTTTTTTCTTCTGGAACCTAAGTATGTACCGGGATAATTTCAATAAGCGGCGCGTGACTTTCTTCTCACAACTAAAACTGTGAAGCATGATTGCGCACGTGGAGCGCAATTAATTGGATATTAAGTGGCAAAGCCTCCGAGTAACGCTATTTGCTCGTGAGTTTTATTACAAAGTCCACCTTGTAGAGGTTAATAGTATCTTGGCGGCTGTTGATCTCGTGCGCGCAAGAATAAACGTTTTCTGAACAGCATGCCCTCTTAAAAAATGAGCTTAGTATTTTAGAGCATTATTATTTCAAATTTTGGCCCACACATTTAAATAATCCTCTGAAGCCTCTTAGTTTCCTAATATTATCCTTAAAAAATAATGCCTCGAAATACCTAAAATTAATTTTTTTAATTAAAAAAACACAGACTGGCCATTTGTTCATTCCACTTAATATGGTTATGCATTATGCATCATGTGCACTCCTCTCAGGAAAATCTACTTATAATGATTTCCATCTACATATTTCTATGCTTTTTATTTTATCAATTATGATCCAGGCAAGTGCGGCCTCACTTTGCGGGACTATTACGTTGAGACATATAAGTAGGTTCTTCAAAAATTAATTATTGATGCTTTTCATTCAAATCGAAATATAAAGGGCAGCAATTTACTAAATATGCAAGCCATCTGGTAGCATGGAGTCCATTAAAAATCTCTGAGTTGTGAATATTTTAGTTGTAATTAGTTCAGTTTTTTAACAGAAGAAGAGGAGAGCCTATTCAGTTGAAAAACGCCTAACTCATTAACTAATTTTGACATAATTTGGATATTTTTTCAGATTCAATATACGGTCTGTTATTAAAATAAAGGCTTATTACTTCATCTTTTTTCTAAGCTAGTTTAGATGATATTCTTCATTGATTCAAACCGTATTTTTGCTCAATGTGTCAAGGTGAAATGGGTGAAATTCAAGAAAAAGTTGATACGCAGTATCAGTGGGTAGTGATATTACTTTTCTTAGTCTTATATTCTTAGCACATTGTATCGAATACAAAGTGATTTAACAGGCAAGATATCATGACGTCGTTTGACATTTAATAAACTTTTAATAAGTCAAGCATAAACTTGGAAATGCAATAAAAATTCAAAAATTGTGAACATGTTCTATTTTCCGTGAATGTTAGCTGACTTTCCAATTTTCCCCTAATATTATTATTATTAATCTCATTCCGTTTGGAACATTCTAGCTACATAAATATCTGATGTCTCATATAGCAATATGTTGTTTATGGTAAATTTCAAGCACCCATTATTCGTGAAAATAGTTTCCCCGTATGTCAATAGCGGGATTAATATGTACGAAAATATTGAAGTGTATAATTCACACAGTTTTCTGCAACCAACAGGGCACTTAATTGCCATCTTTAACAGTACTAGAATCTATTATTCAACTTCCACTTTTAGTCAATTTTGTAGGGTAGTCTGGTGGTTAGAGCGTTCGTCTACTGATCGGAAGGCTCGGGTTCTAATTCGGGTGGCTCTACACACTCAGCTTTAACGAAACTTCAGGTTGATTACCGCGGCTTAAGCGTTTTTACGTAGGAAAGTGTTTTCATTGGAGTTGGCCAAGGAAAATAAAATATTTGCTGTCGTTCAACCGGACGTTTCTATTTAGAAATTAAGTTAAGTGGTTAGCATAATTGGTCTAGCTGAGAATGAAGCTATCACCTCGTCTAGTCACCGCACAGGATGTTTTTAGGCGCTCAAAATGAAGTAAGATGAGCACCTTGAGAGGAAAATATCAGTAATAGGGAGGGAAACGCGTGTCTTACCTTTTCGCTGAACTAGCGTCAAGATGTCGAGAAGCATCTAGAATTCCTGTTCGCTTGTCATGTTCCTCGTCTGCCATCCGTCAGTCGTTCACGTGTTCAATCAACTCATCGTTCTTACCGTGTCCGCTCATAGTCAAACTACCCTGATATCCTTCCTCTCCAGAACTATTCCCCTCCTGTATCTTCCTAAAAGGGGCCTCACACTCGGTTTCCCACCGCATCTCTCGAATTTTGCCTCTGGAAAAGGAGACAGGTCGTTCCTACGGGCCTATGTCCTCCCTTTGATGAATGCTTTTATTCCGAAGTTGCCCAAAAAAATATCCCGCCAAAGGGAACTTAAAAAGAAATAGATATACAAGAAGAAGAGCATCCTTTTGCAGGAGGAACGACTCCCGAGCGCCGGACACGTTTGTTGCTCTATAATTCGTTTGACACCCGAGTTGACCTTTTGATAGTAGGTAGGTAAGTAATCCTCGTTTGTTTAGGACTTCCGTGAAGTTGAAATTCGATTTCGGTCTTTTGATCAAGCTTTAGGAAATAAGCGAAGATGATTTATATGGGAAAAACTAAATTTTATTAGCTCAAATATCCATTTCAAAGGACTATATTATAGCATAACATAGCCTTAAAAAATATTCAATGTTTTGGAACTTTAACTGTGCAGTGTATGTTTTGTGGTGTCTTCTCGATTTTCCATCGACATTTTGAAGCACAAAGTTTAACCAATTTTGAAAATATTATCAACCTGTAATTTATGTTGATATGTACCCGTGCATCTTTATAAGACCTTTTCAGATTATAGGTCCTAAATATATTTTATAACCTGATAGAAATTCAATGGATTTGAACGAACGATAAATCATCTGATTGTTATGCCTTGAAAAGGGGCGTCAACTTCAATATATTATAATATGATACATATTTATTTGGGGAGAAACCGGAATTCGTGGCATGTAAATTTTAGTCGTTGGTAGATAGAATCCTATAAGTTATGATAGTAGCACGAAATATGTTAATAGTTTATATAATTTCTCGGATTTCGCAAAAATATGTTTTCTATTGCAAATTCCTCCTGATATATTCTCAAACCCACTTAATGTTACAGCAGTTAAAGTTATTTTCTAAAAAATATGATTACTAGGCTGAGTGCTAAATTTGTTTTCAATTAATCACATTATAAAATTGCAATTAATCTTAAACTTTTAATTACCACAGAAACTTTAGTTTTACATACCTTGTCTTCTCAATTTTAAATAACATTTATCCAGTGGTAGAATTCACTCTTTTTGTTTTCTTAAAGTGGATGCATGGAAATTACCAGGAGCATAAAGTTATAGCAAATGCACAACTCAATCTTTTCAAGTGTGCAATATTGAACCAAAAAACTGTAGTGAAATCTTCCTACAGCATTTTATATATTGATCCTATGTAATTTATATTTCACAGGTATAATATTTGATTGTGGCGCGGTGAAAATACAAATGATATATGAGGATATTATGATTTGGTTTTGAATATATTCTTTTGAGCATATAATTATTGTTAAATATGATGAATATAGGTACTGCTACCCAATCCCCGATAAAAAATATTTTTTTATTTGCGAAGGTGCATCTTTCTTATTCAATAGGTCTTAATCAATTACAGTAATCAACCCGAAGGTCGGTTTGGTACGTGAGAGTAGAGGTCACCCAGTACTAAGCCCAACGGCGTGTGAAATTAACACATTAGGATACGGTGGCCAGTTCATTTCCCTGTACCACCTTTGATTTCCTTGTATCCGAAAAACGGTATAAAGCTTGGGTGAAGTTGAGAGTGCCAAGAGGCGTCATCCGGAATCGAACCCGGGCCCTCCGGCCAGTAACCCAGCGCTCTAACCACTGGACGAAAGAATTTGGCCTTATAAAGCTACTAATTTTTTTCATGTACTATACATCTACAAAGTAGTTTTCCCCACTATGTGATAATGAAGTAAACTTAGCTGCTTGAACAATAACCCGCGGAAATTAAGTTTTTATCGAGAATTAAATAAGTTACTTAAAATGAAAAATCAATAAACATATAACAGATATTATTTTCATTCAAGTAATTTTAAGTGCAATTTCTTTAACAATTTTTTAAAATGATACTAGATCCTTTTGCTGTTCATTGGACTTCATTCAGTCATTTTACTTCCGAGTGAAGTGTTTCCATGCTTCAGCTTTTAGGCTGACAGGAGATCACTTCAGTTCGATTTTTTTTCTTTCAGTGTTTTGTTTTTCCTCTCTTAATACGCTTACAAAAGAAAAGTGAGAGGTGACGGAAAATTTTGAATTACTTAAAGTAGTGACGACTCTGACACGATAATACTGACCCGATGATGCGTTGCTGTACCTGCAGCCTCTTTAATATCGTCAAAACTAAGTATCCTCCGCGGTGTTTCTTCATCTAATGACTTTTTTAATTTTTTTCGCTCCAATGTCACCAGAAAAATAATGAATAATCTCCTTTCGCGATATCCCAACGACGACGTCAGGATTTTCGTGCGTAATCGTGAGGTGACGACGGTTGACGAAGCATTTTCTAATCGACAGCTGTGCCGTAATTATACCCAGAGCCATCGATCGCTCTGTAAGCTATCGAGACAGCAAGGCCAGCGAATTTAAAACCCACCCACACCCCCTCACGCCCCCTCTACTCCCACCACCCACTCGTCTCTTTAATGAGTCGCGTATCCAATTAGTAAGTGGCAGAGGGTCTCCCTGCCCCCCGCCCCCACCTCTCGATTTTATCCGCCGCGCTCGTTCGAGTGCGTCGTGGGATGAACGCCGACCCCTTCCTCTCCTCCAACATTTCCCACTCTTCCCCCTACCTATCTCACAACCATCCCCGCCCCCTCGAGGGAGCATTCGCGGTTGACTTGGAGCCCGGCCCCCCCTCCTAGTATCCCCCCCCCCCGAAGGG